>CAUDMG010001492.1:2585534-3023034 GCA_958450375.1 Homarus gammarus
TGGAAGTCTAAATGTGTTACAATAAGCGAGTGGTGGTGACGTTTGTGTACTCAGACCTGGCAACAGTGCCCTGGGTGGCGGTGATGAACAACACACCTCAAGTGTTATCATAAGTTCCCTAGTTATATATTCCATCCACAGAGACAAAAACCTGAGAACACATTACGCTCAGTAGTAAGTCGGTGGTCATACACAACGTATTATTCCTGAAAAGTAAATGTATTAAATGTATAACTAAATATATTATAATTCAGTGTATAGACCATAAAATAAGTTATGTTAGTGAGGTATAAATAGTCAGGTAAAACTATAAAATTGCAATGAAAATTAACTTAAGGTAAACTAGAAACAAAGTTAACTATGGTTAATGAGTGATTACAGTCATTATAGCGTGTAAACATTGTCCCATTTATTGATGAAAGTAAGATACATAAAAAGGCTGATACTTCTATGATGTATAAACGTTTGTACTTATTCATTATACACTTAAGGATACATATATATACGTTGAAGAGTAACCACCACGTATTAAGTAAACAAGTGAACTGTTGAGTTGTTCAGTTGGGTGTCGTGAGGTGTGAACCAGTGAGGGTACTGTAGGTGAGTGGGAGGTAAGCCTCAGTACCTGGACGTAACTGGGAGTGTGAGTGTGTGTGGTCGTGAACGGTAAACACTTAGTGAGAGGTGAACTGTACACACAATGTGAGGTGAAGTGGTGGTCCCTACAGCTCCGGCAACAAGTATAAGGAAATACAACACAGGACTTGACGTCACAAGGAAATGTTCTGCGTTTTGAAGGTAATTTTTGATAATTTAGACAAAGTAATAATTTTAATTTGAAAATGATTGGTTAAGAATGTTCCGGAGTTTCTTGCATAAAGCTTATCATTGTTAAAGTAAAGGAGTTTAATGTATTTAGTAATACGCTTAGGAACTGAAGTGATTATTAATATAGGCGAGAAATTTTTTACAAAATTTCATAAACGTGTGAATTAGTTTCTACCTAGAGAGGAATTCTGTTAAATTCAGCATTATAAGAACTTTATCCCTTCGTCAACAGCATAAGGTCGGAATATATTAAATAAATAAAAAATAAGTGAAGTGAACTTTCCCGAAAGGAAACGCCTTCGCCGAAACCCTTTATCTCACTACTGGGTGAAGGTGACCCCATGTATATCCAGTCTGTTGTCTTGAGCCTTTCCTCTTTATGGGAAGTCTCCAAACATTATTATCTCCGCTATACTGTACATCCGGTAGCGTGTCTTTATTCCCGTGGTCTTTTCTTATCTCGTAGGATCCAGACGAGGATCTCCCTGGTTCATTGTTGATTTGTTGTCCGTGCAATAACCCCTGCAATTGTAACTTTTAAATATATATCTGGGTAACTATGTACGTTTCTCTGTTTACTATTGCTCAAATCGCCTCTACTAAAATATCATTACTCATCTAATACTATAAACTGATTCTTAACCAGTAAAAAAAAACTTATAATAGAAAATAAATACAGACTAAAATAAATTAGTATTAGCCGGCCCACCCATAACGACAACCACAGCGGTACTGACCATTCCTCGCTCCGCCACCCCTTTACATACCCATCAGTCGGTACATATTTCACGACAACACACCAACCTCGTCCCTTCTGGAATATAAATCACGCCTGCCCTCAACACCTGCTGACAGATAGGTTGGGAAAAGTAAATAGGTTCATTAACATTGGCTGATGAGGTGGTGTGAGAGGTGTGGGGGAATGGTGACAGGGGAGAGTGGTGAGGAAACGGGGGTGAGGGAAGAGGGTAGGGAGGAATGAGGAAGAGAGAGAGAGAGAGAGGATAGTGATAATAACCTGTAGGGAACTAGGGATAAGTTAAGTGGTGGGGGATAATGATGGTGAGAGGGGGAAGGGAGGGAGATGAAGGTTAGGGGATAGTGAGAGTGAGACATAGTGAGTAGAAGAGCGTAAGAATGAGTGTTGTAGGGGTAGGAGGGAGAAGGTAGCGATAGAGAGACTGAGGACAAGAAGAAGCAGAGAGAGAGAGAGGATGAATAATAAGGTTGGAAGCAGGAAGGGAGAGATAAAATACCTCTTTATACATTCCTTCCTCTCTTACGTCTTATAACACAACACCCGTCACAACACAGCATAACACAACACCCGTCACAACACAACACCCGTCACAACACAACACCCGTCACAACACAGCATAACACAACACCCGTCACAACACCGCATAACACAACACCCGTCACAACACAGCATAACACAACACACCGTCACAACACAGCATAACACAACACACCGTCACAACACAGCATAACACAACACACCGTCACAACACAGCATAACACAACACCCGTCACAACACAGCATAACACAACACCCGTCACAACACCCGTCATAACACAGCATAACACAACACACCGTCACAACACAGCATAACACAACACACCGTCACAACACAGCATAACACAGCACCCGTCACAACACAGCATAACACAACAGCCGTCACAACACCGCATTACACAACACCCGTCACAACACAGCATAACACAACACCCGTCACAACACAGCATAGCACAACACCCGTCACAACACAGCACAACACAACACCCGTCACAACACAGCATAACACAACACCCGTCACAACACAGCATAGCACAACACCCGTCACAACACAGCACAACACAACACCCGTCACAACACAGCATAACACAACACCCGTCACAACACAGCATAGCACAACACACCGTCACAACACAGCATAACACAACACCCGTCACAACACAGCATAACACAACACCCGTCACAACACAGCATAACACAACACCCGTCACAACACAGCATAGCACAACACACCGTCACAACACAGCATAACACAACACCCGTCACAACACAGCATAACACAACACCCGTCACAACACAGCATAACACAACACCCGTCACAACACAGCATAACACAACACCCGTCACAACACAGCATAACACAACACCCGTCACAACACAGCATAGCACAACACCCGTCACAACACCGCATAGCACAACACCCGTCACAACACCGCATAGCACAACACCCGTCACAACACCACTCACAACATCCATCACATCACAACACCTCTCGCATACCCTTAACTACAACACCATCTCATTCATCAATATCGAAACAGAAGCGACACAACTAATCACAACGGTTATATAAAAAAACTCATCAAAATTATTGTCAATGGATACTGTTTATTTATATTATTTAAACAGGTAATCAATAATCGCTAATGGAGGTTTAGTTTCATCCCTAGTTTTCTTTTTTCTTTATTTTTTGTTGTTGTGTTTGTTTTTTGTCACAATGGGCGCATAGGGTTGTGTTTACATACATCTGCCATAGGTTAAGTAGGGTGTCGAGTAGGATTTGCAAGGATGAACACTGACTGACGAAGGCCCACGGGTCTCGGTGTGTGACTGACGCGCGCGGACGAATACACAATGAGGTTAGGGTGGGAAGGGGGTGGGGTGGGAGGAGGCGGTACTATAAAAAACATGTTACTCTATATTAAATGGCTGATCCCGTATGCACCTCCACCCTGTAGACCAGGCCGTCGCTTTCTCTCATCTGCATATGGTGGGGGGGGGGGGGAATGAGCCTGAAAGACCCACTTGAGGAATGGCAATGTGTAAAAAAAAGAGAGAAAAAAGGCAGGCATTTCAAGGGTGTGGCACCAGGCCCGGAGACAAGACTGAACAAACGCCTCTCTTGTAAACAGATCTCTCACATTGTTGTTGTTGTTGTTTATGGTTCTCTTAGTGTAAACAGACCCTTCGAGTTATTATATTCATTTGTTTTCACCATGTAAACTAACTACTCAAGTGGTTATTGTTTGTTTCCTTCGTGTAAACAGACTTCATATTTGTTATTGTTTGTCAGTCTTTCTTATAAACAAATTCCTCATATAGTCATCGTTTACGGCAGTTCCCTTCGTTGTGTCATATTTTCTCACACAAAATCGTTCAGATACTTTTTTGGGGGGGTGAGCGAGTTTGCATCAACCCCTTATGTACGTGGGGGGGGGGGGGGAGGAGAGGGGGTCTGCTCACTAAATCCACTGGGGGGTTGGTTATATAAAACACCAAAAGTCACACCCCGTATTAATGGCTTTAGTGCATATTATTATTTTTTTTTTACCAGTACACAAATCATCGTTAATCGACAAGTGATAACAAGTGATAATACTACCATAATAACACTCAATGTACTATTTGGAAGTTCATTAAAACGATAACATCTTGTAGAGTCATTCAGATTCTCATTATATCTTACGGTTTTCCGATAAATTACGAGACAACGAGGATAACAAGACGATCTGATGATAAGTCGTATCTGTGGTTGGGTCGGTTATTAAATATTACTGAAGTTGTTTTTTCGCCAGCGTTTAGTTTTCTTTGCGAGTGAAAATTATCGTGATTTCTTTTTTGTTTCATGCTGTTCCGGTTATCAGGCTGTCTGTCTCGTCTATGTGTTAACTCTTCTCACATTTTTCTGTGCATGCGGAGAGAGAGAGAGAGAGAGAGAGAGAGAGAGAGAGAGAGAGAGGATCACCAAGCGAAAACCTTATCATTTAACTTACTAATCATATTTACGAATCATAATCACCAAGCGGAAACACGACCAATTAAACGTACCAATCATAATCACCAAACCAAATCACCAGCAGGCTAGTTTTGTTACACGAATCTGTCAGTCAGCGAGAAAGGTTAGATAAATTCTGTATAACCATTTGTAGTGACTTGGTGAATACTGTGATGCCTGGTGATGGGAGGGTAGGGCGGTGATGGGAGGGTAGGGCGGTGATGGAAGGGTAGGACGGTGATGGGAGGGTAGGGCGGGGATGGGAGGGTAGGGCGGTTATGGGAGGGTAGGGCGGTTATGGGAGGGTAGGGCGGGGATGGAAGGGTAGGATGGCGATGGGAGGGTAGGGCGGTGATGGGAGATGGAAAGGGAAAAAAGATAGAGGAAATAAAAGAGAGAGAGAGAGAGAGAGAGTACAGTGGGCGCACTAGAGACCACGCCCATCCCCACTCACATGGTAAATAAATCACCTGTTCTTGATTAGATAACTCACCACCTCTTGATTAATTACCTCCACTGACTCTTAGGTTAAATAACTCGCCCATAATTAATTTGCTATCCCACCAGTCACCACCTCTACTGTAGCTAGTACCCCCCTACCTCTTGATTTAATAGCTCACTATATCTTGATTAATAGCTCACCACTTCTAATGAATAGCTCACCACCTCTAATAAATAGCTCACCACCCCTTGATTTAATAGCTCACCACCTCAATATTAATAGCTCACCAATCATAAATAATATAGCTACCAATTGTTAAATAAATATCTCCACCACCTATTAAATATCTCCAATCTGTATAAATATTGCTTAGGAGGAAGATTAACCTACCAAATTACAGGTTCCCAAAGGTTACAAACTCATTACTAGTTACGGTAGAGTCATAGGGGAGATATTGGCACCATTTTGACCGCCATCTTAGTGCCACAGCTTAAGGGGGGTCAGTTTGGTTCATTTTCATACGAGTTGAAGGAAATTAACTTGATAACCTTTAAGAATTTCATTGGTCAATTTCTTACTCGGGGGGGGGGGGGGGGGGGGAATAACATACGAAATTTTGAGAATCGTTAATTTATGTCGTATGAGAGAAGCCAGAGTGAATGTTGTCTTGTGCTTTCTCAGTTTAGGCCATGACTTAATGAGAGACCGGAGAAGCACTAGGCAGAACAGGAAATTTCAAAATAATAATTAAAATTCACGTAGAAGTCGTTTTTACCTTTGTTTCGTAGAGTGAAAAAAAAATCTATTGAAGTTTAAGTGAGGGACAACAAGTGACCAAGACCAGGCTACTTAACACTTATTTACTCTAACCATCACTTACAAGAACCAAATTAATTCATCACATCTTGGAGATATCAATGAAGAATTTGTTATTTAATACAATAGTGATAATACAAGACCAGCGCGTATCATCACTCTAGAAAAATGTGTGTGTGTGTGTGTGTGTGTGTGTGTGTGTGTGTCAGTTAGTCAAGATTAGCATTCATAGAGTTGCGTGACGAAGCTAAAAGTAAGCTACGAATCTCAGAGACTCGTGAGAGAAGCGACCATAACCCAGCGGTCAGGTTAAGAGGTCATGATATGTTCTGTCTTTAGTTCACAGTGTGGCGAATTCTGGCTCTCTCTCTCTCTCTCTCTCTCTCTCTCTCTCTCTCTCTCTCTCTCTCTGTGTGTGTGTGTATTTCTACTTAATATCTTCAGGTGAAAGTATATGACCTCATATTCTTCCAGTATTTTAGTATGTGATAACACTGCACCATTTATTTCGTTATTCGTTATAAATTATTATTATTATTATTATTATTATTATTATTATTATTATTATTATTCAACCACGGTTATCACCACACTATCACCATAACCACCACCATCATTAACACTACTGCCACCAACTTTACCAACTCCTCCTCCTCATACTATTACTATTACTACCACCTCAAAAAAGAGATATAACCACTATCATGAGAGAGAGAGAGAGAGAGAGAGAGAGAGAGAGAGAGAGAGAGAGAGACCCTCCCCGCTCTTGGCCGTATCATCTCTCTCAGGACACAAGAATAATCGCCCGTAAATCGGTGACCTGACAGACATAAAATACGACCTCTTTTACTTCTTACGATAAAACTTCAACTTATTTACCTCCTTCGCGATAAAGACTGACTTCATTTCAGGGCCAAGACTCGAGACCCCCGGGACAAAGCTATCAGCGGGGTAACCAGAACCTTTGAACAGCCTGGAATGCATTTGGGATCACTTTTTATGCATTCGAATAGTCTTGGAAGGCTTCTGAATACCTTAGAACACCATTAAACGATCCGCATAGCCTCTGAATTGCTTGAAAACCTTTATACTTATATTTTTTTTAAGGTTTCTTGTTCATTATGTCTAAAAAAGGTCCAAGCTCTTTAAAATGTGTTCGTATCTTTTATTATCAACACAAAAAAGTATTAAATAAAATGCCGGTATTTGTAAATGCAGTGAAATCTCTATTTAACGGACTATATATTGATGAAAGTCCGTTATATCGAGGGTCCCTTAGTTGAAACCTCCATCTAACGGATTATATCGAGAGAGAAGTCCGTTATATCGAGGGTCCCTTAGTTGAAACCTCCATCTAACGGATTATATCGAGAGAGAAGTCCGTTATATCGAGGGTCCCTTAGTTGTGAAACCTCCATCTAACGGATTATATCGAGAGAGAAGTCCGTTATATCGAGGGTTCACTGTGAGTATAAATGCTCTTTAATAATGTTGGTACGTTTTTAGAAATACAAATTGATGAAAACGGAAAATACTCGTGCTAATATTTCTCACACGTCGCAATCTTTCTCAGGAATAACTAGAAATTATTTTACGAGGAAATAATACTTCTCTCGTGGTATCAATCCTCCTTCTCAGTGATTATTAAAATCCTTCTCATAAGACAGTATTTCTCACGTGGTGCCATTTCTCTTCAATAAGCTCTATAATCCTTCACATTTCTTGTAGTTCCAATACTCCCCAGTAAAGTCTCAAATCCTTTTCGTAAGACAAATTATTTCTCAAGTGATTCCAGTCTTCCTCAATAAGCATCACGAAAACTAGGATACTTCTCCCTTCAGAAACATTAACACTTTATAATGTTAACAAATCTTTCTCTCACGTCCATTGTCTATATTTCTCACTATTCCACCCTTTCTCTCTCCTTTACTCTCATTTCTCTATCTATCTTACTGTTTTTCTTCTATCTTTCTCATTACTTTATGTATCTTATTCGTCCCTCTTCTCTCTCTCTCTCTCTCTCTCTCTCTCTCTCTCTCTCTCTCTCTCTCTCTCTCTCTCTCAAAACGCTCCAATATCATAAATATCAGGTTTATAGGCAGGGTCCCTGGGCTGACCTTGATTAGGTACCCCTGATGTAGCGTATAATGAATATTTAAATGGTGTATTTTTGACCTATCAGATACACCGACTCCCTTGACTATCGTAAAACTGCCGATAACTATCTATTTCTTGAAGGGGGGGGGGGGGGATGATGATACCTCTGTCCCTCCCTCATTCCCTCCCTTCCTTAACCATGGTTTATTTATGATCCTATTCGAGGCTGAGGGTAGTTAGTAAGTATTGTGGTTCCAGGGTTAAAGGAAGGTGTTTATTTACCTGTACTGTGGTCAGCAAAGGGAGGAGGGAAGGAAGGAAAGGGAAGGGAGGGGAAGGGGGGAGAGGGGGGGGTGTATGCAGGTGGGGACGGAAGATAACTACTGGCTCGGGGTGGTTGTTGTGATGGTGGTGATAGTGGTACTGAAAGGTTGTGGTAATGAGAGTGAGGGTGATAGGTGGTGGCAGCTATAGTGGATTAGTAGCGGTGGTTGTGGTGGTGGTAGTAGTAGTAGTAGTAGTAATGGTAGTGGTGGTGGTAATGGTAATAGTAGTGATGGTGACAGAAGTATTGGTAATTGTGGTAGTAATAGTGATGCTAGCAAGACGTAATACTGATGATATGGGTAATGACATCAGTACAGTACAGTGGTAAATATCACCAGCTGAGATGGAACCAACGCTGACAAATCGTAATGGTAGTGATGACAGGTGTAGTGGTAATGGTGGTAGTAGTGGTAGTAGTAGTGATGGTGGTGGTAGTAGTGGTGGTGGTGATGATCGAAGGAGGTAAAGTTAGTATTTGTGGCAGTGGTGGTGGTAGTAGTAGTAGTGGTGGTGGTAGTAGTTGTGGTAATGGTGGTAGTAGTAGTGGTGGTGGAAGATCGTGGTAGGGAGAAGGATTATAAGGGTGATTGTTAGATTTGGTTGTAATGTTGGTGAAACTGGTTGTGGTTATAAAAAATGATTAGACTCCTTAATATAGGCAGAATATTTCCCAGGTGGTGCCATTATTAGTAAGTGTACATGACGTTAAAAGCAAGTAATATGGTGATGGTGGTAATGGTGGTGATTGTGGTAGTGGTGGTGGTGAAAGTAGTGTTGGTGGTGATGATAAGTGGTGAAATGGTGTTAATGGTGGTGATAATGATGATAATGGTGAGGATAGTAGTTGAAGGTTATGTTTCGTCTACACTTTGTAAATATAAATCTCTTCAGTGACCACACACACACACACACACACACACACACACCCTTTCTCCAACAATTAGTCTTTCATTCTGAGTTCAGCCATTATGTAGCATCAGAATAAGAACACCTTTTATCCTTGTGTATGAATGAAACCCACAATAACTGCTGTACATAAACTCTCTTCTCAAAAAGTTATATATATATATATATATATATATATATATATATATATATATATATATATATATATATATATAGATAGATAGATAGATAGATAGATAGATAAATAAATAAATAAATAAATAAATAAATAAATAAATAAATAAATAAATAAATAAATAAATAAATAAATAAATAAATAAATATATAAATATATATATATATATATATATATATATATATATATATATATATATATATATATATATATATATATATATACAGTATATATATACTGTGCTGTATAAACAAAACAATGGGTGTGTTCAACAGGTAAATTCTAGCATATATTCAGACACGTATTTATCTTAGTAATTAGTGGGTTAAAATTTTATGAAGTCCTCTCTTTATTGCTCAAGTCATTATTTGTCATTTAATTGTGTTTTTTTGCTTCTTTAACCAGTCTTGGGAGGCATTTAATGGAGTATTTTTGAAGGCGTTGCCTTTTTTTTCTCGTCTCAATCTTACGGTTGTGTGTGGTATTGTTCACACGTCCGGAGGCTGTCTCTCTCACACGGCCCTGACTTAGGTTTACTACCCTGTAATGAAAGGGTTCGGACCCACTGTTTACATTAGGCGAGCAAAACGTCTCTCTTATACATCCCGTAAACAACAACGCTAAGTACAGCTCCTCATAATGAATATATACTTGGCGAAAGTCAGATTCTCTTAAAATAATCAGATAAGATTATGATAGCAAGGGGTTTTATGACTCCTGAATTGTAGATGGGAATGTTTATTAACGTTTATTGCTCCTTTTTTGTCAGGATTTCGAGCCTTGGAGCAGGTGGCGGCCATATTGGTACTGGGTAGGGGGAGGGGGTGATATTATACCCAGGTTGCGTATTAGAGACGGTGGTCGGCTATGCTCAGCGGGGAAGTGCCGGGGGAGGTATTAAAGACCGTAGACCGTTCAAAATTTCATTCTTCTTTTTATTTTGATACGGATTATGATGACTAATGACGGAGTCGAAATTAAGATATTGAGATTCAGTTGAGAAATATAATTATTGGTTCGCGGATCTGGACACCTAATTCTGCAGCCGTGAGAGAGAGAGAGAGAAAAAGAGAGAGAGAGAGATCAGTAAATTAAGGCATAAATACAAAACAAGATGCAATTAAACATACGATTATTATTATTATTATTATTATTATTATTATTATTATTATTATTATTATTATTATTCCGTAACGTTCATATATGGTACCCCCTGATATACAATACCCCTGATATATGGTACCACTGACATATGGTACCCCTGATACATGGTACCCCCTGATACATGGTACCCCCTGATACATAATACCCCTGATATATGGTACCACTGATATATGGAACCCCCTGATACATGGTACCCCCTGATACATAATACCCCTGATATATAGTACCCCCTAATACATAATACCCCTGACATATGGTACCACTGACATATGGTACCCCCTGATACATGGTACCCCCTGATACATGGTACCCCCTGATACATGGTACCCCCTGATATATGGTACCCCCTGATACATAAAACCCCTGACATATGGTACCCCCTGATATATTATACCCCTGATATATGGTACCACTGACATATGGTATCCCCTGATACATGGTACCCCCTGATACATGGTATCCCCTGATATATAATACCCCTGATATATAGTACCACTGACATATGGTATCCCCTGATATAACAACCCTCGACATACATACCCCCTGAGGAGGTACTAGGGCAGGCATGGCAGTACCAACAGCGGGGCGCTCCACCAAACGATGACTGGTATCAATGAGACTCGTTTAGCTGACCCTTATCTCCCATCCGTCTTCATTAACCGTGTACCTGTATCTACCTTCGTTAATCTACCCTCATTTACCTGGCTTCCACTCCTCGTTGAACCCCCCCCCCCCCCAATCTGCATTCGTTAATCATTGAAAAAAAAAGAAGAAATATTTACGTTTTTTTATGATTTTGTGGTTGAGGGACATTCATTCATTCGGGTTCTCCTTCACAGATTACAAAGGGGGGTCGGGGTTGTGCGTTTGTGTGTGTATGTGTGTGTGTGTGTGTGGTAGGGAGACAGTGTTGTGGTAAGCAGTAGTAGTCACAGTGGGGGGTGGACACGTGTCTTGATACCACGGGGACCAGACTTGCTTGATGTAAAAGATAGCATTGTTAGTCCGCTAGGGAGACACGGGTGTTGACGGCTGGGTGATCTGAGGGACGGGTGCTGGTAGGGTGGTATGGTGTAGGTGGGTGGTGGTAGTAGTGTGGTATGGTGTAGGTGGGTGGTGGTAGTAGTGTGGTATGGTGTAGTTATGTGGTGGAAATGTATGGTAGAGGTGTGGTGGTGGGTGGTAGTGTGGTATGGTGTAGCTGGGTGGTGGTGTAGTTGGTATGTTAGGTGGGTGGTAGTAGTGTGGTATGGTGTAGGTGGGTAGTGGTAGTAGTGTGGTATGGTGTAGTTATGTGGTGGAAATGTATGGTAGAGGTGTGGTGGTGTTTAGTGTGATGGAGGTATGTAAGGTGTTGGGAATACCTCTCTAGCATCAGTTCACTTTAATCTTAGTTAGCTCCATGAACACTTCCCTGACTGACTGACTACCTGTCCCACTCAGGCCTTGGGCTCTTCACTGCACACCCAGTCCTCTTAACTCAACCGAATATTATTACTTCAGCTGAGGAGTAATTCTTGGTCACCTTTGTCTATTTTATCCCGAGACAGCAGACTTCCCTGTAATTCACTTATGTAGTATCATGAAGCTTATATCATTGTACTGTACATGTAATATGTATATCACTGTGTTTATAATGTGTCAATACATATATGCACCTAAACATAACAATGGTGTCTTATAATCGTCTGAGAACGTCGCAATATTGTCCATACATTTTGAGTTTACCCATCAGGCTGTGAGTCACAAACAAATGCCTAACGATGGCTCTTAGGTTATGTAACGTAGACTAGATAAATAATCAACAAATATTTTCACATCTTCGAATAAAAAAGAAAAAAGGAAAAATCTGAACGGTTAATCTGGCAATGACTCGACGCGACCCACCTAGCAATCAATTAGGGCCAGATAGTAGAGGGCGAAGCGTAGTAAATAGGTTGGTTACTACTGTCATGTCGACGACCGTGTCATAACTCGCACTGTGTTCCACATTATCGCTCTTAACACACCCCACCCATGGGCTAGGCCTCAGTAGGTGGTAGTATGAAGTTTTCAAAGCGATTGAAACTAAAATATATTTGTTTTTAGAAGTATGTACATTTATTAATATTAGGGGCATTTAGATTCTACACCAATTCACTAATTTCAGGGATGATATGATTTATATTAGTTTATCTATATTCACAGTAATTAAAATGTATATCAATTTCCACTTCACGGTGACTAGATACACACTAATTTATTAATTATCCTGGTAATTGAAATGTCTTCACCAATATATGAATGTTCACGATTATTAAGAACTGATACCAAATCATTAATTTTCAGTGTGATTAAGATTGATATTAATTCAGTAATACCTGTGGTAGATTGAGAGTATTAATACCTGCCCCGCCTCTCACCTGCCCATTTATCTTAATTAGTGAGCGTCAGACTCTTTCACGGTCAACCAACTCCTGCCCACCTGGGAGGCTGGGAGGTGCTGCTCTCCCCCGGGGGATGATGGAGGCTTCTGGGGGGATGCTGGGGGCTATCTGTGGGGGGGGGGGGGGTACTGGGGCTGTCTGTTGGGTGGGGGTACTAGGGCTGTCTGTGGGGGTGGGGGTACTGGGGCTGTCTGTGGGGGTGGGGGTACTGGGGCTGTCTGTGGGGGTGGTGGTACTGGGGCTGTCTGTTGGGTGGGGGTACTAGGGCTGTCTGTAGGGGTGGGGGTACTGGGGCTGTCTGTGGGGGTGGGGGTACTGGGGATGTCTGTCGGGGTGGGGGTACTAGGGCTGTCGGTGGGGGGGGGGTCCTGGGGCTGTCTGTGGGGGTGGGGTACTGGGGTGTCTGTCGGGGTGGGGGTACTGGGGCTGTCTGTGGGGTGGGGGTACTGGGGCTGTCTGTGGGGTGGGGGTACTGGGGTTGTCTGTCGGGGTGGGGGTACTGGGGCTGTCTGTGGGGTGGGGGTACTAGGGCTGTCTGTGGGGTGGGGGTACTGGGGCTGTCTGTGGGGGGTACTGGGGTTGTCTGTGGGGGTGGGGGTACTGGGGTTGTCTGTGGGGGTGGTAGTACTGGGGCTGTCTGTGGGGTGGGGGTACTGGGGTTGTCTGTGGGGGTGGTGGTACTGGGCCTGTCTGTGGGGGTAGGGTACTGGGGCTGTCTGTGGGGGTGGGGGTACTGGGGCTGTCTGTGGGGGTGGGGGTACTGGGGTTGTCTGTGGGGGTGGGGGTACTGGGGTTGTCTGTGTGGGTGGGGGTACTGGGGTTGTCTGTGGGGGTGGGGTTACTGGGGTTGTCTGTGGGGGTGGGGGTACTGGGGTTGTCTGTGGGGGTACTGGGGCTATCTGTGGGGGTGGGGTACTGGGGCTGTCTGTCGGGGTGGGGGTACTGGGGCTGTCTGTGGGGTGGGGGTACTGAGGCTATCTGTCGGGGTGGGGGTACTGTGGCTGTGTGGGGGGTACTGGGGCTGTCTGTGGGGGTGGGGGTACTGGGGCTGTCTGTAGGGTGGGGGTACTAGGGCTGTCTGTGGGGGTGGGGGTACTGGGGTTGTCTGTCGGGGTGGGGGTACTGGGGCTGTCTGTGGGGGTGGGGGTACTGGGGTTGTCTGTCGGGGTGGGGGTACTGGGGCTGTCTGTCGGGGTGGGGGTACTGGGGCTATCTGTGGGGGTGGGGTACTGGGGCTGTCTCTCGTGGTAGGGGTACTGGGCTGTCTGTAGGGTGGGGGTACTAGGGCTGTCTGTGGGGGTGGGGGTACTGGGGCTGTCTGTGGGGGGTACTGGGGTTGTCTGTGGGGGTGGGGGTACTGGGGTTGTCTGTGGGGGTGGTAGTACTGGGGCTGTCTGTGGGGGTGGGGGTACTGGGGCTGTCTGTGGGGGTGGGGGAACTGGGGTTGTCTGTGGGGTGGGGGATCTGGGGTTGTCTGTGTGGGTGGGGGTACTGGGGTTGTCTGTGGGGGTGGGGGTACTGGGGCTGTCTGTGGGGTGGGGTACTGGGGCTGTCTGTGGGGTGGGGGTACTAGGGCTGTCTGTGGGGGTGGGGGTACTGGGGCTGTCTGTCGGGGTGGGGGTACTGGGGCTGTCTGTCGGGGTGGGGGTACTGGGGCTGTCTGTGGGGTGGGGGTACTGAGCCTGTCTGTAGTGGAAGGGTACTGGGGCTGTCTGTCGGGGTGGGGGTACTGGGGCTGTCTGTCGGGGTGCGGGTACTGGGGCTGTCTGTAGGGTGGGGGTACTAGGGCTGTCTGTGGGGGTGGGGGTACTGGGGCTATCTGTCGGGGTGGTGGTACTGAGGCTGTCTGTGGGGTGGGGGTACTAGGGCTGTCTGTGGGGTGGGGGTACTGAGCCTGTCTGTAATGGAAGGGTACTGGGGCTGTCTGTCGGGGTGGGGGTACTGGGGCTGTCTGTAGGGTGGGGTACTAGGGCTGTCTGTCGGGGTGGGGGTACTGGGGTTGTCTGTCGGGGTGCGGGTACTGGGGCTGTCTGACGGGGTGGGGGTACTGGGGCTGTCTGTGGGGGTGGGGGTACTGGGGTTGTCTGTCGGGGTGGGGGTACTGGGGTTGTCTGTCGGGGTGGGGGTACTGGGGCTATCTGTGGGGGTGGGGTACTGGGGCTGTCTCTCGGGGTAGGGGTACTGGGGCTGTCTGTGGGGTGGGGGTACTAGGGCTGTCTGTGGGGGTGGGGGTACTGGGGTTGTCTGTCGGGGTGGGGGTACTGGGGCTGTCTGTCGGGGTGGGGGTACTGAGGCTATCTGTCGGGGTGGGGGTACTGGGGCTGTCTGTGGGTGTGGGGGTACTGGGGCTGTCTGTGGGGGTGGGGGTACTGGGGCTGTCTGTGGGGTGGGGGTACTGAGCCTGTCTGTAGTGGAAGGGTACTGGGGCTGTCTGTCGGGGTGGGGGTACTGGGGCTGTCTGTCGGGGTACGGGTACTGGGGCTGTCTGTAGGGTGGGGGTACTAGGGCTGTCTGTGGGGGTGGGGGTACTGGGCTATCTGTCGGGGTGGTGGTACTGAGGCTGTCTGTGGGGTGGGGGTACTAGGGCTGTCTGTGGGGTGGGGGTACTGAGCCTGTCTGTAATGGAAGGGTACTGGGGCTGTCTGTCGGGGTGGGCGTACTGGGGCTGTCTGTTGGGGTGCGGGTACTGGGGCTGTCTGACGGGGTGGGGGTACTGGGGTTGTCTGTGGGGATGGGGTACTGGGCCTGTCTGTGGGGGTGGGGGTACTGGGGCTCTCTGTGGGGGTGGGGGGTACTGGGGCTGTCTGTGGGGGTGGTGGTACTGAGGCTGTCTGTGGGGGTGGGGGTACTGGGGTTGTCTGTGGAGGTGGGGGTACTGGAAATGGTTGTGGACGCAGAAAACTGTATTGACACACACCCTCAACACTCTCTCACCTTCCCTCAACACTCTCACACACACCCTCAACACTCTCACACACCCTCAACACTCTCTCACCTTCCCTCAACACTCTCACCTTCCCTCAACACTCTCACACACACCCTCAACACTCTCACACACCCTCAACACTCTCACCTTCCCTCAACACTCTCACCTTCCCTCAACACTCTCACACACCCTCAACACTCTCACACACCCTCAACACTCTCACACACCCTCAACACTCTCACACACACCCTCAACACTCTCACACACCCTCAACACTCACACACACACCCTCAACACTCACACACACACCCTCAACACTCTCACACACCCTCAACACACTCACACACACCCTCAACACACTCACACACACCCTCAACACTCTCACACACCCTCAACACTCTCACACACCCTCAACACTCTCACACACCCTCAACACTCACACACACCCTCAACACACACACACCCTCAACACACTCACACACCCTCAACACACTCTCACACACCCTCAACACACTCTCACACACCCTCAACACACTCTCACACACCCTCAACACACTCTCACACACCCTCAACACACTCTCACACACCCTCAACACTCTCACACACCTTCAACACTCACACACACACCCTCAACACACTCTCACACACCCTCAACACTCACACACACCCTCAACACTCTCACACACCTTCAACACTCACACACACCCTCAACACACTCACACACCCCCTCAACACATTCTCACACACCCTCAACACACTCTCACACACACCCTTAACACTCTCACACACCTTCAACACTCTCACACACCCTCAACACACTCACACACCCTCAACACTCACACACACCCTCAACACACACTCACACACCTTCAACACTCTCACACACCCTCAACACTCTCACACACCTTCAACACTCACACACACCCTCAACACTCTCACACACCTTCAACACTCACACACACCCTCAACACACTCTCACACACCCTCAACACTCTCACACACCCTCAACACTCTCACACACACCCTTAACACTCTCACACACCCTCAACACTCTCACACACCTTCAACACTCTCACACACCTTCAACACTCACACACACACCTTCAACACTCTCACACACCTTCAACACACCCTCAACACACTCTCACACACCCTCAACACTCTCACACACCCTCAACACTCTCACACACCCTCAACACACTCTCACACACCCTCAACACTCTCACACACCCTCAACACACTCTCACACACCCTCAACACTCTCACACACCCTCAACACTCTCACACACTCTCACACACACCCTCAACACACTCTCACACACTCTCAACACTTTGCCTCCGACGTGTGATGACAACTCTCGTTTGGTAAGGTTCACTAAAGACTGCACACTGTATATCAAGCAACACCCGCCTATTGTGTCTCAGGCTCTCTGGTGTTCATTTCAATTTCCCAGCGAACTTGTCATTGACGGGAGAATTTTACACCTAACATCCACATAGCAGAAGGTCGCTAATCGTTTACTAGGGCCTGGTACTTCATTGTGATATATGACGTACCCCCAACACGACGTAAAACAAACAGATATGGTAGAGTTAAACCCACTCACATCCATCGGCTATAAGATCCTACCCACTCACATTATCCCACAATCACCGAATTGGAATCTTGAATTAGAAAGGTATTAGAAATAGACGCTGAAAAACTACCCTGTGGGAATTTGGGCTTTAGTGACCTCGTGCATAGTGATGTGTGTTGAATGCATCTTCACTACTTCCCTCACTTTCCTATATTCGGTTCCTGGTTACTTTGCAAGTCTGAATAAGTAAAGGGTGTCTATAAAACAGCCTTGTTAAGCAGAATACGCGGGTTCTTTGTATACATATTCTTGAACTAACGAGGAGGTTGTGATAGTAGTTAGATAAGGCGTGGCTGTGTGGGAACTATCCAGGGGTAGTGATGACCCCAAAGATAACACGGTCAAAACAATCAGTGAGTTGCCGCCACCGACACCCAGTCACGCCAGGTGTCAGCCCTGAGGACAGGTGAGGTGTGACCCTCCCCCCGCCTCACGCCTCAACCATACCTCTCTCTCTCTCTCTCTCTCTCTCTCTCTCTCTCTCTCATTTCCGTTTCCACTTGTTGTTTTCAATTTGTCAGAAACTTTCACTCTCCTTCTTCTTAGTTATCTTCTTTTTCTTTTCGTCTTAGGTTAGGTTAGGTTAGGTTAGGTGTGAATTTGTATTGGAAAAATAAGAGTTAATGATAAGAAGTTAAAAATAATGTAAAGTGAGAATTATTAATTACTGTATGAGAGAGAGAGAGAGAGAGAGAGAGAGAGAGAGAGAGAGAGTACAAAAAGAAAATAATCGATAAAAGTAAATAAACATCATGTGTGGGTAAGAATAAACGTAAGAACAAACAGACAGACACACAATAAAGAGTAAGATAATGTAACAAGGAAAACACACACGAATATAAAATAAATAATAAAAATCCAATAAAAGGTAACACACCGAGTGGAGAAGAACAAGTGTAATCAGCTGATCATACACAAGGTGGACCAGGCAGCACCTAGTGTGTTATTTTACCTGCAGCTTCAGGAGAGGGGCAGGTGAGAGCCCTTACCCTTACTCCACTTACAGCCCTTACTCCACACACAGCCCTTACTCCACTCACAGCTCTTACTCCACACACAACCCTTACTCCACTCACAGCTCTTACTCCACTCACAGCTCTTACTCCACTCACAGCTCTTACTCCACTCACAACTCTCACTCCACACACAGCCCTTACTCCACTCACAGCCCTTACTCCACACACAACCCTTACTCCACTCACAGCTCTTACTCCACTCACAGCCCTTACTCCACACACAGCCCTTACTCCACACACAGCCCTTACTCCACTCACAGCTCTTACTCCACTCACAGCCCTTACTCCACACACAGCCCTTACTCCACACACAGCCCTTACTCCACTCACAGCTCTTACTCCACTCACAGCTCTTACTCCACACACAGCCCTTACTCCACACACAGCCCTTACTCCACACACAGCCCTTACTCCACTCACAGCTCTTACTCCACTCACAGCTCTTACTCCACACACAGCCCTTACTCCACTCACAGCCCTTACTCCACACACAGCCCTTACTCCACACACAGCCCTTACTCCACACACAGCCCTTACTCCACACACAGCCCTTACTCCACACACAGCCCTTACTCCACACACAGCTCTTACTCCACTCACAGCCCTTACTCCACACACAGCCCTTCCTCCACACACAGCCCTTACTCCACTCACACCCCTTACTCCACTCACACCCCTTACTCCACACACACAGCTCTTACTCCACACACAGCTCTTGCTCCACACACAGCTCTTGCTCCACACACAGCTCTTGCTCCACACACAGCTCGTGCTCCACACACAGCTCGTGCTCCACACACAGCTCGTGCTCCACACACAGCCCTTGCTCCACACACAGCCCTTGCTCCACACACAGCCCTTGCTCCACACACAGCCCTTGCTCCACACACAGCCCTTGCTCCACACACAGCTCTTGCTCCACACACAGCCCTTACTCCACACACAGCCCTTACTCCACACACAACCCCTTACTCCACACACAGCCCTTGCTCCACACACAGCCCTTGCTCCACACACAGCCCTTGCTCCACACACAGCCCTTGCTCCACACACAGCTCTTGCTCCACACACAGCTCTTGCTCCACACACAGCCCTTGCTCCACACACAGCCCTTGCTCCACACACAGCCCTTCCTCCACACACAGCCCTTGCTCCACACACAGCCCTTACTCCACACACAGCCCTTGCTCCACACACAGCCCTTACTCCACACACAGCCCTTGCTCCACACACAGCCCTTGCTCCACACACAGCCCTTACTCCACACACAGCCCTTACTGCAAACCTTACTTCACTAACAACTCTTACTCCAAACCTTACTTACTTTACTCTATTTAACCTACTTATATCACGCGATAATACTTAGGAATATTAACCAATCACAAGACCAGCAGCACACGGACACCTAACCTAAACTAACCTAACCTAAACTAACTTAACTTAACCTAAACTAACCTAACTTAAACTAACCTAACCTAAACTAACTTAACCTAAACTAACCTAACCTAAACTAACCTAACTAAAAAAAATAAACCTACATATTTCACACGGGAGACGTAATTTACACACCTGACACCTCCACCTGTGAAATTGTAAGTCAGGTGATGGCAAAAACACACCATCTTCACCCCAACACGAGAAAGGTGGTGCGCCAGCTGAGGAAATTATCATTGCTATCTTCAATCTTGGATCTAAAACCGACAAATCCATGTGTGTGTGTGTGTGTGTGTGTGTGTGTGTGTGTGTGTCTTTGGTGTTTTTTGTATTTTGTTTTTATAGAGATATATTATCATAGAGATTTGTTACTTTAGGAAAAACTATCATTGGTCTGCATTACTGTCTGTCTATCTGAATTTATGATGAGAGTATGTTAGTATGTTTCCAAGGAGCTCCCGTGTGTGTAAGGCAAGTGTGTTTGTCTACCTTCATAGTTCACACCTTATTTCTGTTTTTTTTTTTTTGACGGTAAGGTAAGTTGGAAAGTGTGTTGTGTTGTGTTGTGTGTGTGTGTGTGTGTGTGTGTGTTTGTGTGTGTGTTTGTGTGTGTGTGCGCGTGTGCGTGTGCGCATGTGCGTGTGTACTTAAGAGGTCGTGTGTGAGGCAAGTGTGTCAACCTTCGTATTTCTGGGTAATTTTTTTTTACGTAGATGAAAAAGTGTGTGTGTGTGTGTGTGTGTGTGTGTGTGTGTGTGTGTGTGTGTGTGTGTGTGTGTGTGTGTATTTAACATAATATCACTCGTGCTATGGAGAATTTTTAACCATTCTCAACTCATCACTTGTATTCCATATTCCCTCACAACTTTGACTTTGCCTCCTTATACCAAACTCAACACACACACACACACACACACACACACTAGTGACTACAGTAATGTATAGCAGTCGAGACCCAATGTCAAAGCACCATAATTCTACGCTGCCGTACTCTGTGTTGTCTCAATATGCATCTGTCCTCTAGATACCTACAGGTATGTCTGTGTGTCTGACTGGAGACATAATCTTGTAATCACGACCAGAAATTACCAGTCCTTAGTTGTAAATATATTTTCGTCAGGATGGTGTTCAGTAGGTGTGTGTTGCTCCCGGTAAGACCTCGGATGGCATCGCTCTGGAGCTGTCAGTGACCTTGTGTGACCTTTGACAGAACAAGGAGACTGTCACCGTCAGGTCTAAAGCTGTTCCTAATAAGGTGGTGTCGTAGGTCAGTCTATTCAAGCAGGAACATTTGAGTTCACTGCTGGTAACTCTTGTCATTTTACGTTAAGGAAAAAAACCTCGGCGTTCTAATCTTAAGACTTTTACATATACAGAAGAATGTTGCAATCTTGTGCAGGTAACATGTAGTAATTTTAATACTTACGGAGTAGAATGTTGCATTTTTGACACTTGTACATATTGATAAGGATCGTCTCCCAACACTATCTTAATAAATTGAAAAAACAAAACAAAAAGTTAATACTTGTTTCTCAGAACGTTTTCTAATCTGACCTTCACTATATTAACAAGTGTCCAGTCCTTGGGAATTAATTGCCTATGATTACTGATAGATAGATAAATATATGAATATGTATGAAGCACAGAGAATGATAGATATTTAGATAGATAAATAAATAAATAGTAGATATATAGAAAGATAAATATAATAGATTATACAGATATATAAATAAGAAATAGATAGATATACAGATATATACCTGAATAATAAAATAGACAGTTAATAAGACAGATATTCGGTTGATTATATTTCTCCGGAAATTAGATCACCACACTCACCACCACTCACATTGTCAATAGTCACCCAGCAGTTGTTTTTGCCGCCCTCCCTCCCCCTGCTCACCACTCGTAGGTCAGCTGATTCTCACCAAACGCTCTTCACCTGACTTTGCTCCTGGCAAATTCCGTGTGTCCAACCCGACATAAAATACTGACTGATTACGTCAAGTTGTGTTTTAATCGGTGAGTTTTCTTGTGCAACGAACGATTAGTTGGGGCGATGGTTACCTAGATATGTAGAGCAAAGTGAAAGTTATCTATTTTTTGCATTAATTGGCTTAGTTTGTTTTCCAGGTGAGTTGTATGTTAAGATTATTGTATTTTTGTAA
The DNA here is from genome assembly GCA_958450375.1 of Homarus gammarus. Classification (NCBI taxonomy): domain Eukaryota; kingdom Metazoa; phylum Arthropoda; class Malacostraca; order Decapoda; family Nephropidae; genus Homarus; species Homarus gammarus. The sequence goes on from CAUDMG010001492.1 coordinate 2,607,688, forward strand.
CATATTTTATTTCGTGAGTTTGAAAATCGACTTAATTTTTCTGTATTTTTGGTATATTTTGTATTTTTAAATCTAGTCCTCCTCCCTCAAGAGTAAAGGTGAGAGGGTATTGTGATCGTTTGTGTGTGTGTGTGTGTGTGTACACAGTATTAACTAATGAAAGGTAAATCAAAAACCAATGGTAACAGGCGGTAAACTCAAATTGCTCTAAGGGGAAATTACCTCAACAAAATAGGAAAAAATGGGAAAGCAGTTTACATAGACAGGCCCTTAAGTATAGACAATTGATTGGTAACTTTCTTAGTTGTTAATACGTTGGATAAATATTTTAGTACCACGTTGTCAACACCGCTTCTTGTCCAATCAGTGAAGTTAACGTTGGGTCTGGTTAGGTTAGGTTAGGTTAGTACTTGGATGGGTGATTGGGTGACCGTCTGGCCCTAAGAACACCAGATGCTGCTGACATAATGACTACTGGAAACAAGCATCTCATGGCCTTGTCAGTTGTCCTTGGTCAAATGAACTGAATATCACATTATTATTATTATTATTGTTATTATTGTTATTATTATTATTATTATGATGTAACAGGTTAATTTGTTTAGCTCTTTTACTTATACATACATCATTATATGCAATAAAATATGTTTCAGAAAAGAAGGCTTAAGATTATTTACTTCATGGATGAGTTAGGAAATTAAAGGTAATCCCATCAAACGCCTGGCCAAACTTGCTCACTGCCGGCACCACGCCAAGCCTTCCCTGATGTTGATGTTACAATGTATTACTGCGCTTCAACAATTTGGGTCTTGTCTTTCAACGTGCACCCTGTAGACGCCATCAATTAAAGGTTAAAAGAACTAATCTCTCTGGTGTTTTGTCTGAAAATAGGCACAGAAACTCCAATGATAATAATGATGTTAAGTCGAATTATCAAAGATTCTTATGTTACTTTATAATCAATTTATTATTTAAGGGAGATATATAAGTGTAAAAACAACTCATTTATTTATGATAGAGTCTCAGGGAGTTCATATTTAAGTCGTATTTCAAACGAGTGTTCTTAGTCTATCATAATCATTTAGAGGGAAAATTATGTACAGTTGCCTCTATGTGTGTTAATTACTTCCCCAACACCTGAGTCTGTGCAGTTATTATTTCTAAGACCACTTTCCGAGTCGTGATGATATTAGGTAACTTCATCACATCCACTGTGGCTCTCTCATTTTTCTTTTATGGCTCTCGTCTCACGTTTCTTATTCTTAGACACATTATCTTGTTACTCTTCGTCAGTTTTATTATCCTATTCCCGTGTCACCTCTGCCCCACACAGTATGGTGATCTTTACTTAATTCGTCGTATTGTTACTCACACACTCAATAGTTTTATACTCGTACAAACGATCATAATTCCGGCATCATCTTAGTCGCCGCCTTTGGTACCGTGGCAGCTTCAGTGAGCCATTCCACACATCATCAGTTAGGTGAGAAAATTCCACGTACAAATCTTTGAAGCTTCAGGGCCTTACTTTGTAAACAATCGATCGTGGCTTAATGTCTGCTCGTACTTTCCCGTCGACAGTTCACAAATAGAGGCCGCGGGGCTACGGCTCATACCCTCCTGGAACGCAGGGAAAATGGCTGAGGTATTTAGATTTTTGTTGGTAATACTGTTGATAAGTTGGAGTTTATGGCTTCCATGACGTCTATAGAGACATATTTTTCTAGTTTTAGGTCGTCCGGAGATATGTACTGTATATTGTGATGTTGAATCAAGCAGACGAAGAGTAATCACTATTGATTTAGCCTCGCGGACAACACACACACAAAAACAAAGTCTCCGTTTCGGTGTGATGCGTTTCATCAATATTGTCAATATCCTTAATTTCTCAATATTTGTCTATGCCTAAGTTATTGTATCGTCTTCATCTTTGTATTGATTTTAAATTGGCTGGTCTGACACAGCCAATCAGTAATCAGGGTTATCGCCTCACTCATGGGATTGGGCCAATCCGTAACCAGGATGTTCCAGCGTTATCTTCTGGCCCGCGGGATTGAACCAATAAGTAACAATTCAATTCAATTTCAATTGTTTATTCCTTGATAGAGGAAGCGGGATCCTAGTGCTGTCACTAGGTACCCCTGTACAATGACACCAGAATCATCTAGCAAGTGTGAAAAGTATATACAGTATAAATATTATAAAGGGGCTTACTAAAGCCTAAGGAAGGAAGGATATTCCTTTAACACATAATCAATATTATTTACAAAATATCTGGCCAATATTGGGAGGATCATAGTGTCTCCGTCAGGAGGTCGTGGAGTGGTGGTCCAGCAGGCGTCACGGAAGCGTTGTGTGTGGGGACATCTTAGGAGGTAGTGAATAAGGGTGCGGCTGTCGGGTCTTCTGCATAATGCACAAGAGCGTTGCTCAGGGGATGCGGGGATACCAATCACCCAAGCAAAGTCATACCCAACAATAAGTAACAAGGATTATCCAGCGTAATCTGTTAGCCCGGAGGGTTTGGCCAAGGTCGTGCGTAGCTGAAGACGGATCGTGAAATCTAAATAAACTATTTTTCAAGTTCGAGGAGGAATGATTCCTTCCTGGAGGATGATGGGAACAAAACCTCTAATATTTCAAAGCGTAAATTTTGTAATAAAGTTCAGTATTTTGTATTAAGGACATTGTGATTTAAGTATATATAACCAAAACTGATTCTCTCTCTCTCGGTCATGTCATTTGTTATTCCGTCCTATAAAAACCTAGAAATATTTTGAAATATTGAAAGTTTAACGAAGTTCAATACACACTTCATCACACACTACAGTGATAAAAGCAATGTATTTTTCAGCAAATACTCTTGATTGTATATTAGGTTAGTTTTTCCTCTCGTGGTCACATATCTGCCGGGATCGAGCCAGAGACATTGAAGTGTAAGATCATTTGGGTTTTACACCTAAAATACATTAGTCTTTATTTTCTACAAGCGAGGGAGGGTAAAAGGGCCCACTGAAGATTAGCCCCCAGCTTAATTCACCTTAAGTTTAACCACCCTTAACTCTAACCTACCCCCCCCCCCCCGCCAAGGTAGCATCAGGGTGTTTAATCATCTGGTGAAATAAGCTGTAGGTGCTAATCTTCAGGTGAACCGGTGAAAGTTCCTAGAGGATCCAGGTAAGGAGTAAATCAAGGTATCGGACAGGTGTAATTTCTCATTGACAGGATAACTACGGTATGTGACCTCCGCTGTGTGTAGGGGTAACTGTAGGGCAAGTCTCGCTGCCTCTGACACACACACACACACACACACACACACAGATGTGGTAGTTGGGGACAGCCAGGTGAGGTTTGTAGATAGGGCTTTTTGTGCGAGAGATAGGAAACGTAGGACTAGAATGTGTTTTCCTGGGGCTGGGATAGGGCATGTAGCCGAGAGGTTAGACAGGGTTTTGTCAGGGGAGGGAACCATTCCAGTAGTGTGTCTTAGTGTGGAAGAAAACGACATAGGTAAGGTTAGGAGTGAGGAACTTTTCTAGAGGTATAGGGAGGCGCTGGGGAAGATTAGAGAAATAGGGGAGGGATCCCGATAGTATGTGGTGTCTTGCCGAGAAGAGGGGTTGGTCGTGAATGGCTGTCCAGGACAATTGCTATAAATTGCCGACTGGAAAAACATTGTGCAAGCAATGGTTGGGCATTCATTGATAACTGGCAACGATTCTATGGCAACGAGTTACCTGTACAGTCGCGACGGAGTACACTTGTCTCGTGAGGGGGTAAAGACGTTGTCTGCATCCCTGGAGCGTGAAATTGTCAGTCCGAAGGGGGGGGGGGGGGGTGTTTAGCCAGTAGAGAGAGGTCGGGGAAAGTGGAAGTCAAAAAACAAGCAGGTCCTGGGAAGTAAAATTAGTTGCTCAGGACAAGGGGTAAAACAGGACCAGGGAAGGGTAGGTTTAAATGTATACTATGCAAACAGTAGGAGCGTTAGAAATAAAATAGACTTGCTGAGAGCGGTTGTATGTACCGAGAATGTAGACGTCATAGCAATCACCGAAACTTGGATGAATCTGGCGAGCAAATTTTTTTTATCAGAGTACCGCATAGAAGGGTACAACCTTTTTCACAAGGACAGGGAAGGTAGGAAGGGGGGAGGGGTCGCACTCTTCGTCAAGGATACATTAAAATGTTGTATTAATAATTCAATAAAGGGTGAAATAGGAACCGAGTCTGTGTGGGTAGAAATCACGGAAGGAAGAGAAAAACTAATTATGGGAGTGATTTACAGGCCCCCAAGTCTTGGCAAAGAAGCAGCTCAGCCCATATGGCAGGAAATGAGTAGGGCAGCAAAATATAACAACCTATGCATTATGGGGGATTTCAACTTCAGAAATATTGACTGGCACAACATTGTAGGTGACTGTGAATTTGAAGACTTCCTAGACGCAGTACAGGACAATTTTTTGAAACAACTAATTACAGAACCTACTAGAGGTGACAATATATTAGACCTAGTATTAACAAATAAAGAAAATATTATCAAAGATATCACAGTAGGGGAAGAACTAGGTAACAGTGATCACAGAGAAATCAGGTTCACCCTAAATTGGGAAACGAAAAACAATGACAATATGGTCAGAGTCCCACACTTTCGGTTGGCGGATTATCAGGGGTAAAGAAGGTACCTAGGTGAGGTCACCTGGGAACAGCCACATCAGTCCCCAGTAGGAAGGGGTGAGGTCATAGATGGCACAACAATTGATCATGACTTTAATATATACACTACTCACTAATATACTACATAAAGCACAAGAACAAAATATACCATACAGAAAAATTAGGTCAAATAAGAATGAGCCAAGGTGGACGACCAGAAAACTTAAACATGACATAGGAATAAGTAAAGGAATATATATAGGAAATTAAAGGGAGGGGAGGAGCAGCTCAGAAACAGGTATAATGAACTATCTAGGAATGTTAAGAAAAATGTAAGGAAAGCAAAGAGAAACTATGAAATCAAAATAGCAAGAGAATCCAAAGCGAATCCCAAGGGATTTTTCCAGGTATATAGGACAAAGGTCAAGGACAAAGTTGGGCCTTTAAAGTCAGGGAGGGGAGAAGTGATAAATGGCAATGAAAAAATAAGCAAAGCATTGAACAGCTACTTCTTATCAATTTTCACAGAAGAAATTTGCGATGAAATCCCAGAGGTGGAACTGATATTTAAGGGAAAGGAAGAAGAGAAATTAAAGAATATCACTATCTGAAAAGAGGATGTTCTTAAGAAGATAAATAAACTAAAGAAAACAAAATCCCCCAGGGCCGGATGAAAGTTTCCCTCGAGTCTTGAAAGAGTGTAGGGAACAGATTAGCGGACCCCTCGTAAACTTATTTACAAAATCATTAGACACTGGAGTTGTGCCAAACTTGTGGAAACAGGCAAATGTAGTACCCATATTCAAAAAGGGAGACAGAGCATCAGCGTCAAATTACAGGCCGATCAGTTTGACGTCAGTAATGGGGAAATTTCTTGAATCAATTATAGCAGATAGCATCCGATCGCATCTAGAGAAAAGCAAATTAATCTACGACTCTCAACATGGGTTTACAAAGGAAAAATCTTGTCTAACAAATCTGCTAACGTTTTTTAGGAAAGTGTTCGAGGTAGGAGATAATCACGAAAATTACGATGTTATTTACTTAGACTTTAGCAAAGCATTTGACAGAGTACCGCATCAGAGGCTTCTGAGAAAAATTGAGGCTCATGGTATCGAGGGGAAAGTTTTAAATTGAATAAAATCATGGCTCACCGATAGAACGCAGAGGGTCAGCGTAGATGGTGTTAAATCTGAGTGGGGCTGTGTAACCAGTGGGGTTCCCCAGGGGTCAGTACTAGGCCCACTCTTGTTCATAATCTACATAAACGATCTAGATTCTGGGATCAGCAGTGACCTAAGCAAGTTTGCGGATGACACCAAAATAGGGCGGTAAATTAATTCAGGGCAGGATGCAAATGCACTACAGGAGGATCTAAATAAACTGCAGGGGTGGTCTGAAAAATGGCAAATGAAATTCAACACCAGCAAGTGCAGCGTACTTAATATTGGAAGAACAAATACTTATAATGTATACAGCCTTAACAACATCAACCTAGAGAAGTCGACTTGTGAAAGAGACCTAGGGGTACTTGTAAGCCCGGACCTACGGCCTAGAAAACAGTGCGTTAATGTTCGAAATAAGGCAAACAGAGTATTGGGTTTTATATCTAGAAGTGTAAGTAACAAGAGTGCAGAGGTCTTATTGCAACTATATCTTGCGCTAGTCAGGCCGCACCTCGATTATGCGGTTCAGTTCTGGTGCCCCTATTATAGAATGGATATAAATTCACTAGAGTCGGTGCAGCGAAGAATGACAAAAATGATTCCGGGACTTAGAAACCTTCCACATCAGGATAGGTTAAAGAAACTTAACTTGCATTCCCTAGAAAGACGAAGAGTGCGGGGAGATATGATAGAAGTATTTAAGTGGGTGAAAGGAATCAATAAAGGGGATATAGATAAAGTTCTTATAATATCCGACCAGGATAGGACTCGGAGCAACGGATTCAAGTTGGATAAGTGTAGGTTTAAGAGGGAGATAGGAAGAAACTGGTTCACAAATAGGGTGGTGGACGAGTGGAACAAGCTTAGCAACTTTGTAGTAAGTGCGGGAACTCTGGAAAGTTTCAAAAGGAGGCTAGATAGATTCATGGATGATAGAGAGTGGTAGTAACTCTCGACAGGAGCTGCCATGCACAGGCCAACCGGCCTATTGCAGACTCCTTATTTTCTTATGTTCTTTTGTCATAAACTTTACAACCTTCCCTCGCCATCATGAACGATCTTGCGAGTTAGCAACTAATTTATGGGTCCTTCGATGATAACAGTGATCTTGTGGTTGTGTTGATTTTCCGCGCCTGCCGCCACTACCACCACCTACCATTACCACATCTACCACCACCACCACCACCACCACCAACAATCACTATCACCCATCTCTCTCTCTCTCTCTCTCTCTCTCTCTCTCTCTCTCTCTCTCTCTCTCTCTCTCTCTCTCTCTCTCTCTCTCTCTCTCTCTCTCTCTCTCTCTCTCTCTCTCTCTCTCTCTCTCCATCTTTCATATACATCCACATTATTCTTAACCTGCCTTTTCTCTTTCATTCCTTTTCATCCCCTCTTTCTTCTCATTTTCCTCTTCCCCCCTATCTCCTCTCTCTCCCCACCTTCCCTCTTTGTTGTTGCGATTACATGTGACACCTCCCACCCTTCCCTCCTCAATGCTCAGGTGTACTCAGGTATTCAATATAGCCCTCAGGTAGTGCCTCTGGTCTGGTTCTTGTTGATTGGTTCAGTGTGGCGCGAGTCCTTCAGGTAGCTTTGAGGTCAACAGGTAAAGAGGTCAAGTAATAGGAAGATTAGGGGGTAGAGAGGTCAAGTGGTAGGTAGGTTGAGAGGTCAAGTGGTAGGTAGGTTGAGAGGTCAAGTGGTAGGGAGGTTGAGAGGTCAAATGTAAGGAGATCAGGAGGTGCAGAGGTCAAGTAGTAGGGAGATTAGGAGGTAGAGGGGTCAAGTGGTAGGGAGGTAGTGAGGTCAAGTGGTAAGGAGATTAGGGAGTAGAGAGATCAAGTATTAGGGAGATTAGAAGGTAGCGAGGTCAAGTGGTAAGAGATTAGGAGGTAGAAAGGTCAATTAATAAGGAGATTAAGAGGTAGAGAGGTCAAGTACTAGGGAGATTAAGAGGTTGGGAGGTCAAGAATAATGGAACCCAAGACCTATGGAAAGTAATTTAGTAATAAGTGTAAATCTCTCGAGAACCTCTTGAGATTATCTACAAGAACTAAACATATCAAGAACCTTATGAACCACTGAGCTCGATTTCTAAGAACTAAACACACCAAGAACCGGTAATTTCATCCATACAGAACCCAGAAAATTAAAAAAAAATCAAGAAACACACACACACACACACACACACACACACACACACAAGATGTAAAGGTCTCAAGATCCAGGTAGCTCGTGGGCAAATACTCGGTAACCAAGAGGAAATAAAGATGACATATAGTGTTGGTGGTACAGTGGGTGGCTCATACAGTAAAACCTCTATTTAACGGACTATATGGTGAGTAAATTCCGTTATATCGAAGGTTCGTTAAATGTGAAACCTCCACCAAACGGACTATATTAGAGAGGAAATTCTTTATATCGAAGACCCGTTATATGTGAAACGTCCTTCTAACGAACTGTATGGAGAGAGAAGTCCGTTATATCGAAGGTTTCACTATATTACTACAACTAAAACTAATATAATATATAAACTAATTACATATAACTAGAATATATAACGCTATATTATCAATTACCTTACATCAAGCAAAGGATACCATAGCAGTTGTTTATTTTTTAGTGATGTTTATAGATAAATTTAATAATTTTTGCATTGTGGTTTAGAAATTTAAGGTTGAGGATCCTACTAAGAAGAATTTGACTGTGGATGTATTTACGTCTTTAAATGCTGGCTGTTGACATTACCAGTTAGTTACCAGTGAAGTCAGTCGCCTACTATACAAACTTTGCTGTATTGATGTCCTGCGTATGTAATCCCAAATAAGTTATCCTTCATCCTTATCCAAATTATTTCTGTATTCAATAAAGTTTTAGTTTCCTAATTGATTTCACATTTCAGATTATCCCTGGTATAGATTGATATCCCCCCTACCCCTCATTTCCTTATCTTCCTATCAGTATGAAATAATTTACATCATCTTAATTCGGTGTTCGACAGGTAACTCGCGTGTGTAAGTTTAGCCAGGTTTCGGTGAATGCTGTTATATCGATTTATCAAGAGTTTGTACAAGATAAGGATCATTAGTTTGTGTCGGAGTGGTAACAAATCTTTGTCAGGTAATCTGAAAGTTTGATTTTGACTTGTGTATTTGAACATTATGTTAATGTGTGTAAACGTATCGAGACAAGTGATTTATGGATCGGGGTGTAGGGGACATGACCAAGAGAGATATAATGAAGACAGAGATCGAGAATTTAGTCATCTGCTTAGTTTATGACAAGTGAGAGACGGTGGCGAACCTTGGGTGCAGCAGTAAGGAGCCCTGAGGCGTGAGCACGTTGTGAATAGGAGAGGAAAATTTCCTCAATCGGTGAACCAGGCCGGAAAAACAGCCAGAGTGCTGACTGACATGAATAGAAACCTGAAGAACTGCTGCGCTGTCCAGCGGATTTTTTTATGTCTGGAATTTGTAGACCAAACATCTTTGTATACCAATTAAATGGTATTTAAATAGTCGTATGAATGATGCCTGGTACTAGACGATGCACAAAGATCATCTGAGATATGTTTAAGGTTTAACATCTGGTTGTACGTGTTTACTACGTTTGTTGTACACACACACATGGTATATACAGTATATATATATATATATACTGTATATATATATATATATATATATATATATATATATATATATATACTCTATATATATATCATGTAGATCCACAATGAAAACGTGTATAAGATAAATCTTGATAAAATCACACGGGAAAAGGGAAACAACGGAGCACCTTGTCATTCGTCTTTATTCAAGACGTCTTCAGACGAAAGCTAAGGTGCTCCGTTGTTTCCCTTTTCCCGTGTGATTTCATCAAGATATATATATATATATATATATATATATATATATATATATATATATATATATATATATATATATTTCATGTAAATCCACAATGAAAACGTGGATAAGATAAATCTTGATAAAATCACAGACGAAAGCTAAGGTGCCCCGTTGTTTCCATTTTCCCGTGTGATTTTATCAATATATATATATATATATAATCCAGTTGCCTCTGAAGATGTCTTGAATAAAGACGAAAGCTAAGGTACTCCGTTGTTTCCATTTTCCCGTGTGATTTTATCAAGATTTATCTTATCCACGTTTTCATTGTGGATTTTCATAAAATATATATATATATATATATATATAATTATCTATCTGTCTGTCTGTCTGTCTGTCTGTCTGTAAAGAGAGAGAGTACACATCTACAAAAAGATTTATGTGGTGTACAGCGACCAGAAAGCTGTCGTGAGTGTAACACTAAACACCAAGTAAAATATTGACTCCAACACCACAAGCAGCAGCAGCAGGACGCGTCACCGACCTAAATATATCACCTCAAACATTAACACCTGCAGGCCAGCGTGCACCTCAGACCAGTTATCAGGGGGCAGCATGGCTTTTGTTGACACGGTACACAAGAAGGTGTTGACACAAGGTGGTGGGGCAGTGTCGCCTTATCACAGGAGACGGACAAGTCTTGACGCTTCTCCTACAATTATTTTCTTGGCTTTCTGATCTCATGAGCTGGGATTCTCAAATATCCATACACTGTGGGTGAGTTTTTTTCGTAATTGGGGTGAAGGAATATCTGTACATCTAGTTACAGTATATTCTCAGTGTAATGTCGGTGTCGTTTTGGCTGTCATCTTTTTGTCGTAACTGAAGTGAGTGAGTTTGTATGGAATGGGTTTTAAATTCACCCAGGGGTTAGGTTTGGGAGGGGCATTAGGCAGTTAGCCATCTCCACAACACTAAGTGATATCGACATAAGGGGTGAGACAATTCTGACCTACACACACCAGCAAGTTTATGGTAGACCAACACACTGTGATATTCAGACGACTGCGAGTTTGTTGTTCGAGATGACTTCAAGAGTTGGAGGTGCAGGTCTACGTCTAATGGGTTGTGATGAAGGATAAGGAAAGATTCGATATGAGAGTAAATGTTGTGTTATCTCGTCTTGCTTCATTTTTTTTTCGAGTTGATTATTTTCTGTTTACATTTTGGTCCATTGATAAAAGGTAACAAGGAATACGACCATTAAATCAGTCTGTTTTAATGTGTTTGTGTTGTAGTGGAAGAAGAAACTGCGTGATAATATACATATTCTGGATATTTATTCTATTATTAAAAGGGGCTATTTTGGTAATCAATATATGCTAAAAAAAATACTCCACAGGTGACACAACAATACAGTATTGTTACAGGTGATCAGCCCAGAGCATGTCCAGTCGTATGTCAAAGGCTATCATCTCACCTTTTGTCTCTCACCTCCTGCTCTGTTAATTAATGTTATTCTGGACGAATATTGTTCAGCCTTATTACAGTCTTATCTCAGTCTTATCACAGTCTTATTACAGTCTTATCTCAGTCTTATCACAGTCTTATCACAGTCTAATCAGTCTTATCACAGTCTTATCTCAGTCTTATCACAGTCTTATCTCAGTCTTATCACAGTCTTATCTCAGTCTTATCACGGTCTAATCAGTCTTATCACAGTCTTATCACAGTCTTATCTCAGTCTTATCACAGTCTTATCTCAGTCTTATCACAGTCTTATCTCAGTCTTATCACAGTCTTATCTCAGTCTTATCACAGTCTTATCTCAGTCTTATCTCAGTCTTATCACAGTCTTATCTCAGTCTTATCACAGTCTTATCTCAGTCTTATCACAGTCTTATCTCAGTCTTATCACAGTCTTATCTCAGTCTTATCTCAGTCTTATCACAGTCTTATCTCAGTCTTATCTCAGTCTTATCACAGTCTTATCTCATCTTGCAGGTGGGGGTGACGTGTGGTTGATTTGTCTCCAGAACGCCACTAAGGCTACGAATAGTTACTTGGGCACCGGACACCAAGGCCTCCCCAAGCTCTCCCAGGTATGATGTGTTGTGCTGCCCATCTACCTTTTGTATTCGTTATGTATCTCTTTATTTCTTATTTTATTTATCTCATTCTTTTTTATAACATTCCACCGGTAAGAAAAACTAAAATCCAGCTGCTTTTATTGATGCTTATGTTTTTTTGGCTATTCGTGTGTTCTCTCTCTCTCTCTCTCTCTCTCTCTCTCTCTCTCTCTCTCTCTCACCACACACACACACCCACACGAGAACTTAATTTTCTTCTTATAAATCATTAAACAAATCTCATCAGAACAAACTAATAATAATAATAATAATAATAATAATAATAATAACAACAACTAACACAACACACGACGTCAATTCACTACCAACAGCATCGATAAGATAACCTAACCAGCCAACATAGGAATGTTTTTCTTGACCCTTCCTGACAGACGACACCTTCCGAGACTTGAACGCTTTGATGTCAGTTCCAATTACTTATGTATCCCGTCGATCGTCAACTGTGCCTCCCCGTTTTCTTTGTCCAAGACCTGACTAACAAATTCGCTGGCCTGACTCAGGTAGGGTAGCTGGGGAGATGGGGTGTATTGAATGGAATTGAATTGTAACAGTTTATTTGGCCAGAAAAACACAGATACAGAGTGGATAATAATAACAATATTAACATGGCTGAGCCAGGTGAGAACCTGCGCTCTCTTTTAGGCACCTGATATTTACTATACATTTATCTCAAGGAAGTATTATGTAACATTTAGTATCATCTGGAATGGTACAATAGCATAGTGGTAATAAGAACATCTCATAATGTTACCACGGTTATCACTTCAATATATTTTTTTATACATAAATTACAGTGGAATTGAAAAACATAAGTAGAATGGGGGAGCAGTACAACATGGGTTGTACAGTAATAAGGTTGAACAAGAGGACAGTTAGTTTTTAGTTTAACAAATTTATTGAGAAAGCTTGGAGTACAGTTTGCCTATTCTGAGTAATTCAGTCAGGTCTTGACATTGAGGGTGGTATCACTTTTCACTGCCACACAGGACAGAGGTTCATACACAAAGAAATACAACATATTCATTAACAGCTATATATATATAGAGGTTCAGATTCATGTGGGTAATGTCACTGTTCACTGCCATGCAGGACAGAGGTTCATACACAAAGAGATGCTTCATATTCAATGAAACTATATATAGGTCAGATTCATGTGGGTAATGTCACTGTTCACTGCCATGCAGGACAGAGGTTCGTACACAAAGAAATGCATCATATTCAGTAGCAGTATATATAAGTCAGTGGTTCACATACATTGGACGTCATATTCTAATTGAAGACTAATCAGTGTGGGCTAGCAAATTTGGGATAAACAGCAAGAATGTCCTCAAGCACCCCCGATTCAAATTAGTAATTACAAAGTTCAAGATACAATAAGTCAGGTGGCCTGAAGTCCTTGACAATAATATAGTGTTCAAGTGTATGCTTTAAAGGTTTATCACAAAGTTTACATGCTGAGTGTTCCGGTATGGGTACAGCGTTACTAACCTGCCAGATGTGTCTGTATCCTAGCCTAATTCTGGCCACGACAACATCACATTGTCTGGTTCTGTCTTTATGCTGGCCATACCGGTACCTCTTGTCACAAAATTTGTCATATTTACTAGTGCTACAACTGCCAGTTCTCTCTGCATTTCTCACCAGCAAGGAATCGAACCCTCGACCTACTGGGTGTGACTAGGGAACGCTTACCGGCTAGGCCGTTATATGGACTAAAAATGAAGTATATATATATATGTACCTCGCGTTTCATACCAGCTGGATTCGGTAAAATGCTACTGACACCACATAAGAGGCACGGGCATTTTCCCAATGAGGTTCACGGCGCCATCAGCTCGATGAACAGGCTTTGTGTGAAATATAACAGAGTCTAGAACTGCTTTTAGTGTCCTTGTGGCCTAGCTGGTAAGCGTTCCCTAGTCACACCCAGTAGGTCGAGGGTTCGATTCCTTGCTGGTGAGGTCGTTGATTATATATATATATATATATATATATTATATATATACATATATATATAACATATATATATATATATATATATATATATACTTCGTGTTTTCTTCTTTCCTGGTGGTTATCAGCATATATATATAATTTACAGTGGAATTAAAAAAAAAACATAAGTATAATGGGGGAGCAGTACAACATGGGTTGTACAGTAATAACGTTGAACAAGAGGACAGAGCTGTCAGGATTATGTCTAGTTGGCAATTATGTTTATTGCAAAGGTAATTACTTATCTAGTTACATGATAATTTCCGATAAAACGGTTTTGATGGTATAATAAAAGCAGGTACTGTAAATGTAGGTTATGTATCTATGCTACTGTGCCGAGTAGTAACCTTGTAAATAAGCTACTGTGCCGAGTAGCATATATGTATATAATTACGTGGCAACACCGCACGTGTTATGTGGCAACATTGCCCCGAGGCTGCCATATGGCAAGGCAGTCTCAGTATGACTTCGTGGACCATGCATGGCACATGCTAGTCACCACTTGTATTTCTCCTATCCGAATAAATGGACTTCAGTGTTACCCGGTGTTTCCCTACCCATCACTGCATTCTTCAGGGAACACTTGGAACCTTCAGTAAATATAGTAGGTGTATAAAGAAATATTAATACTTAGACAATAGATATTTTTTAAGAGATGATTTAAAGGAAGTGAGCGGATTCTTTGCTCGGATGGGTGGGGGTAAGTTGTTCCACACCTTCACACCATGATATTTTATGGAGGTTTGGGACTGAGAGGAGCTCATGGGGGATGGTCTCAATAGCTCCGGGTGCCTTAAGTTTATCTCTGATTATTCTGGAACTGTTAATAATTATTGTCACGCAAGTAATTGATAGATTTGTAAACAAAGAGGGCACAGCAGTAGGTGTTAATATCTTCAAACTTAAAATTTTCAACATAGCAAATTTTTCGTTTGTGTGATCTGTCTTTTGTGCAGTAACCAGAGGTTGTATTTTTGAAGAGCCAAAGGCCCCCCCCCCCCCCCATAGTGTGTGACAGTGTATCAGGTGTTGGTAAACAAGGTCATGATAGATTTCTTTCATTGCTGTGAGAGTGAGTGACTGTCGAGTGTGATACATGATACCGCACTGTTTATTGACTTTACTGTGAGTGGCTTGTATGTGGTTTCTCCAGTTAAGTTTCTCATCAACAATAACTCCGAGGAATTTAGTATTTTGTTCGCGTTTGCGGACTGTATTACCAAGGTACAGGAGGTCCAAGTCTGGAAGCAAGTTTTTCCTTCTGAAAAAAGATCGTGTCGTGGATATCACAATGACTAAAACGTATATTAACATATGTATCTGATATTAAGAATTTGATTCCAATTTATTTTCTTTTTATTTGTCCAATTTATTTATATATACATTTATCTTTCACTTGATAGATTTTTTTTATTTCCCGCGAGGGGGGTAGTTTATTGGGCGCACAAGCTTTTACAGTGCCCATCGGGGAAGGCATGCGGAGTTCATGCTTGCCTTTATGACTCATGCATTAAGGGCGTAAAAGCCTGAAGGGTCATTGGGTTTTGTCAGCAAGTTACATAAAGTGACAGAATGGTGAGTGTGTGTGGGGGGGGGGGGGGGGTTGGAATTCCCGGTACAATATATCTGTTTATGGAAAGGCGTGGCAGGTCCCTCATAATGTCAAGTACTAAGCCTGTCACTAGGAGGTGGGATACCTGGTCAGGAAGGGAAGAGGTGTTGGTAACAGCTGGGGACCTGTAGGAGGAGGTCATAGGGCAAGTGAGGATGTGGTGAGAAAGGGTGTGAGAGTCGGTTGACCGAAATGTTTACAAACAGTGTGGCCAGGCTCAGTGATGCCAATGTACTAGGTGTGGCGAAGTACAGTGGGGGTGGAGGTGATATGGTGTGGTGGGACAGGTACAGTAGAGGTGGAGGGAGGCACATAGGCATTGACAATATTGAGGGACACACCTTCTAGTGTAATTGTGTTAGCGTGTGCGTCGACATGCCGGTGGGATACAGGTAGCCGGAGGTGGTGTCCTCAGGTCCAATAGGTAGCCCTGGTGGAGACAGCACAGACAGAAGAGCGGGCACAGATTGTGGTTGGTGAAGGACAGGTTGAGGCACCACGTGTCGTGAAGATGAGGCAGGACTTCGCTCAGGGGCAGCAGGACACACCAGGGCAGGCCCGGTAGGCGCTACACCAGTAGTGAAGGCCGCCGGCGGTGGAGTAGGCCATGAGCAGGGGGGCTCACAGGGGGGACTACCATCTTGTCACACCAGAAGAGAGGAATGACTGGGTGGCAACAGATGGCAAGAGTAGGTCGGAGATGGTGGTACAGAGTGTAACGAAGAGTTTTTCAATACGGTTGGTAAATTCTTGGAGGAGGGATATGATCTGTGTCATGTTACCGGAGGGGGCTTGTGGGGGGGGGGGGGGCACCGGTGTGAGCACAAAGCCTGGCAGCTTCAGAGTACAGATGGGGAGGAGGCCTAGTAGTAGTTGAGTTAGGAGACGGCCAGGACTGCTGTGTTGTAGCCAGGAGAGGCCAGGCAGAGGCAGGTGTTGTTGAAGAAGGCGTTGCTGGAAACAGAGGGGACACAGAGGGGTGTGGCCCGGAAGACTGGAGGAGGGGGGAGGCGTTGTGGTAGACGTGGCCCTCGGGCCCTGGGACAGACGGGCCAATGGGGCATTGCCATGAATCAGCATTGTGCCGGCTGCCACAGTTATAATGTCTGGGATCAACTACATAGCCCACACCACCCCTATTAAGGTGGTCTTTGATTTTCTAGGCACAAGCGGCAGAGTTATGGTTACGTGAACAGAAGCGACATCTTGGACGATCACGTCGGCAGCAGGCAGTGAAGGTGTGACCCCATTGAGAAGAGAAAACACAAAATGCAGGCTCAGGATGATAGGCTTCTGCATACAGTGGGGGTAGGACTGGGTAGGCATCCACAGTGGTTGGGCACTCCCTTCCCTTCCAGTTGACAATGACAGCAGCTTGTGGAACTTTCCCCGGGTTATGTCGACGTATACTCAGTATACTGGATCTAAAGTCATGCGCAGCTTCGATGTTAGAGTATAAGGGGAAGCGTTTCACTAGGATGTGGCAACATTCATCAGCGTCTACTGGGGGGGGGGGGGGCACCAGGACGACCCCGTCAAAGCCAACAGAACTAAGTGTTTCATAGACATCAGGAGTCTGACACTTGATAAAGGTCCGGTTCTTACCTTGTCGGAATTGAATGTTGAGACCGTGCTGTCTGCAGTACTTCATCATCCAATTAAAGCGTTCCTCTACAGTTTTCAGAGAGTCCTTCGGGAAGTGTAGCTTCAGCTTAGAGGGCAAGAGTCACTTGACTGGCATCGAGGGTTAATTGCTTTGACCTGTCTGCCATACATGACGTCAGGCCCTCGTGAAAGTCGTCCTGGGTTGTTCTACTATACTTTAGGCTAGACTAACTGTTACCACGTTGATGATTTACGATACTTAACGAGTCTGAATAACTACAGCTCTACTGCCGAGTTAGCACACCAAGTATAGAAAAACTGCGAGGCATAAAACCTTCCCATCAAACACAATGACCACTCTGTCACGACACGGACGAGATGATTGACTCACACAGTAACCAGATGACTCGTACGGTATACTCATTTCCCTCTCAATATGTCATTACGTTTAGGCAGCCATTCAAGTCTTAGACAACTAATTATCGTAGAGTCTCAGCTGCGAATCATCATCCGTAGAGTCAGTGTTTGGTTGATATCCAGCAAAGGTTGTTCTGGTATTATGGTTATATCTCCATTGGCTTGTGAAAACCAGATCGGTTCACACGATCTTCAAAAACTACTACTTAAGCTTTTACTGTTAACGAGTTGAGATAACTCATGCAGTTGGTTATGATGATACTTACGGATACAAGTGTAACAGGAAGATAAATCCTGTGTTGTTTGTCCAACATTGTGATGCACAACGATAATGAATATTGCAATCAAACATTAGAAACCAAAATCACAAAGTAAATCTTATAATCAGGATGAGAATCACCCGAGCAGTGGGAAATGAATATATCAGACCTAGACATTAACAGTTCCCCGAGCTTATGATATAATATAATGGCGATGATCAGGAAATATATGGAAAGTATTTAATGTATATTTTTCTTTTGTGCTGAGAAAAATAGCAAATGTTTTTATATAGGTCTTTGTATGTATACATAGGTTTGTACATGAAACAACAGAAAAGTTATGTGGCAGAAAATATATTGTTCTCACCCCTTGTATACCTAGATGTAGACTGGACATATAGACATAACACCATCGGAGTGTTAATCAGGAATATAAATTTTGATGTGAAATTTAGAAATTTTATCTTCAACCAAAGAGGTTTATCCCTTGATTCCTAACTAAAGGAGAAAAATATACATATGCACGATATGTATTTCTCATAGATAGCTTAATGGAGTCCTTTTTAACTTACAACCGCACTCTATATCTCCGTGGAATGTTGCATATCTTGGAATTTTCCAAAAACTCAAAATTATAAAGATGAAGTAATAGAAAAAATGATCCTATCAGCGATATATGGCATGGTCGTTGTTAGCATTCGTTTTCACGTCGTGGTGACAGCTGACACGACTCGGTGTCTTCTACCTATGTTTCTAAAAGTGATATACCTATATGGAAATATTTATGAAGAGACGCTGAGGGCATTGTCTTGAGTTTTGGGGGGTAAAATTCTTTGGTATATGTTATTTTGTTAATATCTTCTGCAGGTGCTCGATACGTAGACTCAAGTAATGTTATTATGCTTAACAAACAGCTGGTAAAACGATGTGTTGTTGTGTTCGTTAACAATGACGTTATTATCTAAAAGTTACTAAATTAGTACTAAAATTGGCCGTGAATTCCAGTGTCTTGAAAGTTTGTTGTGGAGGAGAATATCCTTATGTCCTTGTTGTCCGTGGGTCTTGAGGCCCAGTATAATGTTAGAGGATATAGTCCTGTGCTCTCTCCCCCTCCGGTTATCCGTCACGGAGGTTTAAAGATAGTCATCATCTTGCTATCACAAGATGGGTGTACATTATTCTCAATATAATCTCTCCGTCCCCGGTTGGCCCGTCTCTGGGTTGTATGACAGGTTGACCACCCCCTGACTCACATCCTCCAGGGATGTTTCCTTGCTTCCTCCTCTGTCTGGCTCCTTGTCCTTCTTCTTGGAGAAAAAATCGTTGGATTCCGGCAGAGTGCAGTGTCTTGTCTCTGGCAGGAAGAGTGACAACACCGCGGAGATAAGAGAGACTGTCCCGAATAGCGCCGCCGGTGCCCACACGGTGTAACCTCCCTGCAACACAAGACAAACTGTGAATACAGCGTGTATGTTTATATTGCTGAGACCACAATACATTTATTATTATTATTATTATTATTATTATAAAACAACAAACAAACAAACCCCAAAGCTAAAACTTCCTAAACTCATAAACTTCACCATCCACAACACTAACACAAATGCCCACACAAATGTCTCTCACCAGAATATCGTTAATATACGGTGACGAAGTACTGCCGACGCGTGCGCAGAAGCTAGCTTCCCCCACAGCTAATGAACGGTACTTGGTAGGGTAGAGCTCTGCCGTGTACATCCACACTAATTGGAAGGCCGCTGTTACCGCCACCTTACCGCTCTGTGAGAAGAAGACCTTGGCCACCTGCGCTGCTAGTGGGGGAGTCGAGAATGTGTTAATAATAATAATAATAATAATAATAACAATAATAATAATAATAATAATAATAATAATAATAATAATAATAATAATAAATACCATACTCAGTCCCTCTGAAGTAGAAATACCAACTCACGACTTAAATTCTAAATCATCAAAAGTAGTTCGAAAAAGATGACTCAAAAAATGAGAGAGATGAAGAAAGCGAGGGAAGACTTACCAGGACACCAGACTCACCTCCAGGATATACAAGGATTATTGCCATCACGGCAAAGATACAGACGGCACATATAAGATAGAGGGCCACCAGGGACTTCTTCCTCCCTATGTACACGAGTGCCGGCCACAAGATCAGGTACGATGGCACCTCCAATAGACCTCCCAGGAAGATGTAAAGGTATGGATCGGTGCTGAAAGAGGAGTACATGAGTTGTGGATCATTGACTTAATACATGAAGATGATTTTTTTTTAAAGTTTTATGTGTTGGTGAATAAATGGTGTACTTACCATAATGGGATACGACTTAAAGATCTAAGTTGTTGATGCGGAGTAATACATTAATATCAACATTAAAGAAGCAGTACGATCAGAGGCTGGTTTTAATGTTGCAACAAGGACAGAGTTAGAGAGATCAGGTGTGGGACACAGAATCAGTTTTTTTTTTTTTCAAGTGGAATAGCCCACCCGGGCAAAGGTCGTCGACCCACAACGGGGCCTAGGGGGCGAAAAAATAAAAGTAAAACGTGCCCACATAGGTGCTCTTGACTTCCCGAACGTCCCACAAGGGTCCCCTCAGCTGGCAAGTTTTGCCAGCATGGGGGGTCGACATAAACGTCCCAGAAGAGGCTCTATCATAGACACAGACGCAGACATCTCTGATACTGATGCCATTACCATCTTGCCTGGTCATACTGAATCCATCACCCTTCAGGAGTCAGACCCCAGTGATTATGAGTGACGCTAATGTTTCTATGGAAAACGCTACCAGAAGTGGAAACACCAATGCCATTAACCCTATAACCCTGCCCTCTACCAACCAGACAAGCAAGCTCAATCTGCACTTCCCCGAGGACTCACTGAAAACTGTAGAGGAACGCTTTAATTGGATGATGAAGTACTGCAGACAGCACGGTATCAGCATTGAATTCCGACAAGGTAAGAACCGGAACTTTATCAAGTATCAGACTTCTGAGGTCTATGAAACACTTAGTACTGTTGGCTTTGACGGGGTCATCCTGGTCCCACCCCCCCCCCCCCCTCCGGTAGACGCTGAATGAATGTTGCCATATCCCAGTGAAACGTTTCTCCTTATACACTGACATAGAAGATGCGCGTGACTTTAACTTTAGTATACTGAATATACGTCTCCATTACCGGGGGAGAGTTCCACAACCCGCTGTCATTGTCAAGTGGAAGGGAAGGGAGTGCCCAACCACTGTGGATGCCCACCCACTCTTACCCCCACTGCATGCAGAAGCCTATCATCCTAAGCCTGCATTTTGTGTTTTCTCTTCTCAATGGGGTCACACCTTCACTGCCTGCTGTCGACGTGATCGTCCGAGATGTCGCTTCTGTTCACGTAACCACAACTCCGCCGCCTGTGCCCAGAAAATCAAAGACCACCTTAACAGTGGTGGGGTGGGCTATGTAATTAATCCCAGATGTTGTAACTGTGGCGGCCGGCACAATGCTGACTCACGGCAATGCCCCAATCGCCCGTCTGTCTCAGGGGAAAAACCTCCCCGAAGGCCAAGTCTACCACAACGCCCCCCCCCCCCAGTCTTCCGGGCCACACCCCCCTGTGTACCCTGTGTCTCCAGCAACGCCTTCTTCAACAACACCTGCCTCTGCCTGGCTTCTCCTGGCTACAACACGGCAGTCCCGGCCGTCTCCTAACTCAACTACTACTGGGCCTCCCCATCTCTACTCTGAAGCTGCCAGGCCTTGTGCTCCCACCGGTGCCCCCCAACAACCCCCCGCCAGTGACATGACACAGATCATATCCCTCTTCCAAGAATTTACCAACCGTATTGAACAACTCTTCACTACACTCTGTACTACCATCTCCGACCTACTCTTGCCATCTGTTGCCACCCAGTCACTCCTCTCTTCTGGTTTGACACAAACTGGTAGTCCCCCCTGTGAGCCCCCCTGCTCATGGCCTACTACACCGCCTGCGGCCTTCACTACTGGTGTAGTGCCTACCGGGCCTGCCCTGGTGTGTCCTGCTGCCCCCGAGCGAAGTCCTGCCTCATCTTCACGACAATTGGTGCCTCAACCTGTCCTCCACCCACCGCAAGCCGCGCCCGCTCCTGTGTCTGAGTTGTCTCCACCAGGGCTACCTATTGGACCTGAGGACACCACCCCCGGTATCCTGTACCCCACCGACATGTCGACGCACACACCACAATTACACTAAAAGGTGTGTCCCTCAATGTTGTCAATGCCTACGTGCCTCCCTCCACCCCTACTGTACCTGTCCCGCCACACCATATCACCTCCTCCACACCCCACTGTACTTCGCCACGCCTAGTACATTGGCAAACCTGAGCCTGGCCTCACTGTTTCTAAACTTTGTGGTCAACCGACTCTCACACCCTCTTTCACCACATCCTCATTTGCCCTATGAGCTCCTCCTACAGGTCCCCAGCCGTTACCAACACCTCTTTCCTCCCTGACCAGATATCCCTCCTCCTAGTCACAGGCCTGGCACTTGACATTCTTAGGGACCTGCCACACTTTGCCATAAACAGATAAATTGTACTGGGAATTTTCCCCCCCACACACTCATCATTCTGTCACTTTAAGTAACTTGCTGACAAAACCCATGACCCTTCAGGCCTTTAATGCATGAGTCATAAAGGCAAGCATGACCTCCGCATGCTTCCCAGTTGGGCACTGTAAACGCTTCTGCGCTTCACCTTGCACAGGATGCAAGGGGGTGCCCAATAAACTAGCCCCCTCGTGGGCAATCTGTAATCTGTAAAGTAAAACGAAATTAAAAATAGAAAAGAAAAAGCTTATATTAATCTACACCACAAAGGTGGATGAAAACCAGCTTTTGAAAATGAGACAGATTGTATTATTATGGAAACAAAGAATAGGGCAGAGCATTGCACAGTTTGTCTGTGTAAGGAAAGAAGGATGCACTATAACGGGTTATTCTAGTGTGACTGACAACCACAGAGAAACTGTGGGCACCGCGGGCAAGACGAGTTTTACTAGCCTACGCTTTGCCGGCAGAACACAGTGTACTGCGCACATCATTGTCATTCCTAATAACCCCCTTTAATTCATATTACACTACATAACATTCAAATCCACTGCACTTGTAGGATCTCAGAAAACAGGGGTCATTGATAAAGACTAACTCGCCTAATGAATGTTACGGAATCATGTGTTGTATTGTGCCCAGCTACGGGTTATATAATATTAATTGTATGTATTCATAGCATTAAGGAGAGACGTGTTTTTCCCATTCGTTTTACACCCAGGACCCCTCCCAGTAAGTCCCGCCTTCGAACACAGTTGTCAATACGTTTATTCCACTCTCTACTGGCAAACTCAATCTTGAGTTAGTCTGTGTAAATCAACTTTAGTAATTCGCCAGACCTTTGTCAACTGAGGGTCATCCTTGAATGAGTAACAGTTGGTTTGTTTGTTATTTCTGTCATTGCGTGAGTAGAGATGGCTGGCAACTCAGGGGTATATATACCACGGGACCGGGAAGAGAGACGTCCCCCGTCACGTCATCTCCCATCTGTCCCCAGGTATGTTCTGTGTTCTCTAGCCATTCAGTTTGATTTAGTCAATGTAGTGAATTATCAGTGTTCATCAGTGTTCATGCTTTAACAGTTGAATTGTCATTCACCCAGTGTAAGAAGTAATATAACGTAAATGTCGCTGTTGTTTCCAGGCAAGAGATTTGTTGTGATGGTGTTGTCATCATGCTTCCCAGTCCCTTGTCCCCCGTCACGTCATCTCCCGTCTGTCCCCAGATCGAGGGTGGGCTTAATTGAAACCCTACTGGTCGCTCGGAACCGGTGGATCTTCAGCAGTGGCCAATATAGGAGCGATGGCGCTCATTCAGCATGATTAATCAGCTCCACTCTACCTCGTTGAGCTAGACCCCAGACTCGCCACGTGTTTGGCTTTAACAGACCACCACAGTGATCGTCAGTGTTACAGGCGCCAGTGTGATACCCTGGGACATGCCTTGAAGTTATATGTCCACAGTGTTGTTGTATGGGTTTGGGGTAATTCTGGAAGAAGTATCCCATGTTGGGTAGTGAACCCATGTTGTAATTTGCTGGTAGCAGTATTATCGTGTATGTTGTCATATAGGTAATGGAATGTATCCCCGTAATACAGGCGTAATCTGACGTGTTGAGTGATAGTGTAAGAAGGGTAACCAAAATCATCGTTGTTCTTCTGAGGAAGGCCAACTCACTTGTATTTTTTTACAGTATGTTTTATAAGCAATAAATTAGTTAAGACATGTTATGGTTTCACCCTTCTTTCCCCTTATCGATCTGGTCAATGAAAAACTTAATCCAATGCCAAGTCCACTCTACACGCTACCTAACGAGCTACATACTGTCCAGAGGGGGTCTGGTGGCAGCAACCTTTAAAATTAAGATTATAATTAAGTTATCCCCTTAGGCTTAGTGACCCCAGTGATCAACACGAGAGTCATTGCTGGAACCACAAGAAAAGACAGGAGGTACTAAAATCCTATTGTCGAACGGTATGTGTTGGAATGATAATGACAAATGAACCAACGCTTTATCACTGGCATAAATAAGATTCCACATTTCCATCCAGCTAGTGTATTGGCCTATGGCATTACAGAATAGATCATGACAATCTAGGAAGACGACATACCTGAGGTTTGTAGCATTGAGGGCGATACCATAGTAGACCATGGATGCGGCAAACCAACAGAAGAACACGACCAAGGTTCTCAGTCTAAGCTGGCGTATAGTCAGCAAGATGACGACCTGCTTTATGACTGCCAGGAAGCGAGATATAATGGTGGCCTCTCTGTCGGTCTGGTCTTCCTCCTTCTCCCGAGATCCCTGAAAATCAGCAAAGTTTCTGAGGATGACGGCAATGCAAATAATGTTGAGACTGATAGATGCAGATACTGACTAAAACACGGGACAGCAACACAGGGTGTGGAAAAATTCACTTGTAGGTGTAGTTTACCAGAAGAAGATAATATAAGACAGGAAGCCAGTAGAGCTAAAGGTTCAAAAGTATTGACTAATATAAAACATAAGAAGTGGATGAGGAAACGTCACTTCTGAGGTTTAATTCCAAAAGATGGAAATATAAATAGACAGAAAATGAGCGACAAGTGGACACTCAAGCCCATCAGGGTTTAGTTTCTTCGAACACTATGGTTCTTGGTCTCACCTGCTTAACGATGTTCTCAATAGCAGCGAGGACGACGGGGTCAGAAGGTAGCGGTTTCCGATTGACCTTAGCGATCTTGGTCATGATCTTCAGAGCTTCTTCAAAGCGACCCTCAGTAATCAACCACCGGGGCGACTCTGGTAACAGCCTGGAAGATGGTAGTGTTTTAATATTCCTAGCTCAAACACACACAAACACACACACAAACCGGTTGGCCTGTGCATGGCAGCTCCTGTTGAGAACTACAACCACTCTCTATTGTTCAGGAATCATCTAGCCTCCTTTTAAAACTTTCCAGCATCCCAGCACTTACTACAAAGTTACTAAGCTTGTTCCACCCTATTTGTGAACCAGTTTCTTCCTATCTCCCTCCTAAACCTAAACTTATCCAACTTAAATCCGTTGCTACGAGTCCTATCCTGCTCGGATATTATAAGAACTTTATCTATATCTCCTTTATTGATTCCTTTCACCCACTTAGATACTTCTATCATATCTCCCCGTCTTTCTTTGGAATGCAAGTTTAGTTTCTCTAATCTATCTGTAAAAACTGATAAGAAGTAGCTGTTTAATGCTTTGCTAATTTCCTCACTTTCATCGATCACTTCTCTCCTCTCTCTGACTTTAAAGGCCCCACTTTGCCCTTGACCCTTGTCCTATATAACTAGAAAAATTCTTTAGGGTTTGCCTTGGATTCTCTTGCTATCCTGATTTCGTAGTCCCTCTTTACCTTCCATATATTTTTCTTAACATTCGTAGATAGTTCCTTATACCTATCTCTGAGCTGCTCCTCCCCTCCCTTTAATTTCTTATAAATTCCTTTCTTTATTCCTATGTCATGTTTAAGTTTTTTGGTCATCCACATTGGCTCATTCTTATTTGACCTAATTTTTCTGAATGATATATTTTGTTCCTGTGCTTTACGTAGTATACTAGTGAATTTAGTATAGTCGTCATCAACTGTTGTGTCGCTGGTGACCTCACCCATTCCTACCGGACAATGACCTGACTGTTCCCAGGTGGCCTCACCTAGGCACCGTCTTAACCCCTCATAATCCGCTGATTGAAAGTCGGGGACTCTGACCATATTGTCATTATTTTTCGTTTCCCAATTTAGGGTAAACCTAGTTTCTCTGTGATCACTGTTCCCTAGTTCTTCCCCTATTGTGATATCTCTGATAATTTATTCATTTGTTAATACTAGGTCTAATATATTGTCACCTCTAGTAGGTTCTGTAATTAGTTGTTTTAGAAAATAGTCCTGTACTGCGTCTAGGAAGTCTTCAGAGTCATAGTCACCTAAAATGTTGTGCCAGTCAATATTTCTGAAGTTGAAATCCCCCATAATGCACAGGTTGTTGTTTCTTGCTGCCCTTCTCATTTCCTGCCATAGGGCTGAGCTGCTTCTTTCCCTAGACTTGGGGGCCTGAAAACCACTCCCATAATGAGTTTTTCTCTTCCTTCTACAATTTCTACCCATACAGACTCAATTCCTATTTCACCCTTTATTGTTTTATTAATACAACATTTTAATGTATCCCTGGCGAAGAGTGCGACCTCTGCCCGCTTCCTTCCTTCCCTGCCCTTGTGAAAAAAGGTTGTACCCTTCAATATGGTACTCTGATAAAAAGTTCTTGCTCGCCAGATTCATCCAAGTTTCGGTGTTTGCTATGACGTCTACATTTTCAATACTATTACGTGTCAAAGGGGTAAGAGCTCGTAACAAACAAAAAGTAAAGGTATTTAAAGAGAATTACAATATATGGTTCTTAAATTTGTCTCGAAGACAACTCCAACTACGCTATAATGTATGGATTGAATACTTGATGATTGGAGTAAAGAAACTTAAATAAAAAGTATAACTATATTTACATATGCTTACCACTAGTAACAAAGACATGAAGTTAATCCCATGAACAAACTAGATTACTTTAAGGTTGCCAATATCACTGACAACTAAATCAATACACGATTAAAGAACAAAAATACATAAAACACCAAATACATAAGACACTAAATTCAGCCAGCCAGCCTCAACAATGAATACCATAAGTACATCACCCAGTTAGTAGGCAGGAGTCAACTGACAACACAGGCCAGTGGAAAGGTCCGGAGGTTACCCGAGCTTATGTCCGAACTCAAAGTCGGCTCTGAAACCCTTGGCTTTTATGGGTTGCTGACTGAGCAGACTGACCCAAACATCGTACTTGAACCAACGTCTCATTGTTAATGTTATTACAGTGTTACTGTCATATTACGCTCCACGCCCACATAACCTGTAAACTTTTTGAGTCTCCCAGTTAAAACATTCGTTCTCTAACCACTTCAGGAGATCAAAGTCCTCCGTTTTCTATGTCACATTACCGGAAAAACTCAAGTATACCTAAATTCCGCACAGGGTGTTCATGCATTTGAGTTGGTAAGATCAGAACACCCTTGCTTTGCGTCAACTTGGAGATGTCTGATTGCAGATGAAGTATTCAAGATCCGTTTTGACTGATATCGGAAGCTTCAGTTGTATTTACTGTTAGCGTAATTATCAATATAAGTCAGTGTAAAGTCGATAGTAAGAGTGAGGTATCATTGACGTCGGCCCAAGAGATGCCAGTGATTGCTGACCGAGGTTGAAGTCACCTCTTTTTCACACATGAACATCAGAGAATCTGATGTTCATGTTGAAATTGTTGTAAGGATGTTAATTACGAAAGTAATTAATTGACCTGAAGGGAACTATCAGACCAGGTATCTTTGAAAATCTAACGGGTGTAATCGGATACTACTTGTCTTAGGCTCCGCCCACCAGGGACTGCCATCCTGAACCTTGAAATCAATTTAATTCTTGTCTTCGACAGCTCAGTCAGAGCATAGATTGAAAAGGGAATCTTAGGAAATGGAAATGAGTTCGTAGTCTTAGCTTCAAACGTCAAAGTGTACAGTAACGTAGTACATTGAAATAGTTGGGTGAGTGGAACTCGGAGCTGAGCAAAGGAGATGTGCGGGCCACTGACGCTCTTGGGCGTCAGTCCAGCATCTGAAACTCCTACACCCACAGGTAATGTCCGGCTCCGTGTTATGCCTCGCCACATTAAGTGATTTTGACTTAGTTAATAGTATGAATATGCAAGTGATACAGAAACGTAACTGATGTGCTTTAAGTGAAGTATTCTTACGCCCTTAGCGTCCTTTTGAAACGTTGACGTTCATGTCAACAAACTGAGTCTAGCATCTGAAACTCCTCCACCCACAGGTTCCTCTCGGCCAAGAGCCTTGTAGATTGGGACGACCTCCACACTAGTTTGGGAGATGGTTCAAGGCCAGTAAACTCAGGTAAATTCGTGAACACGAGCGTCAGGAACTAACCACCTCCTCTGGGGCCCTGTCAACTAGCCAGCCGTTCACCTGACGCGTTCACTGTCCAGCCTGATGATATCACAGGCCGAGCAAACACTGCCAGCCCCCGTCATTGTTATGGATAAGTCCACTACTCGGTAGGGCTATATGGTGGCTGTGTTATTCCTCCGAGTACACCTGTATGTATTCACCTGAATTGTCTGAGTGTTTGGAGTCAGCAAGAGTAGGTTGACCATCACTTTGCTCGTGGGCAAAGGTACCACAGTAGTGAAGAAAAGCTACTAATTTTCGTGATGTTAAAGTATTAGTGTTGGTGCTGTTGTAGTGGATTCTTCCCCTACAAACGCTGTTTGTCGCTAACGAGCCGACCCACGAATTCAGCCGCACCTCGCGTTTAGGTCAGCAACCAGCGCCGCCCTACATCACGGAGGTCAACTATTAAGCCACGCCTACCTCCGCTATATAAGACCTGACCTCGTGGTGACCTACCTCTTTCTACCTACAGCCAGTCTTCAAGTAACACCTCCTCCTCCTCCTGTTAGGAGTATCATTTATCTGCAGTATTTTGCCGTCATTCTTTCCCATTGCTTGATACCAGATCTACAATGTACCCATGTGTCATAACCCTCGAGCCACGCTACCAAAGGTCAGAGGTTATGGAGTAACTATATGAAACGAAATAACTAGACAAAACTAATGGAGAAAATAAATTAAGTAAGAAATTAAGAGGAAACCAGGTTGAAGAGTTTAAAAGTTAACTACCATGGTATAAATAAAAAAGAAAAGGAGAAACGCAGCTCTTATAATACCGACTTTGATATTATAACTATACACACACAAAAACAAAACAATTTAATTCTAAACTGAAAAAATATAAAATTATACAATATATACTGTATATCAAGAATACATACTCATTTACAGTACGTCCAGCAGGGATATACAGCTCATTTAGTAATTGGTTGTTAAGGGTAGTTCTATCCTACGTTGCACGTAACAGTACATACAACCTCTCTCAGCAAGTCTATTTTATTTCTAATGCTCCTACTGTTTGTATAGTATACATTTAAACCTACCCTTGCCTGGTCCTGTTTTACCCCTTGTCCTGAGTAACCAATTCTACTGCCCAGGACCTGCTTGTTCTTCACGCCCACTTACCCTGACCTTACTCTACTGTGTGTGTAGATGTATATTAAGAGAATACCCTTCATAGGACTGGTGACAGTATCCCATTCTATACAAATAAATGATGCGGGCAGTAGACTCACCAGAAGTAGATGATGCAGTAGAGGGAAGGCAAGGCATAGGCAAACTGGAGCCACTTCCAAGGACGCACCAGATAGGCTATACCAGGGGTTATCATGTATCCTATGGCCCACGGTATTGCTATAAGGCAACCCACTGCTGCTCGGTATTTGGCAGCGCACGTCTCCATCACTGATGGGGAAAGTGGGTTACAGTCTCTTCTGGACAAGACAAAAACAGGACAAACGAACTATGAGTCTCAACCTAACTCACCTATCTTAACCATACCTAACTGAGCTTATCAAAAAAAATTCGGTCAGGTTCACACCACACTATTAATTACAGCGAAATAACTCTCTCTCTCTCATTTTTTTTTTATTGGGCGCCACACCCCCCCCCCCCCCTATACATCCTTGTGTAAGGTAAAGCGCAGCGTTTACAGCTCCCAACAGGGAGGCATCCTAAGTTCATGCTTGCCTTATGAGTTAAAGGCATAGAAACCTGAAGAGTCAATGGTTTATGTCTAAGCAAGTTATTGGAAGCTCCAAAAACTTGTCCCTGAATATGAATTCGCAACTTTTGATTTACAGCAGGTACCTACTTTACTGCTTGGTGAACAGGGACCAAAGGGACGAGGAAGAGTGTCCAAACAACTTCCGCCGACCCGAGAACCGAACCCGTAGCATCTTGCTTGCAAAAGCAAGAGATGTACCGCTCTACCACCAGCGCCCCCTCTCTCTTTATATATATATATATATATATATATATATATATATATATATATATATATATATATATATATATATATATAATATATATATATATATATATATATATATATATTTCTCATTTAGTGCTGACCACTTCACGTTACTCACAAAGTACTTCTTGCAGCAGAAGCAATACTCACTTACTCCAACATACATGTCACCGATTATACAATGATCCACATGTATCGTAGGTCTTGTGGCTGACAGTTTTTTTTTACGCTTTAATTATTTCCTAACATTATTAGCTGCTTCAACACCTCATTCCTTAGTACGTGCCTCAGTATGCTAAATAGACAGTATTAGTTACATAACACTCTTATTGTCAACCACTGTCTGGCCAAGGAAGTAGGATAGACAGAGTTTGCAAAACTTGAACTTTCAACACCTGTGTCAGGAGCCACAAAATATGGATCCTGCGACACTCAAGTTATCAACACCGACCTCAGGAAACCAACTGGAAAACAAACATACCAAACACGAAGATCCCAAGATACGTCCCGGCGTCAGTGGCGGAGACAATGAGCTTAAGGAGAATATAAACCTCGACAGTGGGCGAGGCAGCAGCCAATAGGCTAGCTAGGATGTTGATAACCACACACACCAGCACTATTGGACGACGTCCAAGCCTGTGTACCAAAAGCGAGTCATTAGTTTTCCTTGGGAAGGATGTATATGCTCTAATGAGATATAATTAGACATATTTTAAATAGTACAACCGTTCAAGATTGTGGTGGTAATTTTATATGATTGGTGAGCTAAGTGTACCTCTGTGATGGACTTAAACATAAAATTGAATAGTACTCTCAAGATGATGATAATACAGCAACTTGCAAATTTAAGCGGCCACCTGTACCCATGAGGATATAAACTAAACATAAATATTAAGCGATACCTGAGGAATTTCGACAATACTATTTGTAAGGGCTGAAAAACCTACCACTGGAGCATAACCTGACATGAAGAGAAAGAGTGTCGTGGAGATTTTTGAAGTTGTGTTTGATGCATGGATGAACAAATAAGTCCTTGATGGGGATATAATCACAAATTATATAAACCTGTACATCTGTGTTCGTATACATGTTGCATACAACAATCTCCTGTTTTCAGAAGAATAATCTTAGGTATATCTAAATTATATATTCTTAAAGGTAGTTAAAATTTCTCTTTGGCTTAATAAATTAGAGCATCCCCAATATTAACAACACCAGTGGGGCGTTAGTTACGGGAGTACCGACATTAATGGCATCCCTGAGTTACAACGTGCTTTTTGGGCTGCCAACACTCGCCTATGGAGCTGCCAACACTCGCCTATGGAGCTGCCAACACTGAATTACTGGGCTGCTAAAACTGACTTACAGAGCTGCCAACACTGAGCTACAAGGCATTCAACACTAACTTGCAGAGCTACCAACATGAAGTTACAGGGTTGCCAACTATCACAACCCTCTGCATCTTGCCCAAGCTTACCCCAATAGTCACAGCTGAACAACAGTGATATACTGCTATGGCTAGCTTTAAGTAGGGTAGACTGTAATGGCCTTTGTTTCTTAAACAGAAGTATTATATAAATGGGTTTTACATTTGATTTATATGCTGAGTCATCCCCTGTAACTTTCCACTGGCTATGAGGTGACATGTTCAATGCACGTGATAAGGTGTGCCCACGGGAAGCTGCATCATACTATGCTGAGTAAAGGCATAAAGTAGCCGGCTCCTGGCCACCTAAAGCGGGCAGTAGTTTGATATCCTTGACTAGAGGAAGACGTTATTTGAGAGCCGCAGTGGATGGCTCCGTCTTCCCTCGAGGGAGGGCGAAGTCCCAATTCCGTTCTCCCTCGATGGGTCACAACTTAATATCAAAAGGACGTTGATTCACGTCTACTGTATTTACATAGACGCCGTCCCTTTCTCACCACACTCATAAATAGTGGAACTTACGGTTGATCTACACTCAGGAATTATACAAATAATACTTTTTAATAAAAGAAGAAACTTCAATTGGGTTTCGTTACTAAAACCCAATATAATAAATATGTGAGCCAACCTGGTTAACTTTGAATTAACCAACTGGTTCAAGACGTCATGAAATTCTCTTCAGGTATTTCCCAAACTCTCAGTCTTGGCTGATGAATGAAATCCTGGGTGAAAGGGACCAACCGAAACACCTCGGTAAATCTACCCTATTTACACATATTTACAAATAAAATGTTCAAGACATAATATAAATGCACTTCTTCCCTAACTGGGAGAACAGCATAGGCACCAATGACTCGCACCTAACATTCCCTGGCAAAGGTGTCCTGACCCAGGCCGGCTCAGTATGATCCGCTCATTAGTGTATATGTTGGGCTGTACACAGATGAACGATATTTGGTTCACAGGCTTACATTAACTACAATAAGGTTTGAGGCAAGTTTTTTAATGGGAGAAGATTGGGAATATTTATGAGAACACAATGTTAATTAAGTATGAGCTAAATTAAATGTTATAACCATGAGAACACAAGCACCAACTGGCAACCTGGCAACTCAAGCAGCCACACCTATTCCCTTGGTTGGGTCATGACCACACTCATTTCCTGTACAATGGAATACTGACCGCACCCTATCTGGGGTGCCACATGATCTTAAAGCTCAGATAATGACAGGAAAATCCCCACATTATGAAGAGGGGAAAAGCATGGCCCATAGATATTATAGATATAGACATAGATATATAAATACAAAGCACATTTATGCAGCACTGACTACCAGAACTATCAACAGTGAGTTCCAGGGCTGCCAACACTGACTAATAGAACTGCCAACACTGATTTACGTAGATGCCATCACTGACTAACAGAACTCCCAACACTGAGTTCCAGGGCTGCGAACAATGTCTTATAGAACTGCCAACACTTACGCATCAATAAGGTAGCCAAAGAGAAGATAAGCGACGATCTTGCCTCCCTGCATCACGGCCTGGGTGGTAGAGTAGAGCACCCGACGCTCGCACACCAGGTCCCACTGTTGCACCGACGCCCGGCCAGAGAAAGATACACACAAATGGAAAGAATGAAATTAAACCTTCAAAGAAGAATAAGGTTTGTTGATAATTACTCGCTTGCCTCTAGCTGGGTATATTTATAAAGGTAAATGTCTCCCTATTCACCCTTGGCTTTACTGTGTAATCTGTCAAATACTTTACAGCTTTGGTTCATGTTAATAACTTAAACAGGAATAAGTTCAAATAGGGTAGCTAAAAACCCACTACAGTGAGATAACCTAAACTAGTCAATACCAAAAATGCGCTTACCCAAAATAAAGTCACTACTTAAAACTGCCCATACCTAAAGTGAAGTCAACAATTAAAATAATTTCTATGCATGAAATTAAATTAATACCTGAAGTGAACTGAATATATGAATTATTTTTATTGCCAAAATTAAAGTCAATGCTTAAAATGATGTAAATACCTAGAATAAAGTCGATACTTAAAATGAAATATCTGCTTAACGATAGAAGACAGCACCCAAATTTTAATATATTCCTGGCAGTGCTCAATAAAGGCAGCCAATACTTAAGGTGCAGAAAGTTAATCCCTCAAACTAGAAGAACAGCGTCGAACCCCTTGCTAGAATAATACCTATTCATTAATTTTATCTGCGTGTATAGGGGCAGTGATGTCTGTAAGTTTCAAGAAAATCCGTTGATATTTTCACACGAAGGATGTGGCGAGGTGCTCAGTGAACGCGCTTGGTAGATAAACAAACTTGATTACCCGCTATAAGTGACAATAAAACCGATTACCCGAAGCTTCCAGCCACCCCAACATAAACTGTGATTCTGTTTAACTACTGCCAGCTTAAAACTGAATTTCCACAAGATTATACTTATCAACTGCCAGAGAAATGTAGGGAAGTTGGTCGAGAACCATATTACAGAGACGAATACGGTGAGGCGCGTCTCTATGTTTGGTTGCCTGCTATAAATAGTACGCTCCTCTGGCTATTACCCTCTTATAGTTATACAGTAGGAACAGCTTGAAAAATGGAGATTTGTAGAATCAACTTTCGATCTAACTGTGACCTTACTCAGCAGCTAATCTCTCTTAGCTGTCACAGTATACCAAGCTTATGCATAAAGTATATCTTTGTAAACTCAGATTAATGCTGAAAAATTAAGGAGTTTTCTAAAAACAAAAGATAAACATTATGGAGGCTTCTGGACGATAGTTAATGTGTTTTATGTATAGCCATAGCGTCTGTATGTCTTGAGTTTTCCAAGAGATAAAGTTTTGTGTTGTTTTGGCTGTTAGAGCAACATCTTACCGTCTTTCTCAAACAAACTTGTGTGTGGCAACACGGATCCTAGCCTGTTGAAGTGTCCGGCAATTTGATCGTCTTGATGTGGGGATAACAGGGATTTCTTAATGTAGTATTACGTGTTATTCACCCAAAGCTAACCTCAGTGACGACGGTGGAGGAGTACTGGGAGTGGTTAAAGTCTCTGGCTGAGCATTTGATGGTGGTGGTGGTGTTCCCATGCTGTACGACGGAAGGGTCCTTCATGGTGGCTTCGTATCCCAGCAGCGCCGCAGCCGTGTAGTTGTAGTTGCGCATCTGGCAGCCTTCATACTTCCCTGTAGAGTTGCTGCAACCAAATACACGGATGATAACATGTTTACTTGTGTAAATTTAAACAGTTGCTGTGGGCGAGGCTTATAAACCTTGTTTGTGGGTAAGAACTGAGATGGTGGCAGGATAGCTCCTTGCCATGATAGAAAACGGAACAAAATGATCTGTGAGCGCATTAATTTGCTTTCTTTTTTTTTTATCAGGGGCATACTAGTGTAGCCTTTTCCTGTTTCTTAAACAAGTCTAGGTGTCATAAAGGTCCAAATCTCCTCCTTAAGAAGGACTTTGAGTTACTTATTACGATAACTTAAAGGAAATTTATTCATACATTATCAAATTTGCTCAGTTAGACAGTTTCACAGAAGAGGTGTGGAGGATTATGATAGTGAAGGGAAGAGCTTCCTTCTTTCCTTACTGGTAATAAGAACGAGGACTAACCTGTAAGGAATGGCGAGGGATAGTATCTGTTGGTCCGTCCAGTTGGCCTCTACCAGGGGGGCGATGTGGCACCAGTAGTCAGGTGTCGCCCCGAGGAACTGGTAGGACAAAGTTTGTAGCGGCGATATCGCCACCGCTGTTAAGAGGAAGACACTCGACCTATACTCCCAGTACCCGTGTGTTTACTGTAGTTGGATCACATGAATATTAACACCCCAGCATATTTCGCCTAAGGATTAACCATCCTAATGATAAACCAATATAAGGTTAGGCTCTTTAATCATAAGGTGATATAACTCATATAAGCCTCGGTGTTTAATCGTCTTGTGATCTTTTTAGTTTCATTCCTTCGCTCATCTTAACATGTTTATTTTTATTGTAGCGTAGAAAAATCTTACTAGATTTAAGAAATGTTCTGATTTAACATCTGTACCGTACTGCCTTAGTAAACCAGGCAGTTAGTAACTGACTAAATCTTATGAGTCAGTGTCTGTTTAATTTAGTTATTAAACCAAGAAGTGACTCAGAGAGTGACTCAGATGGACACTCACAGGTGACACACATGATGAACATAAGGATATTCCAGCGGCCGTTGGTGCCCACTACCTCCAACAGGTCCTCGAAGGTGTTGACCCACGAGAGGTCTCCTTCCTTCCCATCTTTCTCCCCCTGGACCACTTCCTTCCCTTCTTTCTCCTCCTGGACCACTTCCTTCCCTTCTTTCAACTCCTGTGGATCTTCCTTCCCCTCGGTGATCGCTTCTTTCATCTTCCCTCCCTCGTCCATCTCCGAAATTTTATAATTTGTTCTGAAAGAATAAAACTGAGAATATAAAGTGATATGGACAAGTAAATATTATTTCTCTCTCTCTCTCTCTCATATATTGTGTGTGGTTGTGTGCCTTGCTTATTAGAGATAAACGTCCGATAAAGCCTTAAAGACCAATGGACGTCTTATCTTAAAAGAGCTAATTTATTTGTGCTGTAACTAAATCGAAATGAATTCATATATGTTAAAACTTGGTCTGTTTCTTTTATATCGTTGTTTAGGTTAAGTTTTAACTACTAATATTACTCGCGTATAGATTTATTGTTATCTACAGGATTGTATCTATATATTTTTTTAGATAAGATATATAAATTATCGCTTGATATATTTACATACATGCTAGGTATAAAACGAAATATGAAGTAACGTAATAAATACCTGTTATTATGTGTGAAATATGAAGCCTAGCTGTGGAGAGCCTGGCGAGAAAGCAATACTGCCATCCTTACCTTACCGACGGTTGGGCGAATAAGCAATAGCGTCATTCTTATTTAGCCGACGATCAGGCGAATAGGCCTGATCTTTCAAGTAACCTGATAGTTCTTCAGTGTTTAAGTACTTTTATTTTTTTTTTACGGGGATTAGCCCACCCGGGCACAGGTCACTGACCCACATCGGGGCCTGGGGGCCGAAAATGTAATAATAATAATAATAATAACAATAATAATAATAATAAAGAACCATAAAGAAATACAAAAATTAAAAAAGATCAAAAGTGAGAAACGATATATAAATGTTGTGTTGTCAATAATACGAGAAACAATTGAAACCCTGACAATTTGTGTAAATGTGGCAGAAAGTCAGATCACCAACCTGGGACTTTTGTCACAATTTTTGTGATGCCATGCGGCAGCAGGGTCTACCATTAGGCATCACATTATGCTTCCAATATCTTCCCAGGCGGTAGTACCTCCTTGTTTGATAGCTGCCTACCAGGTAATTCCTACCAAGTTGACTTGACAACATTTAGGGAATGGAAGAGGTGATGAAGGAGAAGGAAGGAGGAGTTGAAGAAGAATAAGAGAAAAGAAGAGGTGGTAGTAGGTGAGTTTCAAGGTACAGTATAGGTATTGGCTGGCCTTCATTATCTACAGTACCACAGTGTGGACTCTGAGAGATCTTCAGCTCAAGGAAACCGAGACCCAAAGAGTAAAACTGCTGTTCAACTGAGACAAAAATTAAATAATGAAAAAAATAAAAAACACGAGGAAAAGTAAATAACCAATATTATATGTAGAAAATCAAATCATGTTTACGAATTTCCAGTTTGAATACGATAGACTGAATTTAAAGCAGCATTTATTGTTTTCTATGTGTTCACTTTTGGTCCCTCATCGAGCAAACCATGAATTATATTGCAAATCTAATTCACATAATTTTAAAGGATCAGTGTATGCTACAATATGAACAAATACTATTTTTAAGTAATTACATAACAGGAAGTTTTAACCTAGAATTAAATTATGTGAATGGTACAGGTAATTCCAGAAAATTTTGGTCGCACAGGAAATGTTTACAAAGTATTTACGCAATCAGGTAGATGTATGGCAAGATATTATGGTGTTTTGAATTCTCACAATTGACCTTTTAGCAGCCAAACCGTGAAGTTAATTCGGAGAGCGACTCAATAAAGACCAACTGGTGTGGAGGAGTTTCTTGAACAACAGGTAAAAAGAAAGAGTGACAAAATGCGAACAAAAAAAAAAAGTACAGAGTAAATATAATAAGTTTGGACAAAGTTATAAACTATATAAAGCCAATAGGTTTCACAAGCAAAGATGAGCGTGGCGAAAATCCATGAATTTAACATCACTGCATGACCACAGACCGACAAACTCGTACCTCTGTCTTATAACCTATTATTTTTTTTACTAGGCAATATTCTTTGTATTTATCCTTTCACGGGCAAACTGAAAAAGTCTAAACGGTAATTACTTTCACAATGAAACTAACCTTGAAACGTTATGAAACAGCGTTTGCTTATGTCTCTCCCTATGGCGTAGAAGCCTATTAAATTAACACACACACACACACACTCTTGATAAATTTCAATATGTGTTCCTAATTTCTACATTTACTGTACATAACAATAACAGACCTTCTGACGCTCCCAGGAACACATCTGTGAATTCTTTGTTGACTTGTAGCGTCTTTTATAAACATTTAACTCTGATGCAGTGTTTTGGCCGTCCTCCTGTACATGATACATAATAATCACCGAAGCAATAGTAGGAACTAGGACATCAATAAGCGAAGGAAACATCTACTTTATCAATGTGAGTGTTTTCCACATGCCTGCACGTTGCATTCAAGGTCGGGACGCAGGTGTGAAGGCCTTGCCCAGCTTTAGGAATTTATTTATTTATTTTATTTTTAAAGGTGAAGGTCTGGGGTAAGGAACTTATTTTGTATTATTTTTTAGTTTCAAGGATCATAAACATTAATGTTAACTTTTATATTATTTATCATATGGCTCCATGATATTCGGCAAGGGTAGATTAGCAGGTAATCGAGAAACCAACGCAACAATATTGTCGTCAACACGTTGGATAAAAGTTGCCCAAATTGTAGGAAAGAAACGTTAAATAATCACAGTCCACACCAATCAGGTTACTTGACATATTTTTGTTGGCGTCAATGTTATCAACACTAATCGCTCAAACTCTTTCATGTAATATTGACAACATTATTGATAACGCACTTGCCACGATACATGTTACCGACAATGTTGCGATGGTGTGGATTCAGTTTAAAACGGTAAAACTGTTTTAATTTTATTTTATAATTCGTAGTCCCTTGTTGCTCTGTCTCCTAATTGCATGTCTCATTCTACTCTGTCAAATGAAAACATAAACAAAGAAAAGTCCTGAATATGCAATTGCGGCTCAGTGTTATGTAGTGCAGCACATTGGAAAAAAAATACGAAATTCCCAAACGCTTTCGTGTAATTAACATCTGTAGGGGTGAGTATTGAATGAGTAGTAGTAGTAGTAAAAAGGAATTGACCAGGATGAAGAATATTAAGTAGAATTATATGACTGACAGTGCATATATTGAACGACCGGCGTCACATGTTCTGTAGTCACTAACATTATTAAGACACACGCACACACACACACAAAATGGCTTCGCAACTTCGTTGTCCACGTAAACAAATGAACGCAAGACTTGACACGACTCACGCCCCTGCAGGAATCATCTCGACCTTTTGATCGCCAAACACAAACAGGAAAAACAAAAAACTTAATCCTGATTGACCACTTCCACTTAACAGCCAGACTTGTGCAGGAGACTTTTACTTTTTTTTACTTTAATCCTCTTCGCCACTGATCGGCTCGTTAGCCGCTTGGGCGATCAGTCATGTCTCTGATTACTTTTCCTTTTCATTTTTCTTCTTCACCAAAAGATCGGCTCGCTAGCCGCCCGAGCAATCGGTCACGTCTCAGTCACGCACTGTTGGCAAATACTGGGCATGGACCGGCTCCTGAATGTACCTGAACCCGCTCCAGTGTTGGTCAAGTCTTGTCTTGAAAGAGCTCACACTCGGTGCCGTCACAACACTCTCTGGTAGATTGTTCCAAGAGTTTACAACCCTCACTCCGAAAAAGTTTGCCCTCACAGTTTTTTGGACTTGCGGCTTCTTCAATCTTGAGCTGTGACCCCTTGTGGGGCGAGCGTCCGCCAGCTCCAAGTAAGGACACTCGTCTGAGTAGTGCCCCCTGAGATGCTTATACACCTCAACTACGTCCCCCCTTGCCCGTCTGTCGTATAAGCTAGGCAAGTTCAGGCGCTCCAATCTCTCAGTGTAGCTGAGGTGCCGAAGTGTAGGCACCAGTCTGGAGGCCCTCCTTTGAACATTTTCAACCAACTGACAGTCCCTAGCATATCTCGGGGACCAGACGGGGTGACAGGACTCCAGATGGGGAAGCATTTCACTCTTGAAGATCGTTACGAGGGACGGACCGTCTAGATATCTGAACGACCATCTTATAAGACCCAATAATTTATTTGCCTGGTTTACCTTCTTCTCGCAATGGCCCGAGTCTCAACTAGTGCAGTTTCTTCATCCCGTTGGGACATATGATACGCCTCCTTACCGTTGGTACGCCCCAGGTGCATCCTCTTACACTTCGTGACATTGAATCTCAGCAGCCATTTCTTCGACCATTCCTGGAGCCCACAGAGGTCCTTCTGCAGCTCTTCACAGTCCGCTTGGTTCTAAATTTCCCGAAATAACTTGGCGTCATTAGCAAACATTTGTATGGAGGAGTGTACAACGTCAGGCATGTCATTTATGAAACAAACAAACAACAGCGGGCCCAATACACTGCCCTGTGGTACCCCACTTGTTACAGGTACGGATGACGATTTCGTGCCATTAATCACCACACACTGCTTGCGGTCATGGAGAAAGTCTTCTGTCCACGCTAGGACATTTCCCCGAATTCCGTACCCTTCCAGTTTGATTTTCAGCCTTTCATGGGGTACACTGTCGAAAGCCTTGGCAAAATCTAGGTAAATATTTTCGACATTACCACCCCGTTCTAGAATATGGGTCCAAATATCCAATACCTTAAGCAGTTGTGTTAAGCAGGAGCGCCCCGGCATAAAACCGTGTTGGCAATCCTTTACAAGGTTGTTTCGTATTAGATGTTCCATTGCGGCATCTCTGATAATACTCTCAAGTACTTTTCATATTATGCTGGTCATACTCACCGGTCTATAGTTCTTCGTGGAGTGACGATTGCCCTTCTTGAAGATGGGACTCACGTAAGCCACTTTCCATTCACTGGGGAACATTTGTTCATCCAGGGATTTACAAAACAGGATCTTCAGGGGCTCTGCAAGCTCGCTGCACAACTCTCTTAGCACTCTAGGATGTACCATGTCAGGGCCGGGACTCTTATGGACCTTTAGCCTGGACAGTTTATTTCTAATACCCTCTTCTGTGAACACAATGTGGGTCAGTGCTGTGTCGAACCGTCTGTCCTCAAACGCAGGAAGGTGAGTTGCATCCTCGCTTGTGAACACCGAGGAGAAAAAGCTGTTCAATGCCTCAGCTTTATCCTGGTCAGAATCTGCGTAACTACCATCCACCAACCTCAGGTCTGATACTCCTACTCGCGTTTTCAATTTCGACTTTGCATAGCGGCGTTTGTGGCACGGGTCATCACATTAATATCCTTAATAGTATCAAATGAATAAGATAATGTGACATAAAATTTCCGACATACTTACAGGTATAGTTATTCAGATTCGAATTGCATTTTAAGTTCTTGTATTAAAATCTTTATAAACGGTTATAACGAAATTAGTTCACTATAGCTCGTACGTAATTTTAACCCATTTATTGATATGGGACACTTTAATACTATACTGTACTGTCTTTCCATCTACATTAAAAACATCACTTTTACCACTAACGTAAGTATTATCTATATTTTCAACATCACCACAAACACATTAATTTCAGTAACATTAAAAAATTCAACATCACTAGTATATGTAATATGAGTATTGCCATCATCACCAACATTAAGAACATCAACGGTACTACTAAAATAATCCTTAACAACATCACCAACATTAAGAACATCAACAGTACCACTAAAATAAACCTTACCAATATCACCAACATCAAAAACATCAACAGTACCACTAAAATAAACCTTACCAACATCACCGAAAGCACAACAACAAAGGTACATTAGTAACGCATCAACATATGGAACTCGTCTAGTGTCCCCCTCTGGCCTGGCGTTCATGTTAAGGATACTAGAATTAGTATTAGTTCAGCATCACCAGATAGATGCTTGTAGAACTCTAATTGAATTTAATACTGAACATATTACTGAAGATACTTAGAAATTTTAGCTAACAGACTTGACTTTTTTTTGTCTATACATAATACAGTATAGATACGTTATTAAAGTACATGACTTAACACAGCACAGTGCACATAATTTAATATAACGCAGTATATACAGTATAACTCAAGGTAGTCTAGTCACATAATGTAAGGTAGTACATTATGTATGATTTGACATTGTACTATTGAGAGAGAGAGAGAGAGAGAGAGAGAGAGAGAGAGAGGCAACGTGTATTTTTCAGCCAAATGCTTTCAGTAAAGAGAAAGTGTAAACACCATTGCGATTATTCAACTCATTGATGTTGGACTTAGTGACTCTAGGGTTTAGGATGATCCAGGATGTTATAGGGCGGGGTTTCCCAAACTATTTTCACCGTAATCCCAACTACTGCTGTCATCTGTCCAGTATACTGTATATCTATGTAAATAAAAGTTATAACGCTGTAGTGTCTAATTTTATAGCAATTAATCGATACAAGACAAGCCAATACATGTCTACTGTACTATACATGATCATTTAATTATTTTTTTGTATTAGGGAATGTGTGTGTATGGCTGAAGAACACAACAAAGTTTTCTAAGTTGAAGTTTGAAATATTGTTACGGTGATTCTACATACCAGTGAAGACAAAGCTTCCTCATGGGAGAGATGTATCTAATTAAACCGAAGGAACAAAAGAGCCTTAATTGACAACGTAACGCCCCCTTGTCATGAAATACTTGAACTCTTTTTTGTAGAAACTCTGAGAGACTATTTCCTGTTACATCATGTCAAACATCCGACTCGCTTTAGAGGGGAACAAACACACAAACT
This sequence comes from Homarus gammarus, assembly GCA_958450375.1. Classification (NCBI taxonomy): domain Eukaryota; kingdom Metazoa; phylum Arthropoda; class Malacostraca; order Decapoda; family Nephropidae; genus Homarus; species Homarus gammarus. Next base: position 2,650,561 of record CAUDMG010001492.1, read on the forward strand.
GCAAGACCTCATCATAACTAATGATGAGGGTATGGTGGCCAAGTGGCGACAATCAATATGTGATTTTTGTCATTCAGATTTAACTTGTACTTGGTTCATGATAAATGCAGCACCAAGGTTCAAATATTACAATGGAGATTAGAACAGAATGAGGGAGTAGATAAGGAGTGAGAACTGAAATGACTCACTGATAAACAAGACCCCAAATGCTATCCTGATATGTTAACCAGGAAAGTAAACTATTTGACTTATAAATATATACCCAAGACCAAACCCAGTGCCTCCAGGCATGCAAGGAGACCGTCGCCAATGAACTATACAGCAGTTGACAAAATGAATAAAAATCTCGGAAATTCAAGAGGTGGGTCGCGACATATGATGAGCAGGACAGGAGGATGTATACCAGGTCCAGGAATCAAGCAAAGTCAGAGTGCAGAAAGGCCGAGAAAGAGTTCCAAAGACGGAGAGCAAGCAAGGTCAAGTCAAACCCAATGGCTTTCTATCTTTACGAAAGATATCAAAGGCACGTGTGGGAATATCAGCTCTGAGGCTTGAAGATATTAATTACGCAGACTCAGATTAGGGAAAAACGGAGGCGTTAAACAAACTCTTTTCCTCAGTGTTCACAAAAGAACCGAATAATCTCCCTGCGTGTGAGGAAAGATGGTTTGACACAGCGCTCAAGTACATTATGTTCTCAGAAGAGAGTATAATAAACAAATTGTCAAAGATAAAGGTTATGACACTGAAGGCTGCTCCGTGTGGTTGGCTATTCTTTCCTTTTGCGGCGTCACATCCTGATTGTGTGTTTACTTACCTCCTAATGCCCGGTGTTTCCTTGAAGGGTGAGTGGTGGAATAAGTCTTAGTCGTATTTATTCCCCGTCGTACAGGACTCCATCCTACCCATTAAACAATCGACCCCAACCTATCCTTGAAATACTCGACCAAATCCTTGCCTTTAAATATTTGACCCCATCCTTGCCTTTAAGTAATCGATCCCATCCTATCTTTTAAATACAATCTAGCCTTTAAGTTTAGGGACCAGGTTTAATGGGCCCTGGTTTTAATAACCTTAGTTGTCATGGATGTTAATGAGTAGGTTAGGGTTTGGTTGGGGGCCGTTTAGGACTGTAGCCCTTATGAGCTCCAGCCACACCTGTTTGACTGTCGATAACCCAGCCTAAAAGTGTTCTTTGTTTACTCCTCTGGGATGACTTTCATATTAGACAAAATAAAGAGATTGATTCCACCTCTGCCTCTGTTAGTTCGTCTCTGCTGTGTCCTATTATTTCCCTACTTTCTTTTTTTCGTTTGTTATTATCATCTTCTTCCCTCTGGCTCTCAATTTATATTCTTTACCTCTCTCTCTCTCCAATCCATGTGAGTTTTTATATATCGTTTCCGAGTTCTCTTGGAGTTCACAGATAACATAACACTAGTAATTTCTCGATTTAATATCTCACTATTAACGTCTCCTGTACACGTATACACAGAGACTCTAAGCAGTAATGTCATGCAGCCTCTGGACCCTAAAATAATTATCTCCAAAAACAGAATACTTAACCCTTGTCGGGTATTGTACCTCATATTTACAGCTAAAATGCAATGTAAGTTACAATTACAAGTAAGACAAGTTATTATGTAGAATGCACTGATAATTACTTAAGAGTGTATGAAAGAATATATAAACTTTTACAGTTAGTAATTTATGGTAGCATTTGCGTTTATACAAATGAAAACTAAAATCTTTAACCATTTACAAGACAGGAGGGGTTTCTCTCGGCTGAATAAAATCGTCTGGCATTAGCCAGAATGAAATACAAAAAGTGCGCAGCTGCACCCATAAAGGTTTATGGAGATTGATAGGCTTTAAGCTATATGGTTCAACATATGGAACAGTCTGCCAACTACTGTAGTGGAAACGAAATTAGTACTAAGCCTTAAAATCTGCCTGGACAATATATTCCAGAATGACTGGGATCCTACACGTACAATCATTACTTCAGGCTCCTTCCCCCGCCATGGTCACCTCTAGGTATGATCACGATAACCGTTCCGTATATTAGGTATGCAAATAAGTAAATGTTAATAATTACACAACGATAATCCTACGGCAATTGAAAATTATTAGAGAAAATTAATATATTTTTTAAATTCCTCCAAAAAGGGCACATATAAACTTAATTCAAGTCGATAAAACAGGTTGGGTACTCCATATTCACATTGTGGGACGCCAAGATTTCAGTCTCACGTTAGCATTGCCAAGCATTTTACTTAAGCCTTATAACACCTCTTACCTTGTGTGAAATACTTGTTACATTCACTCCCTCCCTTCACAGTAAACCCACGGTTGAATAACTCATGATATACACTGGCCTGACTTCCTGTGTAAACCTTTCGCCTGATCCTCCTTACCTGTGTAAAATCTCTCGTACAGGTTCCCTTCTTTCCACCTTGCAGTTCATTTTGTAAATATAATAAACATGTGTCATATGTCGGTAACGTGGAATTTACAGTAAATTCTATCAATTTATACTAGCAAGTATTCGTTTCACCCTTCCAGGTTTTGTTTGACATTCTTTTCATGGCTGAGCATACGTATACGTCTGGCAGCCTGGTATCGTAAAAGTACCTTCACTGCAATGAGGCCCCATAATGATAATAATAGATTGTGGAAATTACAACAACGAAAACGTATATTCAGATATGTGTCTGATGTTAAGAATTTGATTCCTATTTAATCTCTTTTCATTCGTCAAGAAAACACGAAGTTCCCAAGCACTTTCGTGTAATTCACATCTTCAGGAGTGAGTACAGACTAAGGAGAAATACTTGACAAGGCTAATATATACAGCAGAGGACATATGATACGCCTCCTTACCGTTGGTACGCACCAGGTGCATCCTCAAACACTTCGCACATTGAATCTCAGCAGCCATTTCTTCGACCATTCTTGGAGCTCACAGAGATCCGTCTGCAGCTCTTCAAAGTGCGCATGATTCTTGATTTTCTGAAATAACTTGGCGTCATCGGCAAACATTTGTATGGAGGAGTGTACAACGTCAGGCATGTCATTTATAAAACAAACAAACAGGTACAGATGATGACTTCGTGCCATTAATCACCACACACTGCTTGCGGTCACGTAGAAAGTCTTTTATCCACACTAGGACATTTCCCCGAATTCCGTACCCTTCCTCTTTGATTTTCAGCCTTTCATGGGATACACTGTCGGAAGTCTTGGCAAAATCTAGGTATATAATGTCGATATTACCACCCCGTTCCAAAATATGGATCCAAATATCCAATACCTTGAGCAATCGTGTTGAGCAGGAGCGCCTCGGTATAAAACCGTGTTGGCAATCCTTTACAAGGTTGTTGCGTAGTAGATGTTCCACCGCGGCATCTCTGATAATACTCTCAAGTACTTTACATATTATGCTGGTCAGGCTCACCGGTCTATAGTTGTTCGTGGAGTGGCGATCGCCCTTCTTGAAGATAGTGTAATGGTCATGATAAGAGCTAACCTGAAAACCTTAAGGATTCATATTACGCTCAAACGTCCACAAAACCTTTCGAGTCCCCCAGTGGAAACGTCCCCCGTTTTCACTGTTTCCCCCGTCTTGGTCTATGGGAGTAGACGCTGTATGCTGGGACCTGTTGCCATCCAACCCTTTGTAATCAATTTAATTTTGCTTTTGATAGCTGAGTCAGAGCATTGTTAGTGAAGATAATAGTAGAGAATGAAAATGAGTTCATAGTCTCAATTTCAACGTCAGAGTGTACCGTGAATTAATTCATCGGAATAGAAGTAGGTGGACTCCCTGGTCTGTTTTGAGTGAGGGCCCCGCGGGCATTTCTACCGTTAGTAAGTGCCCGTCCCTTCATCCATACAGGTCCCTAACGCAGCCTAGGCCGTGTCTGTAGGGTGGATGTTGTATCCACAATGTCTGGGGAGATGTCCGAGGTCCAGTAGGATCAGTTACCTTCGTGAGACCCGGCCGTCAGACACTTTAGACTACCTATAGCCCCCATAGCTGGCTCGTCTAGCCCTAACGCTCGGCCCACGAGGTGACGCCGGATCACCAAGCCACCCACCACTACCAGCCCCATCATTGGTGGATGAGTGTCCAACTCAGTAGGGCTATTTGTGTGGTGGAATTAATCCACTGGGATCTCCAGAGTTCGTTGGAAAGTACTCCATGGTGGCTGGACCCCATGGCTGTTGCTTGAGTATCACACCTGACGACTGAGTGTTGTAGTGGCAGTTGCCTTAGTATTTATGGTGCTAAGTGATTATAATAGCTGTGTGTTGAGTATGTCCACCCAGTAGGGTTGGAAGTGTTATTATGTCCACCCAGTAATGGTGTGAGTATGTTGAGCCTGAGGGCCAAGTACTAGATTTCGTCTGTTAGTACAAATAAATTCTTTCTTTTAATTTCATATTCATGTTAAATAAACTTTGTATTTGTATAATTGTGTCTATTAATTACCTACAGTATTTACCGTTATTTCTTCCCCATTGCTCGATACTATCATTACACCTACCCACGAGCCTCCTATCGTCACGCTACCAATGATGATAAGTATAAGAGTAAAAGGAGTTGTTACTGGCATACAGAGGCCCTTACCAATGGTGACAGTTCAAGCCCTTCTAAATGGTGGCAGTACCAGCCCTCATAATAGGACGCACATAAGCCACTTTCCAATCACTGGGGACCATTTGTTCATCCAGGGATTTTACAAAACAGGACCTTCAAGGGGCTCGTCAAGCTCGTTGCACAACTCTCTTAGCACTCTAGGATGTACCATGTCAGGGCCGGGACTCTTATGGACCTTTTGCTTTGATAGTTTATTTTCAATACCCTGTTCTGTGAACACAATGTGGGTCTGTGCTGTGTCGAACCGTTTGTCCTCAAACGCAGGTAGGTGAGTTGCATCCTCGCTTGTGAACACCGAGGAAAGGAAGCTGTTCAATGCCTCAGCTTTAGCCTGGTCAGAATCTGCGTAACTAACTGGATTTTTTTAATAATTTTATTTGTTACTTTTTATTTTCAGTGCTTGAGTCCTTTATGAATGAGAAACTTTTTTTTTTACTTTTACCTGAATACATTGAACTTTGGATATTTTTACATCTACTTGAGTAACTTTTGCCAGTGTAAAAATAATTTTAATTAAGTTACAAAGTTTGATACTTTTTACAATTCTACTGTTTACACGTTGAATAAATGTGAATTTTTATGACAATCTTTAAAGACTAAATACCCATCAATCTATCTACGTCACCCCCTGGAGGGTTTGTGCCGACGTTTTCTCTCGACTCACTAGATCATCTGACATGAAAAGTGTAAACAAATCTTAGAGAAGGTGTATAGTTGCTATCTAGTGGGAGTGGCGGAGAAAGTGCTCATTTTCCTCCTTTTAACACCTAAAATTCCAAAAGTTTAATTCTTCTTCATCCTTCTGTATCGGCCAGCGGTTTTCTAGTTACTGGTAAAGTGGATGTAACAGTATTTAGTGTTATCCTTGTGTTGGTAAGGATTTTCAGGTCCAGGATTGTTATGCATGACTTTACCTTCAAGGTTGAGTGTTGGGCTACACTGGACCGTGAGATCACAAGATGACTGACACCGGGGAAGAATTTCATTTGTCTTACTGTTTTTTATCTCGTGGTTGAAAGTTATAAATACAAGTAGCATAACAACATATGTCTAACCTGGATAATCACAGGTTAATTAAAGGTCGTTGAGTACCCTTTCTGTAATTTTCGTGTGGTGGAAATTAATACCATTTTTTAATATAGTAGCTTAGGACTTTTTATTTATAAAATGCTAATTGGCTTGGAGAGAGGGAAAGAGGAGTGTAAATTTATTGAAATAGTGCTTGAAGTGTCCCTATGAAGCATTACAGCCTTTTAAATGTATAGTCCTCTAGAGCAGGGGTTCTTAAACTTTTTTCAACCAAAGACCCTTATATGGGTCCGACTAATTACCCAAATGTACCCAAATGTACCCAAATATAGCCGGAATGAAGTAAAATAATGGTCCTAGATGAATAAATCAGACTGCCAATCGCTTCTCGACTAGTATTTGGTGTCAGAAAGTCACAAAAAATTGGAAAACTTACTTTAATCTGAGTTAATAGATCCAGTGCATGTACCGACGGAGCGAGGAATTACCCAAATGTACCCAAATGTAGTCGTAATGAAGTCAAATAATGGTCCTAGATGAATAAATCAGACTGCCAATCACTTCTCGATTAGTATTTGGTGTCACAAAGTCACAAAAAATTGGTAAACTTAATTTAATCTGAGTTAATAGAACGAGTGCATGTACCTAACCTAACCTAACCTAACCTCGACTAGTATTTGGTGTCACGAAGTCACAAAAAATTGGTAAACTTAATTTAATCTGAGTTACTAGATCAAGTGCATGTACCTAACCTAACCTAATCTAATCTAACCTAACCTAACCTAACACAACACAACACAACTCAACTCAGATTAAATTAAGTTTACCAATTTTTTTTGACTTTATGGCACCATAAAATAATCGAGAAGTGATTCACAGCCCGAATTACGCTTGTACGACCATCATTTGACTTCATTGCGGCTACATTTGGGTACATTTGGGTAATTCCTCGCTCCCTCGGTACATGCACGCGATCTATTAACTCAGATTAAAGTCAGTTTTCCAATTTTTTGTGACTTCTGACACCAAATACTAGTCGAGAAGTGATTAGCAGTCCGATTTATTCATGTAGGACCATTATTTGACTTCATTGCGGCTATATTTGGCTACATTTGGGTACATTTGGGTAATTAGTCGGACCGCCCTTATATACCATGACAAATACAAATATTGTCAATAATCAAAGAATAAATCATATTCCAAAGCATTTGTTCATTTCAACCCAAATCCAAAATATCCTACGAATTGGAATCGCCAAATCTCTCACAAACGTTAAACGCTCTATTTCTCAAAAACTTTTCGCAGACCCCAGTTTGAGAATCACTGTTCTAGAGGCTACAACCATAATTAATGTAGGCTACTTTTTTTTTTACAGATACCTAACCTAACTTTTTTAATTTAACTTATATTTTTATTCACACCTTAGTTTAGACTGGGGTTGATTAGTTCAGGATATCTGTTATATTTAATGGTTTAAACTTCAAACTTCTCTTAACCCCTTCACTACAGGGATACCACTTTTAATATTTTATTTGGCTAACACTAGACAATTTTATTCAGCTCAGAGGTGATGGTATAATTATGAGATGGTGACATGCCATTGAAGTGTATAATACCTCATATTAATGAGTTTTTATTCAATATTTCTCACCAGTTTTGTATTCTATAGATTAAAACATAAATGGCAGTTACTGTATATACTGTATGACCAGAGAATGTTGTGACAGCACTGTGAGTGAGCTCATTTATGGACAGACTCTACCAACACTTGCACATGTTCTGATACAATATAGAGCCCATGAACGTCCAGTACATTATTTGCAATCAGAGTGTAACAGGGACGTTATTGACTGCCCAAGTGGCTGACAAATCAATCGATGGGGAAGAGGATAAGGTACGGTACAGTAAAAAAGTACCTGCAGCTAACAGAAAATAAGATGGCATCTGTCTCGTTTAAGAGTTGGTCACTATGTAATTAAATATTATACAGCCACTCCTTGACTTATGACCACCCGGACATACGACTGCCCCAGTTGTACCAAAAAAATTTCAAATTACGTATTTTCGAGTCCCTACATTAGTGTTTGCACTGTGTACTGACAAAATTTTTGTTTGTAATTCCCCTTAAAATGGCTGACAAGCTTAAAAGTGAGAGTTTTGTGGTGCTGAGAAGAAAAAGAGACACCCATTTTAGATTTTCCATGTATTATCTTCGTATTTTTTACTTACGACCAGTTTGACTTACGACCTGCATTTGGGTCCCTAACCCCGTCGTAAGTCGAAGAGTGACTGTATTTTGATTGAAAAGAGCATTTAAAAATCTTCTTATGAAACATCATAGTCATATCAACAGTGATTCATCAGGGGGTTTACCCATTAATACGACAGATGGTGGTTGTATGCCAAGATAATGCATTTGTGCACGTGCTTATTTCCACGATATTTTGACGAAACTATCATCTAGTGTGAATTTTCTGGTAGTTTAATGGAATCCATGTGTTTCATTTCTATATGAAGAGTATCACTGATTGCATTGGTCACAAGAGGTGGCTCTAAGGGCTCGTTTACACAATCAGTTACCACGTATGGTGGCCGAGCACGCTTCGGATCAGTGGCGAAGCATGGGGTCGGAGCAGGGTACTGACCACTGTTTAGTGGACCGTGTGTTTACACGGAACTGCCACACTGTCATTACCGGTCAGTGTGTGGTAGACTGCTGGGCAAGAGGTTCATAGCTCCCAGACAGACGAGTTGGCGACGGACGGCCGCACTGTTGTGTGTTTTGGCCGCTGGGATGATACTGAAAAAAAACAAGAAAACGGACTGTGTGGGTGAAAAACTGGTTCAGGAACAAATCGTGTGGTACTTATAACCAAATCTTTGATGAAATGCAGCGTGAGGACACACAGGACGGGCAACCATACATTCACAAGTGTGCACATGGGATTTACATTTTTCACATAGTTATACAGTTCCCACAAGCCTTACAATTTCCGTTTCTATTTCTGTATCCATCACTTCTGACCTGCCATAGACATGGCCGGTCCCTCTGCAGTTCAAAAAGTTGTAACGTTAACGTCTTTGTCCACTCAAATGGTGGCCTTGACTCCTGAGGGTCACTGGTGGGAGGTGTAGGCGATGGCACATCTTCCGCCGTTGCTTTTAAATTGCGCGTCTGTGTGGTGTGGCAGGGACCCACATAGGTGGCCACACAACTATTAGGCTCCCACACGTAACTGCCCGGGATGGGTTGGTGGTTCAGTGTTGCCGTCTACACGATCACTGCCCGAGTACGGCTTCGTTACCATGCTTCGAAAACGTGCTCCAAGACTGATCGTGTAAACGAGCCCTTAGACTATAGAACTAACCATTTATGAAAGGCGAAATGATGAATTAATCTTCACCTAATGGTCTTAGATTATTTCTTTCTTAAAGTTAAACAGGGATAGGTTGATTTGGTTTGCCAGTTTTAAGCAAATGTGCAAATTGAAATTTCTTCATCAGATATGACCTAATCTTCTGTTAAGGAACAGCTTTTATTTGATTATAAACCTTTAAAGTTGCTCATAACTACTTTCAAGAACACTTCGTTATTAGCCAAACTAACTAACCATCATAACTTCCCTCAATAAATGTTGTTGACAAGAACTTGACACTTTGTACTGTATAGCAATTAACTATAGGTGTCAAGTGTTGGAGTGTTATTATTATAAATTCAAAAATTTTTTCCTTGCTTCCCCACTGACTTTGCATACAGCTAATGAGACAGCAAGACTTATCAGCCCTCTGAGGCAACTTTTGCATCCAAAAAATCTGTTTGGATATGGTTGCAACAGGAATATTTATACAAATAATGAATTACTCGTAGTCCAATCGCTCACAGTTGAGGTGACTGTCATTAAATTCAGATTTGGTTAAAGATGAGGATTTCCACGACCAATCATTCATGCTTATTACAAGTTATTTACAGTTGTTTTCTATAATTGTAATTTGCTGTGAATGATAATGGTATTAATTAATTTGTTATTATTTCAGGACAAGATGAATAATAACCACAGAAGACAGAATAGCCGAGGGAGATCAACAGTTCTTAAGGTGAGACCACAGTATGTACAGTACTTTGTTTTGAGAAATATAGTGTTTAAGTTTGTTTGTGAGATTATGTATAATACAATTCCCCATTCATCAGACAGTGCGATGTTAAGTTAGGTTGGAAAAGTCATGTATCCTGGTATACTATATGAGTGTCTAGGTTTCGTTCCTTAGGTTTATGTGAATAATAGAGTGGTGCCAGCCTGTGTTGGCTATTCTCACATTTCTCAATTCCCTACCTAACCTAACTATATACCCTACAGTATTTCCAAAAACTTTAGAAGAGGTGTATAGGTTAATGAGCAACATTAGAAAACTTTTTAATAGGAGAAATCTACTTCTGTTTCACAGGAACATCCCAAAAATGGTGGAGGAATAAATATTTACCAACCCTAACCTAACCAAAAGAGAAAAACCAAAAAGAACCTAAGGAACCAAACCTAATGACTCTCATTTATCAGGATGTATGACTTTACCAACATAACTTAACATCCTGGCTATGTAACTTCCAGTCTGCCCAGCCGGGAATTCCTGGTTAAATAGTCTCTTTCAAAAAAATTTAAATGTCCATCAGCATTCTGACTCAATACGCTGTAAGACTGGTAATGATAACATCGGGTGCAGGGAGAGTGCTGTATAACACAATTTACTTATGCTTAAACATAAATTTATGCTAGTTGAATTTATGAGGGGTTGAGTTGATCGGTTAGGTTGACTAGGTGTTAAATTTACATGGAGCTGACAGACCCATCACATAACACTCTTCATTCAGTAACCAACATCCTACAATAAAAAATATATATCCATGAACACTCTTATTATTTTATTATATTTTAAAATGGAAATTTTAATTGTGTATGTACAGTACAGCATAGCAGACACTCATCTTAGTTACAGGTACGAGGGTACTGGGCTTTAGGAGCTCATGAAAGAACTGTACAGCCTCAAAAATGTCATCATTTCTGGAATTTCTGTCTTGATTAAGATGATGTTTACCTTTACAAAACTCTTCAAAAATTATTTTTCTTTCATAACACACTTCCCATGTTTCACCGTTCCTCTCACCTTCCTTATTCATCTTTAAAATAAATCATTGATACTTGCAAGTTACTTCTCTCATCTGATATCCAATAATTGTTCAGTCTTACAACTTCAACATCAGTTCCCCCAAAACTTTGAAAATCTGAAAAAAATTTAGTTGCCTACACAGTCCTACAATTCCAAATCTTTAATTGTAGGTACAGTCACTCAAAAATTATCAATACAAAATTGTATTTAGAAAATATGACACAATGGACAAAGGATTTTGACAACCCTACAGAGACAACAGGAGTCACAGTGTTTATTCTGAAATTCATCAACAAAACTCCCTCCCCCCAAATATTGTACGGATATATTTTTTGAGTGACTGTACATAAATAAAGAACTGTACTGTTCTTGTTTTTGCCTTACTATTAACCTTATTTTTTGTGTTACTTAGTTTTACTTCAATTATACATTTTATATGTTAATTTATAGCTATCAAACAGTATTTTATTTGGTGGTTAGTGAAATACGCATGAGATTTTTTTTTAATGACCTTCTGTTCACCAAAAATTTCAGCTCTGGTCCCAAGCATTTCAGATTTTTGAAATGCAACTTGTGCAACATTAGTGAATTTTGGATGATATACTGTACAGATATACGAATTCAAAGTTGTTAGTGAAATGTTACTCAATATTGACAGGTTGTGATCCTTGGTGATGGTGGAGTTGGGAAGTCTTGCCTTATGAATCGTTTTGTGACTGACCGATTTGATGAACATTCCTTCCACACCATTGGGGTTGAATTTCTAAATAAGGAGATTGAGCTTGGAGGGGAGACTTTTACGTTACAGGTAAGATTCTTCTTTTTTTAATAGAACATATTTTTACTAAAGGGACTTGATTAATTTTCCTTTACAGGCATCCCTTGCTATCCGAATGGGTTAGGTACCTTGAATGTTGTTTGGTTATCGATTATTTGGATAACAAATATTATAATAAATGGGAAAATTAGGGTTTGGTGACTGACCAACATAAAAAAATTATCTCTTAAATTTTGTAGCCAAGCATCTTGTGTTTTGGTTTATTGTGCCTTATACAATTGCCAAAACACTATTTAAGGTGTTATACTTAAAATCGAAACAAAATAAATTATGTTTATACAATTGATACATTACTATACATTAGGCTTTCCCCCTGTTCAAGACACTTGATTATCTCAAGCTTGGCTTCAAGGGTCACAGGCTTTAGAACATAAGAATGGAGGAAACTGTAGCGGGCCTATTGACCCATACTGGGCAGTCCCATTTACATCTCAAACCCTATCGCTCATATATCCATCCAACCTATGTTTAAAGCTATCCAGCGTGTTCTAGTTAATGATGATGGTTGGTAACTTGTTCCACTCATCCACTACTCTTTATTTCCAAACCAATGTTTACCTATCTCACGCCTAAATCTAAATTTGTCTTATTTAAAACCATTGCCCTCGAGTTTGCTCCTGGTTGGATAGTTTGAGCACCTTTGTTATATCACCTTTGTTTAGCCCTGACTTCCATTTATACGCTTCGATCATATCGCCCCTCACTACGTCTCACGAGGGTGTGCAAATTAAGATGCTTTAATCTATCTCTGTACTCAAGGTTCCTAATGCCCGGGATTAGTCTTTTCAGTTTCTGAATTCTTTCTAGGGATTCTATATCCATTCTGTAGTACGGTAACCAGAATTGAACTTCATTTTTGGCTTAGAATTTAACGGAATCACGCTCGATTTAGTGAACTGGCTCGAGCGAAAATTATAGAAAGTTTGATTTAGCAGAAATTTTGATTTAACGGAAAGGGGTGGCTCTAATTAGTTCGCTAAATCATGAAAATACTGGGTTGGGAAAAAGGGTGACATCATGCACCTTGAGTGAGAGTACATCCCTGAGTATGTGGTGGAGAAAAATGGCCACCCAAGTGACTCCCATGCCAAGCATGATGCACAATTTGAATTTTCATTCAGAGGAACGAATGTCACCTCCGGATAGCAAGATGAGGTGTACGTATAGAGCATTCAAATAAAGATCATTTGGATAACTAGGGATGCCTGTATACAATTCATGGTATATTTCTTTGGCAACAGTTAGATATTTTCACTTAATAGTTTTCTATAAATTCTGAAGCCAATGCATTCTTATCAAATTCTGTATGCCACCTTTAATGGTTATTAAATTGAATTCACCCAATTTATGGATTACACTCCTGCAGATCTTGCAGATTGTAACTGTCAGGGATTTTAAATACTATTACTGACTCATGGTGAAAAATAGGTGAGGAACCAGACTCCCAAAATGTAGTCTTAAATTTTCCCTTTACAATAAGCCCCACCTTTTTTTGCTGTACTGTACCCTTCACAGGGGCCTTGGTCTCAGAGGCTGTGAAGGTAAAACATAATGCCTCATCCCAAAACAATTCATATTTTTCTAGATTTGGGACACTGCTGGCCAGGAGAGATTCAAAAGTCTACGAACACCCTTTTACCGAGGTTCTGATATGTGTCTTCTAACATTCTCTGTTGAGGATCCTTCAAGCTTTCAAAACTTAGATACCTGGCGCAAGGAGTTTGTTTATTATGCAGACGTCAAGGCTGATTTCCCCTTTCTTGTAGTTGGAAATAAGGTAACTGGAACTTTAACTTCTCAGGGCACCATTGATGTATTGGGAATTATTTCTTCACCCTAATGTATAGTGCTTGTACAGTACTGTAGTTTAAAACAATTAGATGATGTATACAGTATAGAATAACATGGCAGAGAGTAAGTTTGCATTACGATTATCTAGTTTTGATAAAATACATACAGTATAAAATTTCAATGGTTGAACCTTTATCAACTAATTTTAATTTGTGGCTGGCTTTCTCCATATTACTAGATGGGATAATCAGCTGCCTTAGTCTTAAGGGTAATATCATCATAGCCATCTGTGGGTCTGTTGTTTGTGAATTACTTTTGGCTATTTCCTGCCAAACAACAATTAAAAAACTGAAGACAACATATATATTGAGTACCCAAGAACTATGGAAGTCCCTATTGAAGAATATGAGTTTGAGGTCCAATAAATTACTTGAAACTTTTATGTTTTTTCTGCCAAACCAAAAGCCTTCTGTAATTCCCACAGACCTATTTCCCTTTCTCAGTCTCAGACCTCAGAGTTGGCACCTCTCCCATGGTGTTAGCATGAGGACAGAAAACATGAAGAAAGGTTCTCTACATGCTTACTTTGGCTCTCAAGTTGCAAGAGTGGTCATTATTGAACCATAGTTATTATGGTAATTAATTTTTTTATAGAAATTGTTGTCTGAACTATTTCAAGTTTTTATCCTAGGGGGATTTTGCCTAACAGAATTTTTGTCTGAGGGAATTTTGTCCTACACTTGGCAAGAAGTTAGGCTAGATCCCACAGTTGGGAATGGTAGGCTTAATATTTTATTTTTCTCAAGCTTATGAGCTAGATGCATCAAATTTGTATGAATTCATTAAGATGGTGTTTCACTAAGCAATTATATTGCAATATGGTACACTACAGTAAATATACAAAATTTTGCTCAGCAGACACAATCGTACAGATCAACACCATCCACTAACAACAAAAATATGTACAGTGCATGTTTAAAACTTATCTCTAGTGTACATAGATGGCACCACAAGTATAATAGACCGGAATAAACATAGATTATGATCTATCTTTGTGGCTTGTATCATATGTCAATACTTACTCAACAAGGTTGGAATTTGGAAACTTGAAATTTGTATGTACAAAATAATGGAGTAAATTGCAATAGAATAATAAATCATAAAGAAAAAATATACTGTACTTCACATAATTTTTATGTTTCATGTACTTTCCAAGAACTTCTGTTTATTCTCACACATCTTTGTTTGATGAACACTCATCATGCACAGTCCAGCTAAATAATCTTCCGTCATCGTTGATCTTAACCAGGTTTTTACCCTTCTCATTGTGCTGAATGCACTCACCACTTGGCATGTTGTCATGGGTAATGTCAGAGCAATAAGAACTGCTTGTTTAATAGAAGGAAACAGATCAATGTGTTTGAGCAAATCCTGAAGATTGAAGTCCGTCTAAATCCATCATCTTGGTTCAGTGGTCAGTGTTACACTGGCATCTTTTTTAAAACTGAGGTAGCTGGGTGAATGGTTTGCTCTATATTACCGGATCTAATTTGACCAATGTTGTCAAACTGCCGAGTCTAGTCTAGGGTTAGGAAAGCCTTGGCCTCAGTTACCTAAGCTAACTGACCTGACCTAACCTACCCAGACCTCACATACCGCACCAGCTTGTCTAACCTCAGAAAAATTGCCGCATTAATCCCCAGACCAAACCAAATACCCTGTACTACTTTCCTTTGACACAAGCTTGATCCAAGGGAGGACAATCCCCCCCCCTCCAGCAGATGTTCATAGTGCACACATTGATGTACGGAGGGAGGGAGGTTAAGTTCACATGCTCCTCCTTCCTTCAGGAACTAAGGCTGCCCAGTGATTAGTGAGGGAATTTGGAGTGGTAAATTATTTTGTCATTTAAGGGAACCTTACACCAACAACGTGTGTGGTGTTGGGTTTTAGTCCTGAACAGTACACACTCACATACTGTTAGGTTCTGAATAATAAGTTCTATATACAGGAGAGAACACAAACACCTGTATAGTTTTGTAGGTTCGGTTTACTGGATAAGAGTATGTACACAGAGGAGAGCAGCGGTCTCCCTGGCTAGGCTCCTTGTCAACTGCTATAGGCGACGTATGGCAAGTGATACATTAGCAGCTTCCATACGTCGCCAGGCACATTAATTAAGCGTGTGGGATATGGTAATAACATTGCCACACGCTGCCAGCTAGGCTGAATAAATAATACATAAATGGAACACATACATAATATACATACATGATATATAATCCAGCATACATAATATACATACATACAATCATTAAACTTCCAGTATGCACATAATCTACATTCACCCTCTATATCTACCCTTAAGTCATTCAAGTGTGATCATTATTATTTTTCATTTATTTGTACTTAATGAGGAAAGTAATTCATTCCCTTGAATAGATTGACCTTGAGAGAAGAGTGACCACAGAAGAAGCAGAGGCATGGTGTAAAGAAAATGGAGATCTTCCATACATTGAAACATCAGCCAGGGATGCAACTAATGTAGAAGCGTCTTTCATGATGTGTTTAAGACGATGGGCTAACATTGAGGGCCGGCAGGTAAGATGTAGTCACTGTGATGTCATCACTCACTGTATATGAACTAAATTTGTACATAATTTAAAAAAAGAAATTTAATCCTAACATAAACTTTTTATATATCCAAGATGTACAATTTAATCATTGATCTTTTACTAAGCATGACAGGCAATACTTTTAATCCATTGAACATTATTGAGTTTCAAATTTCCTAATGTGGTAAGGATAATGAGTTTGAAATGTTTCAAAAATTGCTTTGTAAATTGTAAAATAACACTCAGTGTATAAAAATATAATTAAAGTAAATAATGCAGTAATGTATATAGAACAGCTTCAGTTAAGAGCTAAACAATTAGTGTTTCAAATTTGTCTCCTTGAAGATACAGCACAATACCTGTAGCAAGTTTTGGAAATACTCTATTGAAAACAAAATGGCCTTTAAAGTTTTAGAGCAGGCATGGTCAACCTTTCCTCAGTCATGGGCCACATTATGATTTAGGTATTTTTCTGCGAGCCAACCCACCAAAATTTATATCCTACCTAACCCAAAAGTAATGTTAATATTGTATTAGCACAGACAGTGAAATAGTTTATCGTCACGTCTGCCTTATGATATCTTCAGTTTACAACACAATCTTTTTCCCATTTGTGAAATAAATCCATCATAATAATTTTTAAAGTAATATGTTAATGTTTCTTGGCATTTAACAGAAGATGATTGAAGCAGTTTATGAATACAGTTATTTTTCCCTACAGTTCAGTATTTTTCTTACTTGAGACACACCCACCAGAATAATGTCAATATTAATATTGGCATATGAGGAACTACAATGAAACAACCTATAGACACGTATCTCTCTCTCTCTCTCTCTCTCTCTCTCTCTCTCTCTCTCTCTCTCTCTCTCTCTCTCTCTCTCTCTCTCTCTGTACTATATATATATATATATATATATATATATATATATATATATATATATATATATATATATATATACACAGGGTATATATATACAGAGTTAGTTGTAAAGTAACAAAATAAATTTACTTGAGTTCAATACTGTACTCAAGTAACATTTTTGGGTACAGTTGGTCCTCCTATTACGCGGTCCCACAATCCGCGTTTCACCGTTAACGCGGTGCCTTGCCAGAACCTAACATTTTCACATTCCGCCGTCGTGAACCCCATTACGCGGAGAGCGGCTGGCAAGCCGCGCCATTTTTGGATCCAAACCTCCCGCCATCCGCCATGTTGTGTAAGAGGCGCGAAAATGGTGCGCACAAGGTCGCCCAGTCATCAAAACATTACTGAGTTCTTCACCCGCCACCCACTACAGCCGGCCCAAGTCAGTGATAGTGATAATGATAGTGAGGATATGGACTTATATGAACTTTGGGGGGTTTGACAAAGAGGCCCTGCAAGCCTCTGTGGTGGATAGTGATACAAGTGATACAGGTGAGGGCCAATAATCTGCCCTCTGCCTCGGAACCAACCGCCCATCCCCGTGTGCCCAGCCATCTTTTCTACTAATGTAAGTGTTAAAAAACCTAATATTATTGATATTTCTCTTAATTATTAATTGTGTGTGCATGCCATCATAAAGTTAAGATAATATTTTTACTACAACATAGTTGTGTGTCGTCAAAAAGTGGAGTTTGGGGATCGGCCCGGACTCCATTTCAATTAATCCCATATGTTATGTTATTCACTTTACGCGTTTCTCACTTTCCGCGGTACCCTCCGGGTTACATTAACCGCGTAATATGAGGACCAACTGTATATACCTTTTAAAAAGTACTAAAATCACAAGCAAGCTGATTCCAAAACTGTGGTCCATGATTCAATTGCTGGGTTATTTATGGCCATAATATGCTTGGAATATTTTTATTACATTTTGTCATTGCTAATTACTCACCAACTATGGGTTTCCAAAGTGCAATTTACATGTTTTTGTATTATTTTGGAAGAACTTAATTAGTTAAACCCTGTGTGACCACTGCCCATGACCCCACTTGGACTTACCCAACCTTAGTTAATTCCCAAGGAAACCACTGCCATATAGCAGCTAATCCATCAAACAGACCGCGCCAAACTTGGCCCGTAAACTCCCACAAGTTAAAATGTTTATATTGTTAACTATATATACTTGTTTCACTGTTACATTTTCCTAGTTACTTACTCTTAGGTGATGAAACAGTAGTGAATTGTGTGTGAAGATTATTATTTTAATAAATTTTCCTTTACTCACCATAAACTGGCTGCATTTACCTGAACCGTGGGTCACATTAAATAGAATTTCTCAATCACTCCACGGGCTACACTAAGACATGGTCTGGGCCGCGGGTTGCCCATGCCTGTTGTAGAGCTTCCAGAGTGCGTACATAAAAACAAAGAAATAATTATCAGCAAAATGTCAACATCAGTTAACAGCTGAGCAATTTTCACAGAAAAGAGATGGTGCCAGAAAATTCCGGGGATAGGGAATTTTTTCTTGGTGTGAGAGATGAAAATCAGGTGCATTTTCCCCAAATTCTGAGACAAATTTTCTGGTACCTCGAAGATTTCTAGGTATGGGGGATTTTTTCTGGTTTGAGAGATGAAATAATGGATCATTTTGGAAAATTTCGAGAAAATTCCAGGGATGCAGGATTTTTTTTCTAATTTGAGAGTCATCTCATTACCCGGAAATCTCTCATTCCCGGAAGTGCTTTCCACCAATTGTTCTGGCTAATGGACATATCACTGTTTATCTATACAGTATATTTATATATAAACTGTATATTCATTCTTTTTAAACATTATACTGTATGATTCATCTTCCTATTCAAGGCATTGCTGTTAATGATGATGCAAGTTTGGTCATGAATACAGTACTGTAGTCCTGCAGCTGGCAAATGCAAAACAGTACATAGATTGGTTAAAGAACTAAATATTTCTGGTAATCATATACTATGCAACTCATTTAGGGTAAGAATGAGGCAGTTAGCAATAAAAGCACATTCAGAGTTGAATAGAAATTTTTCAGTTTTCAGAAGAGAGATTTGCCCCTAAACCCATTTCTTGTCTTTCCAGGAGAGAATGCCTCTTCCAGATACAGTACAGTTAGGCAGTGATGGCTCGCATCACCGTCTCTGTTCCTGTTCATCATAGATTTAAGGTATGTTTACTTGTGTAAGAGAGAGAAATTCCATAGATGGCTTTATGATTATCAATATTAATTTTCCAAAACTGAACATAATTTTTCTTCAAGCTTCTTTTTCTCTCTATGTAGTCATGCTTTTCTGGCTAATTGCCCTTAAACCAGACAGGTCTCATAATACTTGGTGCCAACTGTATATACAGTAAGTATTGAGTCCATTGGACAGAATCTTTCTAATGTCAATCAAGGTCAATTTGTAAAACTTTTGGATATACCAATTTATACCTTCCCCTAAACCCTTTGCATTGGCCTTAAATGAGTGGTATGTGACTTTTTATTTTCTTACTTTTATCTTCTTCACCACTGATCGGCTCGTTAGCTACTTGGGCAGTCAGTCACATTGGCAAGTATTGGACATGCACTAGCTCCTGTATGTATCTGAACCTGCTCCAGTGTTGGTCAAGTCTGGTCTTGAAATAGCTCACGCTCAGTACCATCACAACACTCTCTGGCATGTTTTTACAAGAGTTCACAACTCTCACTCCAAAAAAGTTTGCCCTCATGTTTTCTGAACTTGCGGCTTCTTCAACCTTGAGCCGTGACCCTTTGTGGGACGAGCGCCTGCCAGCTCCAGGTATGGACACTCGACTGAGTAGTGCCCTTTGAGATGTTTATACACCTCAATTATGTTGTCCTTCGCCCGTCTGTGGTATAAACTAGGCAATTGCAGGTGCTCTAATCTCTCTGGTTAGCTGAGGTGCCAAAGTGCAGGCACCAGTCTGGTGGCCCTGCTTTGGACATTCTTAATCAACTGATAGTCCCTAGCATATCTTAGGGACCAGACAGGGTGACAGTACTCCAGGTGGAGAAGCACCTCACTCTTGAAGATCGTTACGAGGGATGGACCATCTAGATATCTGAACGACCTTCTTGTAAGACCTAATAATTTAGTTACTTGAGTCATCTTCTCACAATGGCCCGAGAACTTCAGTTTATTGTCAACATACACACCCAGGTCCTTTAAGCATTCAGTCTCGGTTAATGCAGTTTCTTCGTCCCGTTGGGACATATGATACCCCTCCTTACCTTTGGTACGTCCCAGGTGCATCCTCTTACGCTTCATGACATTGTGTAAGAGGATGCACCTCAGATGTACCATTGGTGTTATTAGAGTGAAAAATAATGAAAAAAATGCCTTTCGCTAAATTGAGAGTTCGTTATATTGGATTCCGTTAAATTGAGAGTACAGAATACTGTATAGGCAAGTTTCTTTATGCCATTTTCCTCTGTCTACCCAGCAGTAATTGGGACCTGGATATTAATCAATTTGCAGATCATGTTATGGGGTAATGGTTAGCCAGGGCAGTTGGCAAGTTGTATAGTCGTCTTGGATTATTCCTTGATACTGTATCGCACGGTTCGTTAAAACTGGGTGTGGTTGTTGTGTTGGAGACAACTTCTACACCTTAAACAAATTCATCCCTATGTGGCTGTAGGGCCAGACATCTTCGAACACTGGGGACAACCATTATTATTATTTGTGTGTTGGTGTTACAGTGGCAACATATATATCTCTCACCCTGTGAATTGGGTTCAAGTCTTGGCCCAGAACAGATATGGGAAGGGTGTTATCCAGTGTTTCCCTCACTACCAAGCATCACAGGTTTCTTCCAGGTACTCCAGTTTCCTCCTGTACTAACACTGGACAATAAAGGTCAGGACAAAGTAACAAAGACCAGACCAACTGCCTGAACAGCTAGTAAGCTGGTAAGTGATGAAATGATAAATTAAACAAGTTATAGTAATAAAAATTTGCATAAGCCATAAGCTTAATCTTTAAATTTTATTGAAAGTTTTGATTGATGATGATGAATACTTCCTGAGGTGAAACTTGAAGATGGTTCCGTAACATGTGATCTTTTTCATCCCGTACTTAACCTGGTTGTAAATGTTTTAGGTCTCTTGATGAATGATATGTAGAGCATAAAACAAAAAATTAAAAGTTAAATCCTCTGTATGGCCAAGAAGAAGAGACCGATGATCTGGAATTGCTCTCTCCCTTAGTGGGTTACTTTACTGGCAGGAGAATGTGGTATCTTATGTCTAAATTCCAGGTTTATGACTGCTGGGTTTAAGTCAAGGGAATTAGTTCTGGGTTTGTTTTGGTTTACCTATTGATTCACTGGCTTTTTGTAGCAAAGCCTGGCCAGTCAAAGCTTGTTTCATTAATCTCACTTTGACTGGGTCAATAATTGTTTATACCTGTACAACATTTGCTCTGCTCCAAATAAACAGTATACAGTGGGGTATGCTATAACGAATCTAATTGGTTCTAGAACCTCATTCGTTATAGGATTAATCCGTTCCAGGCCCCCAAATACAACCACTTAACACTGAAAAAATTCTGTGGAAAATGTAAAAAATACAGTACTTTATCTTACCTTAGTGTTGTTCAGCATGCAGGACAGGAGGCAGAGGGGGGGGGGGGGGGAAGGAGAGAATTATGGAGAAGAGGTGGAAGGAGAGGAGTCATCCTTCCTAGCCCTCTTTGGTGACTGTCTCATAGGCACTTTGTCTGTAAGGTCTTTTGTTACCTCTGTAAAGAAGGAATCCAGGGTTGGCTGCTTCAACCTTGATTTCTGGACCTTCCAAAAGTAGTTCATAACATTGTCATTAAACACACTGATGGCCTTTTGCACAGAACCAACATCAGGATGATAATCATCAGCAAGTTTGGACAGTTTGCTCCAGCAAAAGAACGCATCCTTGAGATCTTTGGCTGGAATGATGCGGCTTTCCTCCTTGTCCTCCTCCTCCCCTGACTCCTCAGAAGTTAAGCTCTGCTTCAGTGTCTCGTTTTGTTCTTTGTGAAGCTCAAGCAGCTCTTCAGTGGACAGTTCCTTACTGTGCTCTTCCACCAACTCCTCAACATCATCATCATCCACTTCCAGGCCCATGGAATTGCCCAGAGACACAATTTCATGAACAACAGCCTCTTCTTCTAACTCTTTGAAGGACACATTCAGGCCACAATGGCCTCCAAGCAGCGCAAAGACACCTCACAGTAACCTCTTTCCAGGCGGAGGTAATTAAAAAAACAGCGTTTGCTATATTGAAGTGACTCTTTCAAAATTCCTTCAAGCTAACATCACTGGAAGAAGTGGATGCAAAACATTTTCTAAACAGTGCCTTTATGTACAGCTTCTTAAAGTTAGAAATTACCTGTTGACCCATGGGCTGGATGAAAGGTGTTGTGTTGGGTGGCAAGAAGTGCACAGTGATGAAGTTGAACTCCTCTGGCAATTCAACCATCAAATTAGGAGGGTGGGCTGGTGCATTGTCCATCACCAACAAAGCTTTCAGTGGAAGATTATTCTCCCTGAGGTATTCCCGAACACTGGGTCCAAACACCTCAATCACCCACTCAGAGAATAAATTCCTGGTCACCCAAGCCTTTGGGTTTGACCGCCACATAACACCAAGACGGATCTTCCTAATGTTTTTGAAAGCTCTGGGGTTTTCTGCATGGTACACAAGGAGTGGCTTTATTTTGCAGTTACCAGAAGCATTAGCACAAAGAAGGAGGGTAAGCCTGTCTTTCATTGGCTTATGGCCAGGGACAGAAGTTTCCTCCCTTGTAATGTATGTACGGCGAGGCATTTTTTTCCAAAAAAGTCCAGGTTCATCACAGTTGAATACCTGCTGAGAAACAAAGCCTCCCTCTTTAATAACATTCCAAAAAATATCATGGTGTTCCTTAGCTGCTTCCTTATCTGCACTAGCAGCATCACCATGTCTCACAACACTTATGTAATTTATTTCTCCTTCTGAAACCAGTAAACCACCCCTTGGTACCCCTAAACACTGGCACATCATTATCACTTGCACTGGGAGTCTTGGCTTTAAGGTCCTCAAATAATTGTCTGGCCTTCTCACAAATTATAGCTTCACTAATGCTATCACCTGCCATTTCTTTCTCCTTTATCCACACTAAGAGTAAATTTTCCATCTCCTCAATCACATTACACCTTGCTTTGCTAAGTCTAGAGATTCCCTTAGCCACTTGCACAGTTTTCAACTCCTCTTTATTCTTTAAAATCGTACGTATAGTCGATTTAGCCATCCCATACTCATCACTAAGTTTCGCAATGCTTGTTCCATCCTCACGTTTTTTTTTATTTCTTTCTTAATTTCAAGAGTTATGAGCTTTCTCACTCGCTTTGGACTATTCATTGCCACAATTGTACACTTGTATAACAAAATATTTATACAAATAACTCTATATCCACATCAAAAGACGAAATTTCAACAATAACAGTGGTGCACTGGCTACACAATGAGACAAAGATGGCGCCTGACGCTCTTGTTGTGGGTCGCGGTACAACAATATTCATGCGCCAGGCGAAATAGTCCGGTATTCATCCGCGTTCGTTGTAGGAGTTGCATTCGTTATAGCATTCTCAATTTTATAGGTAAAACCGTTCGTTATAGGAATATTCGTAATAGGATCCGTTCGTTATAGCATACCCCACTGTATATAGTTCAAGAGGGCTAAAACCTATTGGACAAGTAACGCTCTTAATGGGTGTTATAACAGGTAATCTCATAGGTCATTTGCTTTCTCTTGGACATAAAATGGAAATTCATAGTTTCACTTTTCTTTTTTTCAGATGAGATTAAGACATGGACTGAATAGATGCTCTTGAAGTAAGTGTTATTCTCTTTGTATTGTTATAAGGAGAAAGAGATTTGAATGAAAATTTCAGAGCATCTCCATGGAGACTTTTTGTGATATTTTTAACTAATTGATGTTTCTTAGAACTGTGTAGCTAATACAATTTATTTAATTATGATAAAAATTTTATTCTTTATAATTTTTGCTGTAGTAAATCCTCAACACTAATGTATGATTTTAAGTCTTGTCTTAGGGATGACTAACACTTCAAAAAAGACACAGATATGTCAAGCTTTAAATAAGTTTCCTTTGTATGTGATGACAATGCCATAGTGGATCTAGAACTAGGTTAAGTGAAAATATTCCATTAGCTATTTATCATATTTATAGCACTATTTTCAGTTGCAGTTGACATACATATTTTATATAGACCATATTTCATCACAGTATTTTTTGGTGTTTGCAAAGGATGAAAGTTTGTGTGATTTTTTTGATAGTTCCAAAGACCAAATTGTTTATATAAAAACGTTAACCTTAGCCACAACATAAGGAAGACGTTTTTAATGAGATTAAATAGATGTACCGAATATGCAAGCAGTTATGTCAATCATTAACTCTTCGTGGAGTATTACCACACGGAAAGTATTCTGAGAGAGTAAAACCACACAGTAGTTGGTATTACAGGCCATTTTAAAATCATATGCATTACACCAGACCTCTCATATCTTTAATGAATTTGCTTCCCCCACATTCCCCTCATATTGAGAGCAATTATTTTTCCTGCATAGTAATTCTGTTGTGTTACAGTATTCTACATGAAGTAAATGCAAATCAATGCACATTCAACAACAGAAGTTCGCCCCAAACCAACCTGTATGATATGAAACAGGAGATCTGCTAACACTGCTGTTGACTGTACAGATATCCCTTGCTCTACAAAGGGGCTAGGTTCCTTGAAAACCATTCATTAGGTGAATTTTTGTATCTCGGATAACATATGAGAAAAATAGGGTTCAGCTCCCCA
Source organism: Homarus gammarus (assembly GCA_958450375.1). Taxonomy (NCBI): domain Eukaryota; kingdom Metazoa; phylum Arthropoda; class Malacostraca; order Decapoda; family Nephropidae; genus Homarus; species Homarus gammarus. The sequence continues at coordinate 2,675,458 of CAUDMG010001492.1, forward strand.
GTGACAAAAAAACTGCAATATCATTCCTAAAATAAATGAAACCGGTTCACAAACAACAAAAACTGACCTAACTATCATAAATTAGTACCTAACCACTGTAATTTAGTAACTAACTACAAGAAATCCCCAATATCATATTTTAAAAATAATAAATTGATTAACAAATAACCCCCAAAAATAACTGAAAAAAGTACCTAACTGTTGTACTCCAGGACCCTATCCCATTGAACCCCCATGTTATAATGAAACTGATTTGCGATTGGGTAGGAGGAACCAAACCCCATCGCAAATACTGTAGAAGTTTACCTGTATAGCGAGGGATACCTGTATGTCCCAGTTACTAGACATAGCTATAAGCAATGAAGATTCCAGTGAGGTATATATTCCTGCCTGGGTATAAAGTAAGAAACTGAGTGTTGGTAAATGGCTTTCCATCTTCCAAGGATATTAAATATGAAAAATTCTTCCATCCTGAACTTGTAGATGCATTTGTTATGAATACTTATCCCTGCCATAAATAGTATGATGTGTGCTGAAGTGTGCACATCTTCCCTGACTGTGTGTTATGTTATGTTGGAACGTTGGCAATGTGAAGAAAACATCAGGAAGACAACCCATGCTTATGTTACATCCCTCACCACACACACTTGCTACACGTTCCACAAAACTCTCTCAACAAAGACAGCGTTCAATATTGTTTCACTGTTTAATGTCTCAGATTGAATATTTCTATCAATTTAACATGCAAAATATTTGTCCCAATTTTTTTAGTTTTTTGAAGAAGAAACTCACCATGGTTCATTGTAAGCGGTCAAAACTCATTCCTCAAAGAGTTAATATTACATCTGCAATTTTGTTTTTTAATGCACTCTGTTGCTTTTGTAAATCTTCCAACTTTACTTCTAAATGTTAAATCAGTGATGAAAATATGGTGCATATGTTTCTAACACAGTTACCAATTATGTGGAAGGCAGGATTTTATTTAGGTAGTCTTTGATATGATTTTATTTATATAATAATGTATGGTAGTTACTTTTTTAATCTTGGGCAATAGGTTCTGCCATTATCAAACATGCCTTAAATGCAAGGAATAAATAATAGTTATTGTAGGTTTTAATGCTGAATAATAAGCAGAATTTTATGGCTGGTGACAATTGACGTAGCCATAGCTCTCTAGTGAAATGGATAGCACTCTGCTTTCCAGGGGAAATTAATAGTTTTGTTAACCAACTCATAGGCACTCCAGAACTTTGTATATCAATGTTTCTTGTGTGTACACTCACTCCAAAAAGTATCTTTACGGATGGGTCGAATGAAATTTCAAAATGAGCACGGTGGTCAAACTCCTTTGTCTGTTGTGTCATGTTCTCTTACATAAAGTCACTTTTTGGAGTAAGTTTACATGGTCCAGTTAAGGTTCAGTTACATGTTGAAGGTTTTACTCTGATTCTCAGCAACTTGGTACCATTTTAACTTCATGTAAAGGATTAGGGTTGGGTGTGAATGTCATTTAGATATTTGCAGATTACTGTAGTAGTATAATGAACCAAACAAAGGAAAAATTCTGTTTTATTAGGGTATTGTTTATGTATCACATTCAGCTTCCATGAGCACTACCAATTTTTTTTTTATGCCAAATTTACACACAAGGAGTTTATTCTGTATATATAAATTAATTATCTACCGGTAATTAGATTTTATAATTCATTTTTTTATTACTGTAGTTTAATCTTCCATAATACGACAGACAGAATTGGTGTTAGAGAGAAATTCATTTTTATTTGTACATTTATCAGAAAAGGGTGTGGTGTGGTGGCCTTTTGTAACAAGGATCACTGTTTTTTTCTCAGGTCACCCAGCTGTGAATGGGTACCTGTCATTATAGCTAGGAAGTGAACACAGTCAAGTGCATTGCTGACTACACTGGCTTATTATGTACCAAGGGCTTAATAACAGTGTCTTGTATCTGCACTGCCATTAATGGGTTGGCAGGCATATGAGATCCACTTTCACATGGGTAAAGGCATGACCAAAATATCTGATAAATGTATAGATGATGTTAAATCTATTTCTGTCTTTGTTACCTTTAGACGTTGTCACCTAGTAAGCTGAGACGTGGTGAAGATACCTTTTTCTTTATGTCATGGGTTCGAATTATCCCTCAACATTGCAACCACTGATTGACTCCACACCTTCAAGTGCTTAATTACTCCTATGTCAACACATGAAACAATTGCTTATGTTACATGGAAAATGGCCATCAAATTGTAACTTGGAGGTGAAGCAGTCACCAAATGTTTGCATTTTAAGTAGAAAACACACAAAGGATGAGATTTGTCTCAAAAAATAATTTTGAATAGGAGAGTGCAATAGAAAGAAAGAATTAAGATCAGAATGTGAGATGAAATTTGGAAAACTTCCAAAAGAAGAGATTGGGAAAATAGCCTAAACTGAAAGTATAATTTAGCATTTGAGAAAATGTGACATACCCTCATGTACTAGTGCATTGTTGATTCTTGGGTTACGTCATACAAACTATAAATCCCTTATCTTTTTTTTTTTTATGTGGCCTACAGAGGCTTGCAAGTGACCTGTGAGGCTTGCCAATGCTAAGCATCTCTAAGTCAGTGCCAGCCATTGCCCATAAAATGTGTAACTCTTGACAACAAGAGACTTTGTAGACATATGTTTTGTTCTTCAGCAAATGTATTGCATCCTTCCCTCTCAGTCAGGTACAGTTGGGGAAATGTGTTCCTACACCCCCTGTGGTAACCCTTGTCAACAAACAGTAACGTTGCGATTGTAGTATCACTATTTATGAATGAATGGGTATTGGTCGTATAACGACGGACGTATGATATAGGTCATATAGGTTGGCCGTTTGGAGACACGGGTTACCACAGTGGTGTAGGAATACATTTCTGCAACTGTACCATTATCCAGCATTTATTATTTCTAAATTACACTTTTCTTTGCATATAATACAATTGAATTACTGATGGTAGCCAAGTAAAATGAGCCTGGAAAAACATTTATAATTTCAAAGGTCTTATAGGGACTCCTGCACACCATAGTAGTTTAACCTCTATAGTGCATATGCTCTACTGCCCCACTTGAGTGAAATGTTTATTACAACAATCCAACCAATTTTTATGAGAATAAGTAAACTGAGTTACTGGGGATTTTTTCTCCTGCAAAAATAAACATTGCATTCTGTCTCTGGATGATATAATCTGCCATCAAGTATTGCACACTCTGGGTAATAGGAGGCCCTGTCTTGGTTTTGCTTAATGCTGGTATGTCTCATAGGTAACTCATTCCCTTGGTCCCAAAATGAAATATTTTATCTAGATCCTTAATTTTGATATGTCATGTTTATTTTCACTTTACAATAGTGATAATAATTGTATATAATCTATTTTAAAATTTCTTTTTTTTTTGTAATAGGAGAAATGTTGTCTCAGGCATATGTTGATGTAGCTTGTTTGTTTGATTATTTCTCTTGTATACAGAGTAAGGTAGCTGTTGTGTTGAGACATTAATGTAGTATACAGGAGGACCCCGACTTACGAACGGCCGTCGATACGAATGAGGTCCCATAAGGTCAATTATTTTAAAAATCCGACATAAATACAATGGTTCATAGCAGTTACATAATATAACTCATTTGCGCAGCGTAGAGGGGAGGCAGAGCGGCATGTCACCCGCCTTGAGGGAGCTTATCATCAGTACACTTTACCCTCATTGCCTAAACCTGCATAATCAAGTGCAAACACTTTTTTTTTTATTAACTCTTTTTCGGCCCTCATCATGGCTCCCAAATGCAAACCTGATGCAAGTGATAGTAGTGCATCCAAGGAAAGGAAAACAATTACATTGAAAGTGAAAGTTGATGTAATTAAACATTCTGAAAAAGGCGGAACACCCTCAGTGATTGGTAAGGCGTTGGGTTGCAGTCGTTCAACGATTGGAACAATTTTTTAAGACAGAGGAAATTCTTGAATATGTTAAACGATGTACACCAATGCACTCAACTGTGATAACAAAACAAAGATGTGGATTGTTAATTGAAATGGAAAGATTGTTAGTGATATGGGTGGAAGATCAAAATCAACCGGATTTGCTTCTTAAGTCTAGCCTTGATTAAGGATAAAGCGAGAAGCTTGCATGCTAACTTGAAGGCTAAACGTGATGGTAAAAGTAATGGGGAAGATTTTGTTGCTAGTAGGGGCTGGTTTAATCAGTTCAAGGTAAGAGCAAATGGTGCTTGGAAAAAACACTGCCCACAGTTTGTCCACGATTTCAGGGGGTCTGAAAATTATGTTGGGGAAGTGACATAGACAGTGGTAGACCTTGGGAACTAACTCCAGCCCGATATTCATGAAGATGATGTCACAGAGTTGCTTGAGTTTCAAGCTGAAGAATTTAGCAATAAGGACCTGATTAAACTGAAGAAGCAAATTTTGTCAGATGATGTAGAGGAAGCTGAAACTCCAGAACCAAAGGGATTCATTACAAAAGAAATGGCAGATGATTTCAGGCTTATTGAAGAAGGATTGTTTAAATTTAAACAGAAAGATACCAACACAGAAACATTCACCAAGATTCATAGATGTATTACTGAATACCTCTGATGCCACACAGAGATTTATGATGAAAAGAAGAAAGTTTCAGTTCAATCATCCCAATGAGGCCTCTGTCACTCCTACAAATGCCCCTCTCTACATGCAAGCCAGTCCCAGAGTTTCAATGTAAATGTTAAACTTTAATTTTTACTGTTCTTTACTGAATTTTGTCATTCAATTTCTCTTAAATTAAGTGATTCAAGGTCTATAAAAGGACTTAGGCTATGATATAGTGCACATGGGGTATGTGTTCCGACTTGCATACATTTCCAACTTAAGGACGTCCTCAGGAACGGCGTCCTCAGGAACGGAACTCGTTTGTAACCCAGGGACCCCCTGTAGTCTTATTTTGGTCATTTGACATTATGCTGTCAGCAGTTGTCCTTCAGGAAAAGACACTCAATTTTAATGTTTGTTTCTCTTGTTTGTAGTACGTACACTATACTGAATACATTGCTTGATGGCCTAGATTTGGCACTGATAGCACCTCATGTTTTTTTTTTTTACTCAAATGACCTTTTATATACTTTGTCATTTAAATATTCAGAAAATGTAAACAAAATCTTCCTCACTCACACATATTACTTCATAATTTACTGCCCAATACGAATACATACTTATAGTATTTGTTATATCTTTAATACTGAGAGAATAGAGTCAGCACATTTTTGTTAAACATTTATTGGAAAATATATTCTCCAAGGAATTTATTCATAATTTAATTTTAATTTACCAAGAACTAGTTGTGGCTCATAATCCAGATTCTGATACAGTATGTATTTTAATTATGTAATATTGTACTGTACTACACTAGCTCATGCTGAAGTGAACCCCCAGTTATTGTCACTCATTGAAGCAACAACGATCAATTACACTAGGATCTCTTTGTATTATTTGCTGTTACAGTTTATTGTTTCATTATATGCTTCAGTTATTGTCAGTCATTTCAGCAAGAACTGTAAATTATGTTTGGGCTGTCTTAACTGTACTTAGATCCCACTGTTTAAGAAAGCTTTATGAATGTAGGGCTGTCATAGAAACATGCATTTTCAAATGACTGAATTTTTTCCATGAACAAATCTTCATCAGTGAAACAGAAAAAAATGGTAAAATGATTAACCTCATGAATTTGTCAGCTAGTATACCGAGGTTCTTTATTTGGCTACATTTTAAGAAATAACTGGAAAGTTTAATGTGTTGATAAGTAAAAGCCAAAGTAACCTATAAAGTAGGATGAGGCAATTATTATAGGAGTTGACAGCAGAACATCCATGACATTCTCATTGTTTATAACATGGCAAAAATCTTGTACTTTTATGTGTAGTTTATGTTGTCTGATGACTGTTGCAGTAAAATGTTAAAAATAGATTAAGACACGAATATACTGTATATATTATGTTGCTAACCTGTATCTATATTATAGGTGCCTACATATGTTTTGCTTTGTACAAGTAGAATACCATTACCTCAGAAAGAGATAAGAGAACTTTTGTTTGCAAGGAATGCATCTGGCTCCCGAATGAATGTCCAGATTTAGATTGGAACTATAATATCCTCTGACAGTATTTAATCACTTAAAGCTTTTATGTGGCCCAACTGGCGATTTAACACCACAGGGACATCTCACTAACCAGTCTAGTATGTGACTATGTTAGCAACTCTGCTGGTCGTAGAGTACTTGGTACTGTAGTTGTATATATTTAAATATCTTAATGGTGCCAACACCATTTAAGTGATTATACAATACATGCCATCCAAACATGTGGTCACCAACAGGAAAGTGTGCAGTAGTATGACAATGTAAGAATCAGTCAGTCAGTTAAAAGATATAGCCTCCTCCACCCTAATATTCAGAAGTGAAACTTGAATTGCATTCCATGCATATTGGTAGGCATGGTAAGTATTTGATGTGAGGATGGAAACACTATTTCTTCTTTTTATTTTGTATATACAGTATGTACTGAACTGCACACTACAATGTGCATTTAATTCTCATGTTGATATGTTGTCAGGAGGGTGTTTTGTTTATTTATTTGATACAGGTATTCTGTATAGCTTTCATTCTAGGCAAATGATCCTCATAATTACACAATATCTAGAATTTTTCGTTAATAGGAAAATCAGAAAAGTTGGAGCACCTTCATCCGCAATTATTCAGTCAATGGTATGCTACAGTATATATGTGAATTTGAATATGTGTGCTTGTTCAATAAACTTGAATATTAAAGTACTGTACTGTACACATAGTACAGTAAGGTCCCACTTAATTAGCGAAATGTGTTCCTGAGAAAGTGTTCTCATCATCATTAAAATTTTAGGTAAATTTGTATTTGTTACTCTTTTTTATTCTATTATAGTTTTTATTTGTAAATTAAATTCATTTGTGATATTATGATGATTATCATGTATTACAATGTTAATTAAAGCATTTATTGAAGGTTGATCACTTAAAGGGTAGTTTTATGGAGACCGAACAGAATGGATATTCTCTAATGCTGCTATTTATGGTTTTCCTAATTTTTCTGCATGACTACAAGTAACAAGAAATACCTCTGTATACATGTATACTGTGATACTCCTTGAAATGTGTTTATTTTACAATTAATTGCATTTTTTTATTTTATTGTGAGGTGATTTCAGTGTGTTGGGATAATTCAATATTTTAGACTAATGTGATTAACTCGATCTCCAACATTATTGAGTTAGTAAGGCTCCATTGTGGGTTGGTGACCTGTGCCCAGGTGGGTTATTCCCTGTAAAAAAAAAAAAAAAAAAAAAAAAAAAAAAAAAAAAAAAAAAAAAAAAATCCTGTCACTGGTTAAAAGAATGATTGTAATTATAGCATTTAGTGAGTAATTAGAACAGATATACTAAAAACTAATTTAATTTAACAATCCTTAAACAGCTATAGTCTTCATATCCTGTTGGGTGACATCCCATCCACAATGCATTGCCCGTCAGACCAGATAGTTTACTCTATAAGTTTTATATGAAAACAAAAGTCAGCAGTATATTATTTAATCTTTATATTCTTTATTTTTATATGTTCATTAACTTGGAACTAAAGTGTTGGAAGATTAGAACATAAGATGAGAAACTGGAGGTACTAGTTGGCTGGTAGGCATATGCAGCTACTAACATCTTGGAGGCAAAACGATCTTTGATATTAAGCACTTTATGTTTTCTTTTTGCTCTACTACACTTAGTAATATCACTTTTGAGTTAAATTTGAGACATTTTAAGGGAAGCACACATGGTTAGAATCCATAATGCTTCTGAGTGGGCAGCACAAGTGTTACTGGCCTGCACTGCACCCAGAAAACAAATGCTGCCATGTTGTCTAGGCTCACTGGTTAGCCTGCCACTGACTTCACTTCAGAGTATAGAAAATGAGTCTCTGAGTATTCTTGCCCCACTGGTGCTCAAAAAGACAAAGGATGACTAGGGCGGCTCCACAAATGACAATATGAGCTAGACTCTCCCTTAATTTTTGCATTAAATCAAATACAGTAGTAACCCGATTTACGCGGTCAATTGAACCCACAGGGTGCCGCGTTAAGTGAAATCCGTGTAAATGGAACAACAGAACATATGGGATTAATTCCAATAGAGACTGGCCCGACCCCCAAACTCCACTTTTTCCGACACAATACCTATGTTGTAGTAAAAATAACATCTAAATTTTATGATGGTATGCTCACACAATTAATATTTAAGAGAAATACAGTCACCAGGTTAATGTCCATTCAAATAATAGACTCAAATCCCCCCCCCCCTTTCTTCCCAGCTCATTGTGCCCCTACCTCTCTGAGAAATGATTGGGTGAGACACTAGATTTTAGCGTTTAGTAATAAATAATATCTCAGACTAAAGTTAGGATAATATAATTGACATTGCTGGATTCCTTGTAAGACCAGGAACATTTTGAATATAAATGTCATATATTTTGCACAAAAGATAACATATTTACTCAGAGTAAACATTACATCTAAAATTTGTATGTCTAATGCAAAATCTATGATGTTTATACTGTATTCAAAATGATCATCAAATTGTAAGAATTCCAGCAATGTAAATTATATTCTGCCCGGGTAATTTGTATGAATTTTATGAGCTAAATAAAAAAAAAAATTATACTTCACGTGTATATGGGTAGATGAACTGCGTAAAGTGAAAGTTCGGTTCTGGCGAGGCACCACGTATATGAGAAATCGCGTAAAGTGAAACCACGTAAAGCGGGGTACAACTGTACTGTGCAGGATTGTTCATTGAAATTTTTTTATTCTAAAACACCATGATCATAAAACTTAATTTTCTTTCATCAAGTACGCATTCAATGGGACCTTACTGTTAAGTTTGTTTGTGTGCATGAGTATGTATGAGAGAAGGATAGCTATTTTTAGTAAGTTTATAGAGTAAAAACTGTTATATTTATAATAATACTCATAATTTACAGTCACTCGCATCCACTTTTGGGATTCTTAACTCCTCCACCTTTTTCCTCCCTGCTCACATTTTTGTCTTAGCCAAAAATTAACATGCTGTATTCATCATTTTGGTAAGCTTTTGATTCTGGAAATTGGGTATCAGTGGAAGTTTTTTTTTAATGATCTATTTCGTTGGTGAATAAGAGTAGTATATCTTTGGCATATAGTATGATATTAGGTTGACACTTCCAGTCATTTGTGATTCAGTGGTAAAATAAAATAGCCATTGAAAGCTAGTTCATGCTTTTTCTTAACATTTGCATGCTTTGACATCTTATGCTAGTCTTTAAGCAGAGAAAGTAATCTTTATAGATCAAATTTTTTTAGGCCTTTTACATTCTAGTCTGTATGAGTGAAAGATTATTGTTGTATATTTGTTGATTAAATCTTCAATATTCAGCTTAAAGTTATGATAAGAGAAAATCTAGTTTGAGGCTCAACGTACCTGATCCACATTATTAGAGTTAAGTTGATCACTGGATGGATTAGGGTGAGCCTGTGTTTGTTTCTATGAGCAGTGTCAAGAATATAGTTCTTCACCAACACAATTAGTGGCTTTCATGGTACTTATGTATATACCACTAAGAGTTTAGATAGAGTAAAATCTGTTTTCCTATGTCATATTTATCACAAAAATGTTGCTGGATCAAAGTACTGTACTGTACAAGTAATATCAGATAAAGAAATTGTCTCGTAAGGCCCAGTACAGTATATCACTGAATTTGTCAAGTGATTTCATAACTTATTTAATCAAAATCTTAATTGTTATGTGGAAACCTGCAATAATTTCTTAATGTCTCTTGATTGATGGATTACCATGGTTTTTCTACCATATATTGTATACTCCTTTTGTGTGTTGTTTTTTGTTTTTTAAATTTTCTTCCCATCTTCAGGGAGGATACACCACTCTTAGGGATTATGGGGAAACTTTCGTCATGGCCCTCGACATCTCCAAAGCATTTGACAGGGTATGGGACAAGTCTTTGCTTTTTAAACTTCCCTCATATGGTTTTTCTCCCCCACTTTGTTCTCTAACTTCTAGCTTCCTTGAGAACCTATCCATGGCAGTTGTTGTCGAGGGATCGATCTCTCACTCTTTCTCTACCAATAGTGGTGTTCCACAGGGTTGTGTTCTTTCACTTCACACTATTACTAATTCTATCCATTCTTACACTGATGATTCTACTCTTCACTCTTCGCATTTTTCCCTTCCCCATAATTCCCAAACTAGATCTTTTTCTAGAGCTGATATCATTTCGTCTATCAATATGGATCTGTGTAGCATCTCCAAATGGGGAGGTAGAAATTTGGTTAAATTCAATACCTAGTAATAAAATACAGTATTTACCAATAACACTTTCCAAAATAGAAGATCTCCCACCGATCACATTTCAGGATGCAATCATTCTGCCAAATTCTTAAATAGATGTGCTCGGCCTCACCATTTCCTTAAATATGTCATGGAAGCCACACATCCACAACATGCAAAAGCTGCCTCATGAAAGCTGGGAATGCTGTACATATGCCGTAGCTACTTCACTCCTGAGTAGTTGCTTCAATTTTATAAGGGATTCATTCGTCCTAACTTGGAGTACTGCTCTCATATCTGGAGTGGCTCTTCTTCTGTCCAATTGTTAGATAGAGTGGAATCAAAGACATTTCATCTTATTAACTCTCCTCCTTTCGTCAATAATCTCTCTCACCTTTCTTTTTGCCGCAATGTTGCTTCACTCTCTCTCCTTTACAGGTACTTTAACGGGCAATGTTAGGTGGATTTGGTATCCTGTGTACTGCCGGCAAGGTAGTGGGCTCGTAACACTCATCTTGCCCGCGGTGCCCACAATTTCTCTTTGGATGTCGGTCATACAAGAATAACTCATTACAGTACATCCTTCTTTCCTCACACAGCCAAACTGTAGAATGCTCTGCCTTCTTCTGTGTTTTCATACTCATACTATCTGTCTCACTTCAAAAAGCTGGTTTTCTGGCATCTTCGTGGTGTAGATTAATATACAGTTGTCTTTTTCTCTTCTATTTTTAATTTCTTTTTACTCTTATTTTTTCGCCCCTCAGGCCCGTTGGGGGTTGGTGACCTGTGCCCAGGTGGGCTATTCCCCGTATAAAAAAAAAGAAAATGGTCACATTAAATGAAATAAAAATGAAATTTTATGATCAATAATAGACAGTACTGTTTACAACATTCTAGCTTTGGATGATAGTACAGTACTGTTTACAACATTCTAGCTTTGGATGATAGTACAGTACTGTTTACAACATTCTAGCTTTGGATGATAGTACAGTACATAGTCGATTTATACTGTACACGACATACAGTGCAGTCATTGGGTGAGAATTATCTTGCTTGTGACTTGCAACATTACTATTTTTGTGGAAAACTTTCCAAAAGTAAGAAATAAGATAAAATAACAAAAATAAGAGAGAATTAAATGTAATAATTGTATATCTTTATGACAGACTCATAACATGAAGCACAGAACACTTTGATGCTACATACAGTAGTTATTGTTTTTAATCACGGAATTTAAATTATTGTTATTACAGTATATCACTTCCTCCTCCATTTCTCAGATAAACTCCACTTTCAAAACACACACACACACACACACACACACACTGTAATCATTGAAATACTTCTTGAAAATCACTCTTGCATCTTTCTCCTTGTTATCTTTTTTATGATTGGTTAATAATTTTTGTGAGCCTAAATCAGGTACAGGTACAGTACTTGTAAAATTATATAGTGAAGTTGATATTTTACACCCACCTGTACCTTAAAGCCACACACTGCAACACCTGCAAATATGTTTCATCTCTTATAACTACTGTATGCCATGAGCTTTGATTTTCCACACACAATATTTTTTGTGCTGTATTTTCATATTTTTCTGTTATGAATGGTTTAAGGTCTTCAGGTTAATGAACTGTGGCATAGTTACCGGTATGTCATCCTATTATGCAATGGATATTATTCTCACCTTACAAGTGAGTAGTCTTGAGTTTGATACCCAGGCAGGAAGGAAGTATGGCCAAGTTCCTTTGTGAATTATGCCTACTGTATATTAACCCACTTGAGGACTTTGAACAAACCACAGGCTTCTTTCCTCCCAAAGGGGCTGCTACTTCATGGGAGAGAAATAATTGGTATATCATTGTATGTAATACTGGTATGTGGTTTGAGCCATTTAAATTTAAGTACTGTTTGGGATAACACTTAAATTAGACAATTTTTGTTATCCATTATCATAGTACTTTTTGTCATTTTGATTTCTTAATGGACAAATTTGGGCAGAACTTGTGTAATGTTGATCCAGTAATTAATACACTTCAAGATCATGTTCTCTGTCCACCTATATAGCTGTTGAAATTTATTGAAAATTATTTAAGCTTTTTTACCCATGAATATACTGGCTGAATGGGTACAACAATCATTGCTTGTCCTGAAGGTCGTTGGTTTGTGCCTAGGACACCCCAAGTAGACTCAGCTGTGAATGGATGCCTGATGTTACAGTTGGTAACTGAGGTCAGTAGAACACAGTACCAGCCACATTACCTCCATGCCATCAGGCCTTTAGAACCTACTTTTATTTTCACATGTGGATATTTGTAGGAAAAATATTATAGTGATGATTAAAAGAAAAAAAATTCTACAGTACAGCTCCTCCCCAACTTACAACCACCCGGACATACGATCGCCTCAGTCGCACCAAAATTTTGTCAAATTACGTATTTTTGAGTCCTAACGTCAGTGATTGCGCTGTGTACTGACAAAATTTTCATTTGTAATTCACTTTAAATTGGCTGGCAAGCTTAAAAGTGAGAGTTTTGTGATGCTGAGAAGAAAAAAGAGACACCCATTTTAGATTTTCTATGTATCATTTAAGCATTTTCGACTTACGACTTGGGTCCCTAACCCCGTCGTAAGTCGGAGAGGAGCTGTATATTGTGCTGTTTTAAAGATTTTACTATGTTTGTTCAGAAAACAGTTCCAGTTACTGTACAGTATTTGGATTGATTCTTTTAAGTCTTCAATGTTCTCTCAGTGAAATAGTCTTTGACTGAATTACATGCTGTATACTGTACTGTACTGTACGTTTATATATTATATGTATATACTATACAATACACGTATGTATTTTTTTTAATTCTTATTGCTCAATTGTACAGATGTGTGTGTGTGTGTAAGTGTGTGAGATAATAATAATGATAATACAGTAATAATAGTTAATGGTTTATCATGAGGGAATTGCAGCCAAGGACTAATGTTACATAATGAACAGAAATTAGGTAAATTACATGAGGAAATATTGCTGAGTGGGTCATTCAACAATAGCTTTCATTACAAAAAGAGGAGGAAACACATTGTATGTTGACATACAAGTTAACTAGGGTCTGATTGTGGTCTGAGAGAAGCTGGTCTTAGCCCTAATGCAGCTGTGACATTGTACAGCTGGATGATCACAGGGTGTTGTCTGCCTCAGTTCACATGGTAGAGTTGGCCTCAGTCCATGTGGTATAGTTGACTTCAGTCTATGTGGTATAGTTGGTCTCAGTCCTCAGGGTACAGCCGGCCTTACATCATGTGGTATAGTCAAGGATCTTTTCACAATAAGGGACTAGGGTACTGCTCTTGGGTGTGATAAGATTTGGGCTGATACCATCTCCCTCTGCTTCTCCTATGGTCTAGGACCTCACTAGTGTCTACACTCTTAACACCTGTTTCCATTTTTTTTGTTGAAATTGTCACTATACAGTAAGATCTCATATTTCACGTGATTTCATTTCGCGTTTTTGAATTTCGAGAGCACTACCTAATGTAACCAAGTCTTATATTTGGCGTAAAATATCGTGAATTTGGCGAGATCCATCCAGCTGAACGTGAGATCCAGCCAGCTGAACGTGAGATCCATCCAGCTGAACGTGAGATCCAGCCAGCTGAACGTGAGATCCATCCAGCTGAACGTGAGATCCAGCCAGCTGAACGTGAGATCCATCCAGCTGAACGTGAGATCCAGCCAGCTGAACGTGAGATCCAGCCAGCTGAACGTGAGATCCATCCAGCTGAACGTGAGATCCAGCCAGCTGAACGTGAGATCCAGCCAGCTGAACGTGAGATCCATCCAGCTGAACGTGAGATCCATCCAGCTGAACGCTGGCCACTGTCTTGAGTGACATCACAGCCCTCATACCAGGTACAGTCATTTCTGCTACAACCCGTGTTTTGTCAATGCAAATTGGTTTCAACGCTATTGTGGAGTAGGGGAACGCTGTTTGTAAAACGCGAACTTTTGCATACGAATGTTGGCTATAGCGCGATTCCATCCTCAATGTTTTGATTTTATCCTCAACATTTTAAGCGTGGCGTGGGATTATGCAATGTTTACAGTTCACGTTCGACATCACATGTTCAATTGATTCATGTCTTTTGTTTATGAAGTGTTTTTTGAGAGTTACTCTGTAAATTTTGTTGTTGTTTTTTGCAAATTTAGCTGTTACCCATAAATACTGTATGAAAAGAATAAGTAAAAAGAATGTTTTGCAGTGAGGGCAAATAACGGTTTACACCAGCTCTCTCTGTTTGTATCACGGGATCAGTTGAATCATGCAGTTTCTGTCAATTAATCCGTTATTTTCGCTTTTTTCTCTAATTTTGTTTTGTTAGCGATGAATACGGAAAGACAAGGTAAGAAGAATGTTTCCAAGAAGCGTTCTGGTGATCGAATTGCCGGTGGTGAACATAAAAGAGGTTTGAAAGAACGCAACTATCGCATTGTAGCCCGCGCCATCCTAGTAACCGCCCGGGCTGTTATTGTGTGCTTTTTTTGGGTGGTGCTACCACCTATCGAGTCAAGATAATGGCCTCTACCTCTGCTGGGGGTCCTACTGGTGCTGGTGGGACAGACTCACCTAAGCGGCCAAATAAGGAAAAGGAGAAGCAGGACTATCATAAGGGAGTTAATTTGCCAAGTAATCGATGCAGGATAAGCAGCGTGTGATTAAGTTACTTGAGGAAGGCCTAAAAACTAGTTTCCGGAAA
Organism: Homarus gammarus; assembly: GCA_958450375.1. Lineage (NCBI taxonomy): Eukaryota > Metazoa > Arthropoda > Malacostraca > Decapoda > Nephropidae > Homarus > Homarus gammarus. The sequence goes on from CAUDMG010001492.1 coordinate 2,690,625, forward strand.
GCACAATCAAGTCAATAAAGGCAAAATTTGTATCATTTGGAGGTTATAAATGGGAAAATCAGAGGTTGATGTAGAGTGGCCAGTCTATATTGTTATTTTTCCATTAGTTTATGTATTTGCATTTGGCGAATTTGAATTTGGCGCAGTTTTTCCAGTCTATATTACTCGCAAAATACAAGATCTTACTGTATACAACAGTCATAGTGAGTTGATCAACAGTCCTTGCACTGGTTTCTTGGTGGGGAGGGGAGAGGGTGTATTTCACCCCCCTGGCAGATGATGTCTGCTCACCACGATGGTAGATGATCCTGTGTGTGTGTGTGTGTGTGTGTGTGTGTGTGTGTTATATATATATATATAGATATATATATATATATTATATATATATATATATATATATATATATATATATATATATATTATATATATATATATATATATATACATGTGCAAGATCAGTTGGGTATTTTTGTTAGTGTATATACTATACAATTAGGGAGATAAAAATATTTTCCCTCAGTTACTTATGTTGCCAGCATCTTGCCTGAGAATTATGTACAGTACTGCATTGCTGTACCCTCAATACAGTAATCTAGATTGGCCATAAGTAGACATAATCCTTGTATAACACAACTTCTCGTGGTCATCTAGTCAAGTACGATAGTTTTTGCTTTATTTATGTTGAGTGAGAAAAATACTGTACAGAATGTTAATAGCTTATGTGGTAAAGGTTGCCTTTAACTCAGAGATTTTAATTTATTCAGTATTTTCAAGTTTATTTTCTTTTTACTCTATATTTTTTTTATTTAAAGGTCATTTTATGCAGTGTTATTTTGTCATTTATATGCTGTACAGTTTTATACAGTACATTGTTGTTGAGTCTGGAGAAATGTATTTTTTGATGTCCGAGTTATTTATCGATATTTGTCTGGAATTTTTCTATGATTAAACTATTACTTCTACTTTACACTTTATGTTTTTATTTAGTCATACAGGGCATTTGAAGATTTTTTCTTTCAAATATGCTGTACAGAGATATAGTACTACACTATATTGATTATTTTTATTTTATTTTTTTAATATTTTGTTGGTTTTCTTATTAATGTCCATTGATATTACAAAAGTCAGGACAGTGCAGCAGTAGTTGAATATCTGAATAAGTGACAAATAAGTACCTTACATCCTGTGGTAGGAATGTGGCAAACGTGTAAAACACCTGTGCTCGTTTACTATCATCTCTAATTATCTTATTACCATATAAGCTTGTTACATCATTACCCATATGTTGTAACTTTTGAAAGTGTACATTTGCAGCTTTGTGGTAGGAGAGTAGGAGGGGTAGGGTATAGTAACATATGTCCATGGAGCTGGTGGTGTGACCATGTTTCTGCTTAGTATGTAAAGTTATAAGAACCAGTAATGAAAGGCAGTGGAAAAACCAGTGCCCTGAGAATATACATACTGTAGGTACTGGTAATTTTATGTAAGGCTTGATATGCTTGATGTTTCATAAAATTATGGATTATAACACTGCCTTGAAATTATGTTTTGTGAAAAAATTGATACAAGTAAGTGTAGTATTGGAAAAAATTATTTTTGATATTCAACATAGACCAATTTAAAATTGCACTGTTAACTCTGAATAAGATATTCATTAATATCCCTTAGGACCATAATGTACCATCTTGACTTAGGTTATATATATTTTCGTATTGTGAAGCATCTAAACGTGAAAGGAAATGTATTTAGATTTCTCCGTAGACCTGAGCAATTTGCTGGCAGCTGTAGTATGTCTTAGGCATCAGTATGCTTTAAAAAAGATGTACTGTACTGATACTTTAACACTGGAATATATACAGTAATAATACTGTTCTTGGTTAAGTAAAGAAATCCTGTAAACTTTGTAAATTTTGAATTGCAATGGATTGTGCATACACCCATCTGCATGTATGTAATTGTTTCCTGCATCTATGCTAGATTAGTCCTTGTAAAAGTCACTTTAACACTAAGTTACAGTTATTTGTTTTGATGAAAACTTAACATTGATAATTATTAAAGGATTCTGCCATTTGTATCAAACACATGTCTTTGGTTTTGAAAATTCTGTCAGTAATTATGTTTTTCTTGCATAAATCACTATGCAGTCAACAACATAGTGCAGGTATCCCTCATTATCTGAATGGGTTAGGTTCTTTGAAAGTCATTTAAATATCAAATTTTCAGATTAGTGAATAACAGAAAATTGGAAAAAATAAGGTTCTTTTCCCCGCAACAAGAAAACTCCATTATTATACAAAAACAAAATTAAATCAGTTCACAAACTACAAAAAAAACTTACCTAACTACTGTAGAGTAATTGCTAAATGAAATAAAGTATACTGTACAAGGGTGATTTGAATTTCAATTGGACCGTGTTTGGATAAATGAAAATCACCTTTGGATAGTGAAAAAGAGGTGTAAGAATAAAATTTTTGGATAAGCAAATTTTCGGATAGCAAACATTCATATAACGAGGGATACCTGTACCTATATATGATCACCTTGAGACTTGGAGGTGTCTGAATAATTAAAATGTCTGTATAATCAAATGGTCCACTGGTAAAGCTGTATACAAGAAGACATTAATTTTTACAAAAACATTACTAAGATAAAATATTGTTTATGTTTTTGCAACTTTTAATACACTTTTTAGAAATATGCAACAGTACCTTTTATGGTCTTCAAACATTATTCACAGGATTACAAGTGTTGGATGGAGCAGATACTGGAGGGACATACATACAGTACAGTACTGTCATCACAAATATCATCTGCATGTTTTATTACCACTTCTACTCACAGAATCGACCTTACACACAGCATGTTAATGTTATTAAATATTACTCACAGTTGATTTTTTATGATGTCTACTTTTTGTTCAGTACTGAGGAATTTTTAAGCTATGTTTTTGTCTGTCCACTTTTCAAAGATATACCGGGTAATCAAAAGTCAAGGCTGGAGGCAACTTGTCCACCAACTAAATTAAAACAAAACAAAAACAAAGGCACCACCTAAAGGTTAGCTTGCAAACTTCCTTATTCAGGAATTTATTGTAATTTTGTAAATGTAACTTACCAGATCAGAAGTAAAGTGGATGACTATACTTTCCAGGTAATAGGTAATAGGATCATCAAAAGGAACAAAGTAGATCAATACTTAAACATCTCTGGAACCAAAGGAGGCAAAATAAAAACAATGTTTTCTATGTGTTATTATATTATTGAAGAACTGTAGAGCACAAGTGATTATTATGTTATTATTTCTTGGAACTAGGTAATTTGAGGAGATAATCTGGTCATTGTTTGTTCTGCAGTGGAGATGTCTGGCATTTCCCATGTGGTGATGATGAGGTAGTTGGTACAGTAAGTCCTCGTTTAATGTTGCCCCCGACAACGTTTCATTATGACGTCGCTACCCTTTAGATACCCATGATTCAGACAACGTCCCGCCGATTCGGTATAACGTCGTTACGGACTATTTTGTACGGCGTATCACCCTCTCTCACCCAGTCAGAACGGGAGGAGGAGCCACCCTCCGGGTCTCAGTGACTCACCACCCTCCCGTCTCCCACCCTCCTCCTCCTCCTCCTCCACTACTCGCCACACACTCGCTCCACCTTTGCCCATCAGTGAGTACAATACAAAATTATTTAGTTTAGTTATCTTTTTGGATGTACTGTACAGGTACTCCTTGACTTAAGACCACCCGGACATACGACCGCCCCAGTCGTACCAAAAAATTTTCAAATTACGTATTTTCGAGTCACAACGTTAGTGATTGCGCTGTGTACTGACAAAATTTTCGTTTGTAATTCCCTGTAAAATGGCGGGCAAGCTTAAAAATGAGAGTTTTGTGGTGCTGAGAAGAAAAAGAAACACCCATTTTAGATTTTCTATGTATTATTTTCGCATTTTCGACTTAAGGCCAATTCGATTTACGACCTGGATTTGGGTCCATAACCCCGTCGTAAATCGGGGACTGCTTGTATAATATACAGTGAACCCTCACTTTATGCGGTCAATTGAACCCACGGAGGCCTGCGTAAAGCGAGAAACGCGTAAAGTGAACAACATAACATATGGGATTCAATGAAATAGAGACCGGCTGACCCCCAAACTCCACTTTTTCTGACACAATACCTATGTTCTAGTAAGAATAACATCTTAATTTTATGATGGTACATGCACACAATTAATACTTAAGAGAAATAGAGAAATACAGTCGCCAAGTTAATGTCCATTCAAATAATGGACTCAACTCCCTCCCCCTCTTCTCACACTCCTGGCTCTTCCCTCTCTGAGAAATGTTTGGGGGAAACCACTAGATTTTAAGGTATAGTAATAAATAATACCTCAAACTAAAGTTAGGATAATATAATTGACATTGCTGGATTCCTTGTAAGACCAGGAATATTTTGAATATAAATGTCATATATTTTGCACAAAAGATAACATATTTACTCAGAGTAAACAAAATACTTACATTAGATTTAAAATTTGTATGTCTAATGCAAAATCTATGATGTTTATATTCAAAATGATCATTAAATTGTAAGAATTCCAGCAATGTAGATTATATTCTGGCCGGGTAATTTGTATGAATTTTATGAGCTAAAACAAATATCTTCAGTTAAAAAAAAAAAATATTCTTCACGACACTATCTGTCAATCAAAGTACCCCACCTTGCCTCCCCCCCCTCTTCCAACCACGCCAGATGGTCGGTCGGTCCTAACCCTCCCCCACCTTTCCTCCCTACCAGAGAAATGTTGGGTGAAAAAACTAGATTTTAACTTTTAGTAGTAAGTAATACCTCAGACTAAAGTTAGGATAATATAATTGACATTGCTGGATTCCTTGCAAGACCAGGAATATTTTAAATATACACGTCATATATTTTGCACAAAAGATAGCATATTTGCTCTGAGTAAACAAAATACTTGCATTAGATCTAAAATTTGTATGTCTAATGCAAAATCTATGATGTTTATATTCAAAGTGATCATCAAATTGTAAGAATTCCAGCAATGTAAATTATATTCTGGCCGGATAATTTGTAAGAATTTTATGAGCTAAATAAAAAAATTATACTTCACCCGCGTAAAGGGCATCCCGGGTTCTGGCAGGGTACCGCGTAAACGTGGGACCCCGTAAAGTGAGGGTTGACTGTATAATATTTTCTATAAAAATTCAATTAAATTTTTGTGCATGTAAAGTATTTCATGGGGCAAAGGGAGGCTGGGGAACATAACTCCCGTATATTACCCATTTCGTATGGGGGAAATTTATTCTGTTAACATTGTTTCCGTTAACGTCGTGGTTTTCAGGAACGGAACCATGACATTTATATGCTGTATCTACAGGTACTGTACTGTATTACATTAGCCCATCCTGTATTTTACTTAGTTCTCTTGTTATTTATGCAATTTTATTGTAAATTGTGCTTTAGAATTTTATTTTGGGGATTCTGGTAGTTCAGGGTCTGGAGTCCCAAAGATTATCTTCTTTAATTTTGTACCCATGCTGATGTTTAGAAAATATATCTGTGGTTAAGATATTGGCTCAGTGTACAGTAATTCCAATGTCATTTCAAACTTTTTATTTTTTTATTTTTACCTGTACAGTTAGTGGACAAAAAAAATTCTTATTACAGTTTGAACTTTAAGGAACACAACCCTAGAAATGTAAACCATATTTTTTCTGTTTATTGTTCTTTTCAATGGAAAGCAGTCTCCACCTACTGGGTGTACTTTTGAACACCACACTGTATCATATATGATAAAATTATGTAATGTACTGTACAGTACTGTACTGTACTGTATATATGATTTACCTGGTAAGAAAGCCGAAAGGTTACTCGGGTCCCCCAGCTGGGTAGACAACGACATATTGCACAATAGAACTTTTTATTTAAAGGAGAAATAACTTTAAATAAAAATTCTTGGTAAAAATACACATTTGTAGAGTTAAGGATTTGTAAATGCCCCGGTGCAGGGAATTTTGGCTCTGTTTATTAGCACAAGGGCTCAGTGTAGGTATGATTAATGGGTTACTTTCATCCTGACTATGAGTCATAATAAAAGTTTCTCAGCTTCACTGCTCAAGTCTCCTTATTTATGCCCGTGCTCTAGAAAATGGGGTTAGGAGGACCATGGAGTGTAACCCATGTCCATACATCTGTCTGCTTGACTTTTTAATATATTTTTTCTTTTTTTGAGAAAAGCTTTGCTGATCAAAATGAAGTTTAGGTGGTAGCTTCATATGAAGAATATACTGTAATGGCTGAAAGCAATGCACGTACAGGGTAATCAATATTTTCAAGATGTATTTATTAGTATTTAATTTAGACATTTTGGTAGGGACATAGTGTACAGCATCTTCAGTGTTACTTTAGTTTTTACAATACACTGTATCAATAAAATGCCATTGCAGAATTTGAATACTCATATACAGTATACTGTATATACTGATTTACTTTAGTTACCTGTACTTGTTTGATTAGTATATAACACCTGGGAAAGAATGTATGCACTGTAGAAATATGGCAGTGCTGTCATGAATATTTTCTTAAAATTCTCTTTAATTGGCTAAAATTTGAATAAAAACATTAAAAGAGATATGCAGGCTATCATACAGTTTGTACTTGTAATGCATGCTTATGAGGTTTTATTTTCTCTAAATTAAAATAAATATATTGTAGTTGGCTGCTGCACATTTTCTAAAAGGGACTTTAGAGCATTTTCAGTATTTAATTTAATTTCACATAAATTAATTGCCAACATTGTATACTATATAGTATTATTATCATTATACTGTATGGACTTCCTATTAATTTTTATACAAATTGCCATCATACACAAGATAATAGGCAGAAATGGCATCAACTTTCTATATAAAAATATGATCAGAGGAGGATAATTAAGTAATCAGTTAGCTTGTAGAATGCATGTCTCATAGGGTTGCATTTTTTAAAACCAGTGTTTATTTTAGTAACAGATGCCTCGATATAAAAAAGACTAATGGGATTATATATTATGTATTAGGACATTCTATACAATATTATTGCACTCTTGTGATGTATCAAAAGATACTAATAAACATGCAAACTCTATAGTATTTTGTATGATTTCTTCCTAGTACCGTACTGCACTTATCCCTTCCAGGAGTAGTGTCACACTTAGGTATTTTATTATGGCTAATGCAAGATAATATTTTTCAGGTCTCAGTTGCCAGGAATGTGAGAGGATAAGTCCAAATTGTCATTACAAATACAGTTATCAACCATGTTTATTTTCACTTTACAATAGGATATGTGGATATTTATCTGCTGACTATAGTATTCTAATTTCAGTGATAATTTTTGTGTACAGGTAACTCGCGTTTGATTTAAGCATTTTTAGAATAACGCGATTGTTCAATTAATACCAAAAGCTAATTTACAGTTTAAATTTGCTGCACCTGGCAGTGGAGTCGCGTGTGATGCCTGGTAAGGTGCTTGTAAGTTATTACTATAAAGTCTGAGTCATATCAACATCAATGATTTTAATATTATTATTAATAATATTTATTATTATAATACGTAATGTAATAACAAAGAGTATTATTACTAATGATGAAGATGAAGATAATAATGATAATGAAGTATTCTGTACAACAACTGTGACGACGTCCAGCAAGCTTCCTGCATATCGCTTTCTCAGTTCACACTAGCACTACTTTTTCTCTGTGCTCTCATTTGCATCGTGTGTTCATCACGTACCTTTTTAGTATTAAACGCTGTTTTCCCCATTGAGCATGTCTGAAAACGTCCATCTGCCTCCTCTGGGGTGCCTAAAGCTAAAAAGGAACGAAAAACAATCACAATGGACGTGAAATTAAATGTGATTACCCTCCTTCAGAGAGGAGAGCGTGTGTCGGAGGTTGGCCGCGTGCTTGGTTTAAGTGAGAACACTGTTCGTACCCTGTACGGTATATGATGGTACCCCTAACCTGTACCCTTTACATGTATTCTTATGGGAAAATTATGTTTAATTTACGCGTTTTTGAATTAAGCGATGATTTTCAAGAATGTATCCCCCCCTCGTAGAAGGAGAGGTGGGTGTATAGGTAATTTATTAAAAAGTGTCCTTCTTTTGTTAAGAGGAGAAATGTTGTCTCAGGCATATGTTGATGTAGCTTGTTTGTTTGATTTATTTCTCTCATACTACAGTAGCTCTGGCTCTGTAGACCACATACTACAGTAGCTCTGGCTCTGTAGACCACATACTACAGTAGCACCAGCTCTGTGGACCACATATTACAGTAGCTCTGGCTCTGTAGACCACATATTACAGTAGCTCTGGCTCTGTAGACCACATACTACAGTAGCACCAGCTCTGTAGACCACATACTACAGTAGCTCTGGCTCTGTAGACCACATATTACAGTAGCTCTGGCTCTGTAGACCACATACTACAGTAGCTCTGGCTCTGTAGACCACATACTACAGTAGCTCTGGCTCTGTAGACCACATACTACAGTAGCTCTGGCTCTGTAGGCCACATACTACAGCAGCACCAGCTCTGTAGACCACATACTACAGTAGCTCTGGCTCTGTAGACCACATACTACAGTAGCTCCAGCTCTGTAGACCACATACTACAGTAGCTCTGGCTCTGTAGACCACATACTACAGTAGCTCTGGCTCTGTAGACCACATACTACAGTAGCTCTGGCTCTGTAGACCACATACTACAGTAGCTCTGGCTCTGTAGACCACATACTACAGTAGCTCTGGCTCTGTAGACCACATACTACAGTAGCTCTGGCTCTGTAGACCACATACTACAGTAGCTCTGGCTCTGTAGACCACATACTACAGTAGCTCTGGCTCTGTAGACCACATACTACAGTAGCTCCAGCTCTGTAGACCACATACTACAGTAGCTCTGGCTCTGTAGACCACATACTACAGTAGCACCAGCTCTGTAGACCACATACTACAGTAGCTCCAGCTCTGTAGGCCACATACTACAGTAGCTCTGGCTCTGTAGACCATGTATTACAGTAGCTCTGGCTCTGTGGACCACATACTACAGTAGCTCCAGCTCTGTAGACCACATACTACAGTAGCTCCAGCTCTGTAGACCACATACTACAGTAGCTCTGGCTCTGCAGACCACATACTACAGTAGCTCTGGCTCTGTAGACCACATACTACAGTAGCTCTGGCTCTGTAGACCACATACTACAGTAGCTCTGGCTCTGTAGACCACATACTACAGTAGCTCTGGCTCTGTAGACCACATACTACAGTAGCTCCAGCTCTGTAGACCACATACTACAGTAGCTCTGGCTCTGTAGACCACATACTACAGTAGCTCCAGCTCTGTAGACCACATACTACAGTAGCTCTGGCTCTGCAGACCACATACTACAGTAGCTCTGGCTCTGTAGACCACATACTACAGTAGCTCTGGCTCTGTAGACCACATACTACAGTAGCTCTGGCTCTGTAGACCACATACTACAGTAGATCCAGCTCTGTAGACCACATACTACAGTAGCTCCAGCTCTGTAGACCACATACTACAGTAGCTCTGGCTCTGTAGACCACATACTACAGTAGCACCAGCTCTGTAGAGCACACACTACAGTAGCACCAGCTCTGTAGACGACATACTACAGTAGCTCTGGCTCTGTAGACCATGTACTACAGTAGCTCTGGCTCTGTAGACCACATACTGCAGTAGCTCCAGCTCTGTAGACCACATACTACAGTAGCTCTGGCTCTGCAGACCACATACTACAGTAGCTCTGGCTCTGTAGACCACATACTACAGTAGCTCTGGCTCTGTAGACCACATACTACAGTAGCTCTGGCTCTGTAGACCACATACTACAGTAGATCCAGCTCTGTAGACCACATACTACAGTAGCTCCAGCTCTGTAGACCATATACTACAGTAGCTCTGGCTCTGTAGACCACATACTACAGTAGCTCCAGCTCTGTAGACCACATACTACAGTAGCTCTGGCTCTCTAGACCACATACTACAGTAGCTCTGGCTCTGTAGACCACATACTACAGTAGCTCTGGCTCTGTAGACCACATACTACAGTAGCTCTGGCTCTGTAGACCAAATACTACAGTAGCTCTGGCTCTGTAGACCACATACTACAGTAGCTCTGGCTCTGTAGACCACATACTACAGTAGCTCTGGCTCTGTAGACCACATACTACATTAGATCTAGCTCTGTAGACCAAATACTACAGTAGCTCTGGTTCTGTAGACCACATACTACATTAGCACCAGCTCTGTAGACCACATACTACAGTAGCACCAGCTCTGTAGACCACATACTGCAGTAGCACCAGCTCTGTAGACCACATACTACAGTAGCTCTGGCTCTGTAGACCACATACTACAGTAGCACCAGCTCTGTAGACCACATACTACAGTAGCACCAGCTCTGTAGACCACATACTACAGTAGCACTAGCTCTGTAGACCACATACTACAGTAGCTCTGGCTCTGTAGACCACATACTACAGTAGCTCTGGCTCTGTAGACCACATACTACAGTAGCACCAGCTCTGTAGCCCACATACTACATTGGCACCAGCTCTGTAGACCACATACTACAGTAGCTCTGGCTCTGTAGACCACATACTACAGTAGCTCCAGTTCTGTAGACCACATACTACAGTAGCTCCAGCTCTGTAGACTACATACTACAGTAGCACCAGCTCTGTAGACCACATACTGCAGTAGCACCAGCTCTGTAGACCACATACTACAGTAGCACCAGTTCTGTAGACCACATACTACAGTAGCACCAGCTCTGTAGACCACACACTACAGTAGCACCAGCTCTGTAGACGACATACTACAGTAGCTCTGGCTCTGTAGACCACATACTACAGTAGCACCAGCTCTGTAGACCACATACTACAGTAGCACCAGCTCTGTAGACCACATACTACAGTAGCACTAGCTCTGTAGACCACATACTACAGTAGCTCTGGCTCTGTAGACCACATACTACAGTAGCTCTGGCTCTGTAGACCACATACTACAGTAGCACCAGCTCTGTAGCCCACATACTACATTAGCACCAGCTCTGTAGACCACATACTACAGTAGCACCAGCTCTGTAGACCACATGCTACAGTAGCTCCAGCTCTGTAGACCACATACTACAGTAGCTCTGGCTCTGTAGACCACATACTACAGTAGCACCAGCTCTGTAGACCACATACTACAGTAGCACCAGCTCTGTAGACCACATACTACAGTAGCTCCAGCTCTGTATACCACATACTACAGTGACACCAGTTCTGTAGACCACTTACTACAGTAGCTCTGGCTCTGTAGACCACATACTACAGTAGCACCAGCTGTGTAGACCACATACTACAGTAGCACCAGCTCTGTAGACCACATACTACAGTAGCACCAGCTCTGTAGCTCCGTTATTTGTTAAAAGATAAGTTTTTTATATATTAAAATTTCTGTGAATAAACTTTAGATTAATCACCCTAATACAATCTGACCCCAGACATCTTCTGGCTTCTTGTGTTACTGCAGTGGATACTCTCCCCTACAACTGCTGGTTGATCACTTGCCATCCGCTTACCAGCCAACCAGAGGCGAGTTCCTAGTGTGATGGGCCTCACTTTCGGACTGCACGGTGATTGGCCCATTACCGCCGTCACCTCAGCCAATCAGCAGTGCCGCTCACTTCACGCTTCTCAACCCGATCGGCAAAATCATATAAATACTCCCCAGCGTAAAGTTCATTCTACTCAACGCTCTCAAACCGACAAGACCTCCTCCCAACAAGCCCCTCACCACACAGCAACTCCTTAGCATTGCATTGTAAATCCAATATATATACAGAAAACGCCATTGTGCGTTTCCCTTCTTACCTCCATGCTAAATGCGAGATCTCCTACGTGTACGGATGTATGTGAGCCTAACAAAGAGAAAATATACAAACGTAAAGAGAAATTTTACAACAGGCCACATACAAACGCTATAATTGGTGACCCCAGAGCGACGCACTCACACAAGGATGGATGGGAAGCGGATCTTTCTTCCAATCTTCAACCATAACACCCAGGACTGGATAATTCATGTGGAGGCAGCTCTCACCAGCTCAACAGCTAAAGACGAGCAAAAGTACGTCGCCCTGGTCTGTTCTTTGCCCACAGAAGTCGCCACACAAGTCTCAGAAATCATCACCAACCCTCCAGCTGACAAGAAATTCGCAGTTCTACGAGATGCTCTGAAGAGGCGATACCGGCGGCCTGGTGCCAGTCTCCTGCAAGACCAATCAAGTCTACCCCTCGGCAACTCAACGCCTGCACATCTCTGGGACAAGATGCATAGACTGAACTCCCGCCACATGGACAGGCTTCCTGACACTGTCCTGCGCCAGCTTCACACACAGAAGCTCCCTGCAGAAGTTCGCCTCGCCCCGTCTGCACTGGACTACTCTACAACCCCGGCGACCTACGCAGCCACGGCAGACAGAGTATTCCATGAATACACTGCTGTGCGGCTTGCTGCCGCGGACAACTCGGCGGCTACACCGTCACTTACCTCCGATCTTGTCAACCGGATCAACGCTCCTCAGACGAGCAGCACGTCACAAGACATGAGGGACCTGCTATAGTCTCTACACCGCAGGATGGGCACCCTCGAGCAGCTCTGCTCCTCCATGCCTGCTGCTGGTCCTATTCCTGCCCCACGCACTGTGTCCTACCTTCCCCGACGTCTTCATCCTGCCTCAGACACCACCGCCAGCTCCCAGCACAGTGCACCTACCCTCTACTAGTACCATCAACGCTTCGGTGCTAATGCTAGACGTTGTGAGGTTCCCTGCAACAACTCGGGAAACGACATCGACGAGGATTGGCAGATGCCACAACCTCTGTCACTTCAGGTGTCTCACTGCTGCATATCACCAACCACATCTCCGGCAGGAAATTCCTCGTTGACACGGGCATCGGTCAGCATCATCCATCCCTCACCGCAAGACACGTCAAAGCAACCCTTATATAACCTGTTCGCCGCCAACAGTACCCCCATCGCCTCCTACGGCGCACACATCCTCACCTTAAACCTTGGTCTTCCCAAGACCCTGCACTGGTCCTTCATGGTAGCAGACGTCTCTTAACCCATCCTTGGGTTCGATTTCCTCACCTTCCACAAGCTCGTTCTCGACCCAAGCCACCGCTGCCTCATCCATGATCCTACAGCAAACAAGATCCGGGTACACGTGCCGCAGTCGCCGACACTATTACCTGCCTCTCGCCATCCAACGAGTTCTCCCCCCTGCTCAAGGAGTTCAAGGAACTTTTCTCACCCTGAGTTTCTCCACCACCACTTACGTCGGGAATCTTCCACCACATCAAGACTACAGGACCTTCAGTCTTCTCACGCCCTCACCGCCTTCGCCCTGAGCTCCTGAACGCAGCCAAGGTGAAATTCAACAGACTCCTGCAAGACGGCATCATTCGACCTTCAAAAAGTCCCTGGACATCTCTTCACATGGTTTCAAAGCCATCATCCAACCACTGGAGGGTATGTGGTGACTACAGAGCCCTGAACCTCGTCACCAAACCTGACAGGTACCCTATCCCTCATGTCCAAGACTTCCACCACAAACTCCATGGCAAGACCATCTTCTCGAAGATCGATTTGGAGTGTGCCTTCCATCAGATTCCGGTGGCACTTGCAGATATCCAGAATACTGCCCTCACCACTCCGTTCGGTCTCTTCGAGTATGCCCACATGAGTTTTGAACTACACAATGCAGCTCAGGCCTTCCAGAGGTACATGGACCACATGCTTTGCGACCTCGATTTTGTCACTGTCTACACAGACGACATTCTCGTCCCATCTCCGACGCCTGCCAAGCATCATCACCACCTACAGCTCCTTCTCCAACGCCTGCAGAACAACAACATGAAAGTTCATCCCGCCAAGTGCGTCTTCGGAGCCTCCTCCATCGACTTCCTCATTCACAAAGTCTCGTCGAGCGACATCCAACCCCTACCACAGAAGGTAACTGCCATCAAGGAGTTCCCCAAACCTGAAACAGCGAAGAAGCACAGAGAATTCCTGGGTTTAGTCAACTACTACCACCACTTCATTGCCCAGGCAGATAACATCCTCGCTCCTCTCCACGATCTTCTCAAGGGACTCCCCAAGACGTCTCACAAGCCTCTCGTATGGACTCGAGAGACTTTTACAGCATTCACCACTATCAAGCAGCACATCACATGCCTTACTCTGCTGGCTCACCCGGACCACTCTCACAGCAGATGCTTCTTCTACTACCATAGGCTCAATCTTACAGCAGGATATCAACGGAACTCTCATGCCCATTGCTTTCAACCACCTCAACTCAAGTACAGCGCCTTCGATCAGAGCTCCTGGCCATATATCTTGCTGTCAAGCATTTCCAGCACTTCCTTGAGGCCCGTTAGTTCACCATCTTCACTGATCACAAGCCCCTCGTCCACGCCTTCGCTTCAGCCTCCCAGACACATACACTTCGTGTTCTTCGCAACTTGGCTTACATCTCGGAGTTCACCAGTGACATCCAACACATCAAGGGCAGCCACAACGAGATCGCCGACACCCTCTCTCATTGTATATCCAGCATTCTTCCCTCATCTCCACCCATGGATTACAGACAGCTCGCCGTAGCTCAAGAGAAGGTTGAAGAACTTGCAGCATACAAAACATCTCCCTCAGGTCTCGCCCTCCAAGAACTCCCAGTTCCCGGCACGAACAACAAGTTGTGGTGCGACATGCCCTGTGGGCAGCCTAGACTGTTCATGCCTCACATCCACCGCTGCGCCATCTTCAACTGCATCCATGGCCTCAGCCACCAAGGTGTACGGGCCTCCCAGCGCCTTCTCAAGCAAAGTGTCATCTGGCCCGGCATCAAGGCTGATACTAGGAAATGGGCTGCCCAATGCCTGGCCTGCCAGTCCTCTCAGGTACATCAACACACACGGGCTCCCTTAACTTTTCCTGTACCTAAAGGACGCTTCCAGGTAGTGCACCTAGACATCGTGGGATCTCTTCCAGCATCCTGTGGCAACACCTACATCTTCACCTGCATTGACCGCTTCACCAGGTGGACAGAAGCCATTCCCATGCCCAATGCTACAGCAGAGTCAGCCGCCCGCACCTTCGTGACTGGTTGGGTCTCCCGTTTCGGTCCTCCCACGACTGTCATCATTAGCACAGTCTCCTACAGTTTCTCGGCACTTCCAGGCACCGCACTACTGCTTACCACCCTCAATCCAGTGGCATGGTAGATCGGTTTCAATGGCAGCTGAAGGACACCATCAAGGCACAGGACGACCCCTACAGCTGGACGGATGTTCTACCCTTAGTGCTCCTCGGCATCCGCGCATCACACAAAGAGGACATGGACTGCAGCCCAGCAGGCCTCACCCTAGGCGAGCTACTTCGCCTACCCAGGGACTTTTCACTTGCTCCTGCTGCCCGTCACGACCTACTGCATACACTACGACAAGCAGTTTCTGCATTCAAAGCTATTGCCCCACGCCAGCCTTCCCGTCGCCTTAAACACATCCCTCCTGCACTACTCAACGCCGAGTATATCTTCATCAGGCGCGCAACCCACTTCAACGCCCCTACGACAGACCCTTCCCGGTTTTTGCATGGTCAGCGAAGTTCTTGACGATCATCCGCAATGGCAGACACAACACTGTCAGCATAGATTGAGTGAAGCCGGCCACCTTACCCGATGGGCCCCCAGCCCAGCATTTCCCCCAGGAATTACGATATAATATTTTTTACTGGCTATTTCTTTGCTTTCTCCTTAACTATGATTCCTGGGAGTTGAAACAGAATTTATTAAGAGTCTTAGCCGGGCAAGGCGAGGCAGGGAGCCGGTCGGGGCAAGGCGAGGCAGGGAGCCGGGTGGGGCAAGGCGAGGCAGGGAGCCAGTTGGGGCTGGGCTAGGCAAGGCAGGGAGCCGGGCGAGGCGAGGCAGGGAGCCTGGCGGGGCAGGGCAGGGGGCGGGGCGAGGCAGGGAGCCGGTAGAGGGCAAGACGTTTCAGAACGTCGAGGCTGAAGTGTTTCAGAATACAGTATATATTAACTTCAGTAACATTGAGGGTTCCTGGTAAATTTTTAAAATGGACAACCATGGATTTTACCACCGGAAAAACACATTGCTCAACAACCAAAGAGCACCAAAACTAACCTAACCTAACCTAACAACGTAAGCTTGTTGTGGATTTCTCCCCTACAAACGCTGTTTGTCGCTGAGTAGCCGATCCCGCGAATTCCCCAGTGTATGCCTCGTGGTCTAGGTTCAACCAGCGCGCCTTACATGACGGAGGTCAACTATTAAGCCACGCCTACCCCCACTATTTAAGACCTGACCTCATGGTGACCTCTCTCTTCTAGCTACAGCCGCAGCAAGCTACACCACCTCCTCCGCTGCTGCCTGGCGGCCCTCGCTCCCGCCGGCGAGCATGGCGACCCACAAGCTGTCCTCCTCTGAGCATCCTCACCAACCAGCTCTCTCTACTCAACGCTTGTAACCACTCTGCCACTTCCCAGCACCAAGCTGCATTGCACATCCAATACAACATGTATACAGAGAGCACATTGTGAGTTTCCTTTCTCCATCCCATCCTGAGTGAGAGAATCCAAACATCCCGTACCCCACAAGCTAACCGAGAAGTTCGTTGGTTGTCCACTTGTAAAAAAAAAACGGTTCCTAAAATAAATGTTAGACACCGTTAAAATGTATTGGTAAATAAGGCAGCAACCATCTAATTAACCTCTGGAAAATGTTAGTGTTTGGCTCACCAGATGATTCATCCCCCAGCTTATTTCAGCTGATGTGGGAACAACAGACCACGAGTGTGGGAAGTGAAGCTTCTGACATTACACAACAGTATTCCTTGAGGTCAATTTTAACGTTTTGTGTGAAGGTGTGGGTGGGTGTAGCCTGCTATGGTGTCATTTTAATGTTTTGTAAGGGTATGGGTGGGTGTGGCTTGTTGTTGGTCGTTTAACTCTGTGTGGGGTTGTGGGTGGGTGGCTTCCTGTGGTATCGTTTAATGTTTTGTGAGGGGGGTGTGGCTTGTTGTGGTGTCATAACGTTTTGCGAGAGGGTGTGGGCTGCTGTATATTGGTTGGGGGGGGGGGAGACTGTGGTAGTGTATGGGATACGGTTGTGTGTTCCCATAAGACGGAATTGTACTCGAGGTGGGCAGGTGAAGTTTGTCTTTCAAACCAAGTGCAACCAAGCTGTCGAGGGGGACACTTAAGGGGGCATGAGGGCGGGAAGGTCTAGTAAATCAGCTGTAGTAAACCTTGTGTATAGTGCATGAAGCAGTCTAGAGATGTGTAGTGCAGTATAGTGTAGCAGTACTGTGTTTGTGAGAAGTATTTGAGTAAGCTAATGTGGAGGAAATAATTTACGTAAACAGTTGGGGACAGTTTACGTACATGTGGTCTAGTGGTGGATGGAAGTTGCAAGTTTAATTTCCATTCTACATAAATTACAACTATAAACATGTTGCAGGGGACAGCTGATGTACTATCGTGCACCAAAGTCGTGTCCACTACCCAGTCACAGTGAGGGTTCGAATTGCCTTGAGTCTGAAGTTTCGAAACAGCTGGGGAAAATGCTATGGTCGGCCAATAGATGTCGCCCACTGTAGTGTGTGGGGGGGGGGGGGGGGAATAGAGGAGGTGGGGGTTAGTCAAGTAACAGGCTGTGTGTAGGTGGATAATAACATCGTGAATTCCGCAAACACTGATAACAATAAGAATGTCATGAAGATAGTTAATATTATTAAGCATGGCGAGAGATGTGTAACGGGTAAATAAAAGCACTACAACGACCATATCTCTGCTGTTCATGGCTACGACTGTGAGACTGATGGGCACACCAGTAAGTAATTCTCCGTGACTACCAGTAATGGTAGTAAGGGAGAATACACAAGTAGTTACCAGGGTTGGCGCCACCCACACCAGGGGAAGGAAGTGATGTTGAACACTGAAATATGCCGGGGTCTTGTAGTGGAATTCTCCCCTACAAACGCTGTTTGTCGCTGCCTAGCCGACCCCACCAATTCCCCAGTGTATGCCTCGTGGTCTAGGTCAACCAGCGCCGCCATACACCACGGAGCGGGGGTCAACTGCTAAGCCACGCCTACCCCCGCTATTTAAGACCTGACCTCGTGGTGATCTGCCGCTCTCTCTCTACCTACAGCCGCAGCCAGCAACACCTCCTCCTCCGCCGCTGCCTGGCGGCCTTCCCTCGCTCCTCCACCTGCCTGGCGGTCCTCTCTCCCGCTGGCGAGCATGGCGACCCACAAGCTGTCCTTCTCTGAGCGTCCTCACCAACCAGCTCTCTCTACATCACGCTTGTAACCATGCTGCCTTTCCAGCACCAAGCTGCATTGTACATCCAATACAACATGTATATAGAGAGCACATTGTGAGTTTCCTTTCTCCATTCCATCCTGAGTGTGAACCAAACAATCTCATACCCCACAAATGGTGACTCCTGGAGATTCGCACTCACACAGGATGGAGGAGAAACTGATCACGCTCCCAGTCTTCAAGCAACATGGAAGACTGGCTTATCCACACAAAAGCAGCTCTCATCGACTCTACAACTACTGTTTCTACACCGCAGGTTAGACACCCTAGAGCAGCTCTGCTACTCTAAGCAGACACCAGCTCCTCTTCCTGCCCCAAGCACCACGTCCTACCGACCCCAGCACACCCGTCCTGCCTCAGACGCTGACCCCGGCCCAGCAGTAACCCCTGCCGCCCCTGATGCGGCCTCTGTTCCTGAGTGCGGACCCACACACCCTTCTTTTCTCCCTCAGGTACTCCCTGCTAATGTCCTGCACCCTGCTGCTGTCGTGGACCCAGCTGCTGTCACGAGCCCTCATCCGCTTCTGCTGATGCAGCCCCTGCTCCTGACCCAGGCCCACACACCCCAGCAGGCGCATCTGACGACTCTGTACCTGCCGTGAGGGAAGCACAACATTCATCGCCTCCACACACCCTTTTTCTCCCTCTCTTCTCCCACAGATAGTGTGTATATAGACAGTTGTATCCAGCGACCGGCTCATCCACGCCATCGCCGTTGTCTCACATGAGGCATGCACCGCCCGTTCTGCCTCACATGTGCTAAGCAACTCTGCAGACAACAAGTCTCCTACACCGCCTGGAGGGAAGGGGGAGTATTGTAGTGGAATTCTCCCCTACAAACGCTGTTTGTCGCTGCCTAGCCGACCCCACCAATTCCCCAGTGTATGCCTCGCCATACACCACGGAACGGGGGTCAACTGCTAAGCCACGCCTACCCCCGCTATTTAAGACCTGACCTCGTGGTGATCTCCCTCTTTCTACCTACAGCCGCAGCCAGCAACACCTCCTCCTCCGCCGCTGCCTGGCGGCCTTCCCTCGCCTCTCCACCTGCCTGGAGGTCCTCTTTCCCCTCTGGCGAGCATGGCGACCCACAAGCTGTCCTTCTCTGAGCGTCCTCACCAACCAGCTCTCTCTACATCACGCTTGTAACCATGCTGCCTTTTCAGCACCAAGCTGCATTGTACATCCAATACAACATGTATATAGAGAGCACATTGTGAGTTTCCTTTCTCCAACCCACCCTGAGTGTGAACCAAACAATCTCATACCCCACAGTCTCATTCCTACCATCGTTGTCACCAACAGGTAAGTCACATTAATTTGTCATCATTGCCCATGTCGTCCTTATACAGTACTATTGCAGGGTGTCCCATGAGTGACAGCAGATATTCGTAGAGGTGAAAGAATATGTGATATTGAGTTGAAAATCTTCTCTACACATAAGCATTTTTCGGTTTACTTTAGGCGTGAGGTGGGTTGTAAGAATTACGCAGGGCAAAAATTTTGCCATGTTATATTTTATTTTTCTTACCAATTGCAGCCATACTGTGTGCTGTTGTAATCCTTATTGGTGGATTACATAAGCCCTATTAATAGCGTGAAAACCCGTTTGAGGACACTGTAATGTTCCATAACTTGCATCAAACATCATCATACGTTCACAAGTTCCAACTCCGCGCCTAGCCTCCCTCCCCCCCTCCCCCCCTCCCCCGGCCCCCCGCCACTACCCACCCAACTATTAAACCTCATAATTTGAGCATCGTGGGTTACCACACCTATACACTAATCGACTACTTATTCTCTCCTCACACTCCCCCTCCACCATCCCTCCACTCCACTCCTCCCTCCCCCACCTCTTCCCTTCATCCCATCCCCCAAGACTAACGTCAGTCGACAATCCATCCCATCACATTACCTTCCCCTGCAGTCCCCAACCCCCCTCCCCCTATTCTACCCATGGCGACGATTTGGACTGCTGTATTACAGCAGTCCAAATCGTCATACGGAGGCGAATTTTTTTTTTTGGAGTTTGAAAAATCGGCCCATGGTATTAATGATGTAGTTCTATGTGCAGAATCATGTGATATCTTCAGATTTGAAAAGTTTTCATTTTTTGCTAGGTAAATTTTAACTTGAAATCTTATGAAAATTCAGTATTCCCACCCTTTTACCAACACCACTAAATAGCTTATTTAAAGTAAAGTAAATGTATCAGGTTAATTTTTTAGGATGAAAATGATCCAGAATAGTGAAACGAATGATCTTGACACTTTTATTAAATTTAATATTCCTTTAGAAAACAAAATCATCAAATACAAAAACCGGTTTTACTACTACGACCCGGTGTTGCTGCACACCATAGAGAACATGTCTTTCTTGCTTCCTTTTCTACTCATCACCTCCCTGCTGACCACCTGAGCTCGGATGTAGCCTTCCCTCCTCTCCTGGCTGTACACGTGACTGCTGGCCTCGCTCACTTGCTGTACACAAGGCTCTATACTCTGGGTGTGCGAGGGCCAGGCAGGGACATGCATGGGGTTGTCCAGGAAAGCTCTGACTTTAACATTGGTGAGGCTGCAGGTAAGAGGGGGCTCACTGCCAGCCTGGATGTTATCCAGATCTATGAGATCAGTGAGGGTCTTGGCACCTAGATTGACTTCAGGAGTCTTCCTGACCCTGAAGGAATCGTCACCAACTGATTCGTCATGCCCAGATCCTCTCATAAGTCTCATATCCAAGATCTTTTTGACTGCCACTCTTCTCTCCTCCTCATCCTTACTGCAGAGCATTGTCTGCAGAACTGCCTCGGGATGAGCATACCAGGAAGATCTCCTCACAGTCTGCTCCACAATCTGAACAACCTTCCTTGGCTGACTCCTCAGGAGCTCAAGCTGGAAGAGAACATGCCTCGGACCTTCGGAGAACGATGACTTGACCTTGGTGTTGAACCAATTTGGCAAGTAGACACTCACGATGAATTGGACAATAAGTCTCAGGTTGTGAAGCTGGTTCCCTTTCAGTTTATGATGAGCGACCCAAATTCTGCAGAACCTGAGAGCCGTTGTGAGCCACCTAGAATGTGAGACTGGACCTATCTGCAGGTAAGCAAGTCTATGAGGCATGACCCCAGTTTTGATGGCACTGCAAATCATGTAACCATAGTACTGGTCAGTACTCAGGTCGTCAATGACAGTATGTGCAAGCTCAACGAGTGGAGGGCCAACTGTGATTTTTTCAAAGCTCGGATTTATTTCTAATTCAGTGGCAGAGTCCAGCATCTTGCCAAGAGGGCCAGACCATCTGTTGTTTGAAAGAGTCTTGCCATCCAGCTCCTGGATCAGATGTCTGAGTGGCAACTCGTTGGTGTGGAGGTCACAAACAATCCAGACCAGCTTCCTCCCAATCTTCCGCTCTATCCACTGTATGACCCCCCCCCCCCTTGCCACCCTGTGTTCGTGTTGGTGCTGTCCCCTCCAATGGCCTGTAGGGTCTGGTCTACGTTCCTCTCTCTGAGCCAGTTCACAATGTTATCTGCCACTATCTCAGCTGGTTTCCTGATGTCATCTTTCTCTGGAGTGAAATGCCACAAATACTTCCCTCCTGGTTCACTGCAGCAGGAGTAGTGTTCCTCCTTCACCATGGCAGGGAACAACTTGTCAGAATCTCCAACTTTCATGAACACTTTAGTGTCATCCCTTCTCCCATCAAAGAACAAACAATTGATTCCATTTTCTCTTATCCCCTTATCAAACTCCTCTTCTAGGTTACTGACAAGTTTCTCCTGAGCTCTCCTTACTTTGTTATGATCTATCACCAGGTGAACATCATCAGGTATTATCAAACCACCGTCAATCCAGGCAGCTGTTGCTATCTCTGCAGTTTCTCTGAGACCAGTGTGGTGTCGCATGCTGGCCAGAGCTATGCTCGGGATATCTTTCCTATTTCGAATCTTATGCCTGGAAGGTTTGGGATCATTATTTTCTGGGTTAGGGACAAAGTCACCATTCTCCTGGTCAGCACTCGGATCAGCCATGGGGAAGTCATTAAACTCTGAATCAGCTTGACTCCAATCATCGGCCTTTTTTACCTCACCCTGGGCCTTCTCAAGTCTCTTTTCCTCGGCAACTCTTCTCCTCTTCTGTCTCTTGGACTCCGGAATATCTTGGCTAGAAATCATGAGAGCCCCTATACTGCCAGTCTTCTCTCTCTGTGCTTTGACAAATGCCAGTTCGATCACAGGAATCTTCAGTTCACGCTTGCAAATACAGGAGATGTGGGCCTCGGATTTACAGTCACGATCGCATCCAAACTCAGGACAGAGAACAATTGGGCACTTGCAAGTAATTATGTCAAATAACTGGTCCAGTTGCTTGGCAAAGCTGTCCTTAACTGCAAGTTTTCCTCTCCCAAGAGAGATATCTCTTGCCTTTTCCCAACTGGCTAGCAGTCTCTCACTAATCTTCTTCTGACTTGTTATGACTGGAGGCTTGAACTGAGCGTTAGCCAGAGTGTACTGTGCCAAGACAGCTTTGGTCATATCACTGGCAATGTCTTTGTTTGTGTAAGTTCTTTGGTTCTTTTCACTGATTTGCCTGATTAAAACACCGTATCTCAAAGCATCTCTCAATGTAGGCAACTCCGACTTCAGGAGCTCTCTCCCAGACCCAAGATAGTGACTGAGATGGCTGGATTTTTGGTTCCTCGTCCTGACACAAGCAGCCATCGCAAATATTATCAACTTATAAATGCATCAGAATCTGAAACAGAAAAAAATATTGTTAGTTGGGTTGTTAAAGAATGAAGTCAGAAAGCAATGTTCACTATTTAATTGTAATGCACTAATGCAGCTGTACGTTAGATTTTCGATAAATTTCACGCTAAAATTTACCTAGCAAAAGGTTGCAAAATATTGAAACTGAAATTATTTTCTGTTTATATACACTAAAATCTACCAAAAAAGTGATGGGCCATTAGTTTTAGCTGATCTTCCTTCCTATGACACACCCTATTGCTGTAATGAACACTCACAGAACCGACAACATGGCTCCTCCCCCTTGTATATAAGAGTTAAAACCTTTACAACAAAGGTCGATCCCACATGACTTGAGCCGGATTAAGATATGTGGAAAAAAAACAAGCAACACCCATGGCCACTCCCCTACCCCAACCTAAAATCATAACCACCACGTCTCTATCTCCATCCGTTTCCCTCTATCTATAATAAAAAGTGTAACCCTACTCAGAAAAAATAATGAATGGGCCCTCCAAACAAATTAAAGATGAGGTGCACCCCACCCAAATAGGGATGGGCCCTCCATTTTATTTCGCCTTCTTTTCTCCACATCCTTTCCACCCTCCCATCGCCCCAGTCACCCCAACCTACCACCCAATACCATACAGTGGGCAGAAGGCCACACACTTTCTCTCCTCCTAGAAGTCTGTTCCGTTTAACCCACATTCTTTCACTACTAAACCTTCTTACCCCTTTCCTATATTTCGCTATCAGTATCTCCCGCCTCGACTCTGCAATTTGTGATGGTTGCCTTGCGTAATTTGTAAAATCCACCTCACGGCTAAACATAAACCGAAAAATCCATATATGTAAAGAAGTTTTATACTCAGAATCACATATTCTTTCACCTCTACAAATATCTGCTGTAATTAGTGGGACACCCTATTAAAATTATATGACAGTTGTTATATAAGCTCCTTAGTTAACTTCACCATAAAAATATGGGGTTTGATGTGCTATGTGTTTGGTGGTCATATTTGCCGCACGTTACCTTACTCGGTTATGTTACACCCCCAGATGCAACCTGGGAGTTTGGGTTGGGTATTGTAGTATTTTGAGCAGAAATGGAATTCAGAACGACTCAATAAACATGAAGAAAAACGTTTTTATATAACTAAATGTGGACCCCTGTATATGCTAGTGTCAGTATTAACGTATATGTTGAGTACAGTAATCTACAATGAGTGCCTTGTACTATGTATTGTGAGTAAGGCCAAGGAACTGGTCCTGCTATGCCATGTAATGTAACACCAGTAATGTTGTGTGCAGTAAGAGTGTAAGATCTGAGTAATTACTGTTGAGTAAAGATGTAAGAAAATAAGTAAAGAAGAAAGTTCTGAGTCTGCAATAAGCCCAGGAGTTGAGCCTGGTAGTTATATGATTAATAATATATCTGTTCCCCTTTGAGTAATTTGACGAGCATGTTGGACAGCAGCTCTCAAGAGTTTCACTCCCTCAGGGGAAGGGTATTGTCGGAGATGTCTTCTGAATGTGTTGATTCTGTGATTCTGTTCTCTGACCTCGTCATTGTAGAACCAGTAGTCTTTGTGGTGTCTATTTGTAGGGTTTGTTTTTGGTATTGCTTTCTCTGCTGCGTGTTGTATGGCATCAGTAAGGTCCTGGTTTAGTTGGTCAATATCTTCTGCTGGTTCATAGTTCGAAAACCATTTTTGGAGAATGAAGACATCAATATTTTTAGGTATGGCTGCTGTTTGTACAGTATGCCGTTTGTTGGACAGGCCTTGTACATTCCACTGTGTTATCTTGAGATTACAAGGAGGTGGGGCTATTCTATCATTATCTCCTCGTCGCTGGTGCTGTAGTTACTCTCAGCGTTCATGGTTGAGTCGCTCTCCTCCTCGTCTGTTAGGAGTGGTGGCTGTTTCCTTGGCACCTGCTCTGAGGGAGGAGCAAGGGGCTTGTTTTTCTTCTCTCTTCAGGGTGCTGTCGCTCTTGTCTGTGATCGTGTGTTTGCTGACGGTCTGTGCTTGTTGTTCTATCCCTCGTGATCTGTTGGCAGGGGCTTGAGGTTTCACGGTTTTGAGTGATCTCTTGGATGGCAAGTTCTTCCTCTTGTCTGATATCTGTCTCGAGCGTCGTCTGTTCCACTTGTAGTTGTGGAGTTTTGGGGGTCTGGTCTTCCTGCATCTTTTCTGCGAGCTGTGTCATAACTGCATTTATTATATTTTCGGTGCTGGTATCTTGTTTCTGTATTATCGTAGAGAAAGTCACTATCATAATAGTGATCATCTGTTTTATTTGTTCTTCGGTGAATGCTGCTTGTAGATTGGTAGGCTGGGGTGTATTCAGTTGGGTGGTCGCCTGAAGGGGTACATTTCAGTACAGAACAGTAAATAAATGTAGTTTTAACAGGGTGAGTAAAAAGTCAGTTATAATAGGAGAAAGTTATTTATTTCCTTGTTTTCAACGACTGATTTAACCGAGAACTATTTACGTGAATGTTTTGTGAGGTTGGTGATGTAATCATTGAAGAGCGGCGACGTACAGTACAGTATCTGAAAAAAGAGAAAACTATCCACTGAGACGGTATATTAATACACCCTGTTCCTGTACCCTAGTGGCAGGAATGTGGACTGAGGACGAACATATGGACGGTAATAACACAGTAAATATAGTTATACCTTTAGAATAATTCAAGAGGAAATATAAGGCACTAGAGTGTGAAGTAAGTACAAGTAAGAAGACGATCTGTGACGAAGAGGAGAGAGTAAAATAAACTTACAGGACTTGACATAGTTTCCCTTACCAAAGTGACACACTCCTAAATATTAAATGCTTATACAATTTATCTAAATAGTTGAGTGAACAATCGTTAAATTTTTATTTATTTTAAAGTAGTAATTAGCAAATATAAATTAAAAGTAGATAGAAAAGCAAAATAGAAATATTTAGAGAAATATAGGAGAATAACATAAAAATATTCAATATTACCAAAAATAAAACTCAAATACTATATAAGATGGGAGGTCCATCTCCTATACACTGCAAGTCCTTCCCTCACTCCTACACCACACTACAAGTCCTTCCCTCATTCCTTAACAGCCCTGCAAGTCATTCCCTCACTCCTTCACAACCCTGTAAGTCCTTCCCACACTCATACACAACACTACAAGTCCTTCTCTCACATCTACACCACACTACAAGTCCTTCCCTCTCTCCTACACCACACTACAAGTCCTTCCCTCTCTCCTACACCACACTACAAGTCCTTCTCTCACTAATACACAGCCCTGCAAGTCCTTCTCTCATTCCTTCACAACCCTGTAAGTCCTTCCCTTACTCCTACACAACCCTGCAAGTCCTTCTCTCACTCCTACACAGCCCTGCAAGTCCTTCTCTCACTCCTACACCACACTACAAATCCTTCCCTTACTCCTACACAACCTTGCATGTCCTTCTCTAACTCCTACACAGCCCTGCAAGTCCTTCCCTCACTCATTCACAACCCTGTAAGTCCTTCCCTTACTCCTACACAACGCTGCAAGTCCTTCCCTCACTCATTCACAACCCTGTAAGTCCTTCCCTTACTCCTACACAACCCTGCAAGAGTTTCCCTCACTCCTTCACAACCCTGTAAGTCCTTCCCTCACTCCTACACAACCCTGCAAGTCCATCCCTCACTCCTACGCAATCCTGCAAGACATTCCTTCACGCCTACACAACCCTGCAAGTCCATCCCTCACTCCTACACAACCCTGCACGTCCTTCTTTCACTCATACACAACCCTGCAAGACATTCCCTCACTCCTACACAACCCTGCAAGTCCTTCCCTCACGCCTACACAACCATGCAAGTCCTTCCCTTACTCCTACACAACCCTGCATGTCCTTCCTTAACTCCTAACCAACCCTGCAAGTCCTTCTTTCACTCCTACACAACAGTGCAAGTCCTTCCCTCACTCCTACACAACAGTGCAAGTCCTACCCTCATTTCTATACAACACTACAAGTACTTCCCTCACTCCTACACAATACTAGAAGTCCTTCCCTTACTCCTACACAGCCCTGCATGTCCTTCCTTAACTCCTAACCAACCCTGCAAGTCCTTCCCTCACTCCTACACAACAGTGCAAGTCTTTCCCTCACTCCTACACAACAGTGCAAGTCCTACCCTCATTTCTATACAACACTACAAGTACTTCCCTCACTCCTACACAATACTAGAAGTCCTTCCCTTACTCCTACACAACCCTGCATGTCCTTCCTTAACTCCTAACCAACCCTGCAAGTCCTTCCCTCACTCCTACACAAACTTGCTAGTCCTTCCCTCACTCCTACACAACGCTGCATGTCCTTCCTTCACTCCTACACAACCCTGCATATCCTTCCTTAACTCCTACACAACCCTGCAAGTCCTTCCCACATTCCTACACAACCCTGCAAGTCCTTCCCACACTCCTACACAACCCTGCAAGTCCTTCCCTCACGCCTACACAACCTTGCAAGTCCTTCCCTCACTCCTACACAACGCTGCATGTCCTTCCCTCACTCCTACACAATACTGTATGTCCTTACCTCACTCCTACACCACACCACAAGTCCTTCCCTCATTCCGACACAACCACGCAAGTCCTTCCCTCACTCCTACACAACCCTGCAAGTCCTTCCCACACTCCTACACAACCCTGCAAGTCCTTCCCTCACGCCTACACAACCCTGCAAGTCCTTCCCTCACTCCTACACAACCCTGCATGTCCTTCCCTCACTCCTACACAATACTGTATGTCCTTCCCTCATTCCGACACAACCACGCAAGTCCTTCCCTCACTCCTACACAACCCTGCAAGTCCTTCCCTCACTCCTACACCACACTAAAAGCCCTTCCTCATTCCTTCGCAGCCCTGGAAGTCCTTCTCTCATTCCTTCACAACCCTGTAAGTCCTTCCCTTACTCCTACACCACACTACAAGTCCTTCTCACACTCCTACACAACCCTGCAAGAGTTTCCCTCACTCCTTCACAACCCTGTAAGTCCTTCCCTTACTCCTACACAACCCTGCAAGTCCTTCTCTCACTCCTTTACAATCCTGTAAGTCCTTCCCTCACTCCTACACAACCCTGCAATTCCTTCCCTCACTCCTACACCACACTACAAGTCCTTCCTTCTCTCCTACACCACACTACAAGTCCTTCTCTCACTCCTACACAGCCCTGCAAGTCCTTCCCTCACTCATTCACAACCCTGTAAGTCCTTCCCACACTCATACACAACACTACAAGTCCTTCTCTCACACCTACACCACACTACAAGTCCTTCCTTCTCTCCTACACCACACTACAAGTCCTTCTCTCACTCCTACACAGCCCTGCAAGTCCTTCCCTCACTCATTCACAACCCTGAAAGTCCTTCCCTTACTCCTACACAACGCTGCATGTCCTTCTCTCACTCCTACACAACCCGGCAAGAGTTTCCCTCACTCCTTCACAACACTGTAAGTCCTTCCCTTACTGCTACACAACCCTGCAAGTCCTTCTTTCACTACTTCACTACCCTGAAAGTCCTTCCCTTACTCCTACACAACCCTGCAAGTCCTTCTCTCACTCCTACACAACCCTGCAACAGTTTCCCTCGCTCCTTCACAACCCTGTAAGTCCTTCCCTTACTCCTACACAACCCTACAAGTCCTTCCCTCACTCCTACACAACCCTGCAAGTCCTTCTCGCACTCCTACACAACCCTGTAAGTCCTTCCCTCAATCTACACAATACTACAAGTCCTTCCCTCACTCATACACAACACTACAAGTCCTTCCGTCTCTCCTAAACGACACTACAAGTCCTCTCACTCCTTCACAACCCTGTAAGTCATTCCCTTACTCCTACACCACATTACAAGTCCTTCTCTCACTCCTTCACAACCCTGTAAGTCCTTCCCTTACTCCTACACCACACTACAAGTCCTTCTTTCACTCCTTCACCACCCTGTGTGTCCTTCCCTTACTCCTACACAACCCTGCAAGTCCTTCTCTCACTCCTACACCACACTACAAATCATTCACTCACTGATACACAACACTACAAGTCCTTCCCTCACTTCTACACCACACTACAAGTCCTTCCCTCACTCATACACCACACTACAAGTCCTTCCCTCACTCCTACACCACAGTACAAATCCTTCCATCACTCATACACCACACTACAAGTCCTTCCCTCACTACTACACCACACTACAAGTCCTTCCCTCACTCCTACACCACAGTACAAGTCCTTCCATCACTCATACACCACACTACAAGTCCTTCCCTCACTCATACAGTACACTACAAGTCATTCCGACACAACCACGCAACTCCTTCCCTCCCTCCTACACAACCCTGCAGTCCTTCCCTCATTCCTAAACAGCCCTGCAAGTCATTCCCTCATTCCTAAACAGCCCTGCAAGTCCTTCTCTCACTCCTTCACAACCCTGTAAGTCCTTCCCACACTCATACACAACATTCCAGGTCCTTCCCTCACTCCTAAACAACATACCAAGTCCTTCCCTATCTCGTACACAACATACCAGGTCCATCCCTCACTCCTAAACAACATACCAAGTCCTTCCCTCACTCCTACACAACATACCAAGTCCTTCCCTCATGCCTACACAATCCTGCACGTTCCTCCCTCACTCCTACACAACCCTGCACATCCTTCCTTCACTCCTACACAACCCTGCAAGACATTCCTTCACTCCTACACAACCCTGCAAGACATTTCCTCACTCCTACACAACCAGGCACGTCCGTCCTTCACTCCTACACAACCCTACAAGACATTCCCTCACTCCTACACAACCCTGCAAGTCCTTCCCTCACTCCTACACAACCTTGCAAGTCCATCCCTCACTCCTACGCAATCCTGCAAGACATTCCTTCACTCCTACACAACCCTGCAAGACATTCCCTCACTCCTACACAACCCTGCACATCCTTCTTTCAGTCCTACACAACCCTGCAAGACATTCCCTCACTCCTACACAACCCTGCAAGTCCTTCCCTCACTCCTACACAACCCTGCAAGTCCATTCCTCACTCCTACGCAATCCTGCATGTCCTTCCCTCACTCCTACACAACCCTGCAAGTCCTTCCCTCACTCCTACACAACCCTGCAAGTCCATTCCTCACTCCTCCGCAATCCTGCATGTCCTTCCCTCACTCCTACACAACCCTGCAAGTCCTTCTCTCACTTCTACACAGCCCTGCAAGTCCTTCTCTCACTCCTACACCACACTACAAATCCTTCCCTTACTCCTACACAACCCTGCATGTCCTTCTCTCACTCCTACACAGCCCTGCAAGTCCTTCCCTCACTCATTCACAACCCTGTAAGTCCTTCCCTTACTCCTACACAACGCTGCAAGTCCTTCCCTCACTCATTCACAACCCTGTAAGTCCTTCCCTTACTCCTACGCAACCCTGCAAGAGTTTCCCTCACTCCTTCACAACCCTGTAAGTCCTTCCCTTACTCCTACACAACCCTGCAAGAGTTTCCCTCACACCTTCACAACCCTGTAAGTCCTTCCCTCACTCCTACACAACCCTGCAAGTCCATCCCTCACTCCTACGCAATCCTGCAAGACATTCCTTCACGCCTACACAAACCTGCAAGTCCATCCCTCACTCCTACACAACCCTGCAAGTCCATCCCTCACTCCTACACAACCCTGCACGTCCTTCTTTCACTCATACACAACCCTGCAAGACATTCCCTCACTCCTACACAACCCTGCAAGTCCTTCCCTCACTCCTACACAACCATGCAAGTCCTTCCCTTACTCCTACACAACCCTGCATGTCCTTCCTTAACTCCTAACCAACCCTGCAAGTCCTTCTTTCACTCCTACACAAGAGTGCAAGTCCTTCCCTCACTCCTACACAACAGTGCAAGTCCTTCCCTCATTTCTTTACAACACTACAAGTACTTCCCTCACTCCTACACAATACTAGAAGTCCTTCCCTTACTCCTACACAGCCCTGCATGTCCTTCCTTAACTCCTAACCAACCCTGCAAGTCCTTCCCTCACTCCTACACAAACTTGCTAGTCCTTCCCTTACTCCTACACAGCCCTGCATGTCCTTCCTTAACTCCTAACCAACCCTGCAAGTCCTTCCCTCACTCCTACACTCTTGCTAGTCCTTCCTTCACTTCTACACAACGCTGCAAGTCCTTCCTTCACTCCTACACAACCCTACAAGTCCTTCCCACACTCCTACACAACCCTGCAAGTCCTTCCCACACTCCTACACAACCCTGCAAGTCCTTCCCACACTCCTACACAACCCTGCAAGTCCTTCCCTCACGCCTACACAACCCAGCACGTCCTTCCCTCACTCCTACACAACGCTGCATGTCTTTCCCTCACTCCTACACAATTCTGTATGTCCTTACCTCACTCCTACACCACACCACAAGTCCTTCCCTCATTCCGACACAACCACGCAAGTCCTTCCCTCACTCCTACACAACCCTGCAAGTCCTTCCCACACTCCTACACAACCCTGCAAGTCCTTCCCTCACTCCTACACAACCCTGCAAGTCCTTCCCTCATTCCGACACAACCACGCAAGTCCTTCCCTCACTCCTACACAACCCTGCAAGTCCTTCCCTCACTCCTACACCACACTAAAAGCCCTTCCCTCATTCCTTCGCAGCCATGGAAGTCCTTCTCTCATTCCTTCACAACCCTGTAAGTCCTTCCCTTACTCCTACACCACACTACAAGTCCTTCTCACACTCCTACACAACCCTGCAAGAGTTTCCCTCACTCCTTCACAACCCTGTAAGTCCTTCCCTTACTCCTACACAACCCTGCAAGTCCTTCTCTCACTCCTTTACAATCCTGTAAGTCCTTCCCTCACTCCTACACAACCCTGCAAGTCCTTCCCTCACTCCTACACCACACTACAAGTCCTTCCTTCTCTCCTACACCACACTACAAGTCCTTCTCTCACTCCTACACAGCCCTGCAAGTCCTTCCCTCACTCATTCACAACCCTGTAAGTCCTTCCCACACTCATACACAACACTACAAGTCCTTCTCTCACACCTACACCACACTACAAGTCCTTCCTTCTCTTCTACACCACACTACAAGTCCTTCTCTCACTCCTACACAGCCCTGCAAGTCCTTCCCTCACTCATTCACAACCCTGTAAGTCCTTCCCTTACTCCAACACACACTACAAGTCCATCCCTTACTGCTACACAACCCTGCAAGTCCTTCTCTCACTACTTCACAACCCTGTAAGTCCTTCCCTTACTCCTACACAACCCTGCAAGTCCTTCTCTCACTCCTACACCACACTACAAGTCCGTCTCTCACTCCTACACAACCCTGCAACAGTTTCCCTCGCTCCTTCACAACCCTGTAAGTCCTTCCCTTACTCCTACACAACCCTACAAGTCCTTCCCTCAATCTTACACAACCCTGCAAGACATTCCCTCACTCCTTCACAACCCTGCACATCCTTCTTTCAATCCTACACTACCCTGCAAGACATTCCCTCACTCCTACACAACCCTGCAAGTCCTTCCCTCATTCCTACACAACCCTGCAAGTCCATTCCTCACTCCTACGCAATCCTGCATGTCCTTCCCTCACTCCTACACAACCCTACAAGTCCTTCTCTCACTCCTACACAACCCTGCAAGTTCTTCTCTCACTCCTACACCACACTACAAATCCTTCCCTTACTCATGCACAACCCTGCATGTCCTTCTCTCACTCCTACACAGCCCTGCAAGTCCTTCCCTCACTCATTCACAACCCTGTAAGTCCTTCCCTTACTCCTACACAACGCTGCAAGTCCTTCCCTCACTCATTCACAACCCTGTAAGTCCTTCCCTTACTCCTACACAACCCTGCAAGAGTTTCCCTCACTCCTTCACAACCCTGTAAGTCCTTCCCTTACTTCTACACAACCCTGCAAGAGTTTCCCTCACTCCTTCACAACCCTGTAAGTCCTTCCCTCACTCTTACACAACCCTTCAAGTCCATCCCTCACTCCTACGCAATCCTGCAAGACATTCCTTCACGCCTACACAACCCTGCAAGTCCATCCCTCACTCCTACACAACCCTGCAAGTCCATCCCTCACTCCTACACAACCCTGCACGTCCTTCTTTCACTCATACACAACCCTGCAAGACATTCCCTCACTCCTACACAACCCTGCAAGTCCTTCCCTCCCTCCTACACAACCATGCAAGTCCTTCCCTTACTCCTACACAACCCTGCATGTCCTTCCTTAACTCCTACACAACCCTGCAAGTCCTTCCCTCACTCCTACACAACAGTGCAAGTCCTTCCCTTATATCTATACAACACTACAAGTACTTCCCTCACTCCTACACAATACTAGAAGTCCTTCCCTTACTCCTACACAACCCTGCAAGTCCTTCCCTCACTCCTACACAACCCTGCAACAGTTTCCCTCGTTCCTTCACAACCCTGTAAGTCCTTCCCTTACTCCTACACAACCCTACAAGTCCTTCCCTCACTCCTACACAACCCTGCAAGTCCTTCTCGTACTCCTACACAACCATGTAAGTCCTTCCCTCAATCTACACAATACTACAAGTCCTTCCCTCACTCATACACAACACTGCAAGTCCTTCTGTCTCTCCTACACGACACTACAAGTCCTTCTCTCACTCTTTCACAACCCTGTAAGTCATTCCCTTACACCTACACCACATTACAAGTCCTTCTCTCACTCCTTCACAACCCTGTAAGTCCTTCCCTTACTCCTACACCACACTACAATTCCTTCTTTCACTCCTTCACCACACTGTGTGTCCTTCCCTTACTCATACACAACCCTGCAAGTCCTTCTCTCACTCCTACACCACACTACAAATCCTTCACTCACTGATACACAACACTACAAGTCCTTCCCTCACTTTTACACCACACTACAAGTCCTTCCCTCACTCATACACCACACTACAAGTCCTTCCCTCACTCCTACACCACAATACAAATCCTTCCATCACTCATACACCACACTACAAGTCCTTCCCTCACTACTACACCACACTACAAGTCCTTCCCTCACTCCTACACCACAGTACAAGTCCTTCCCTCACTCATACACCACACTACAAGTCCTTCCCTCACTCATACAATACACTACAAGTCCTCCACCACATTCCGACACAACCACGCAAGTCCTTCCCTCCCTCCTACACAAGCCTGCAGTTCTTCCCTCATTCCTAAACAGCCCTGCAAGTCATTCCCTCATTCCTAAACAGCCCTGCAAGTCCTTCTCTCACTCCTTCACAACCCTGTAAGTCCTTCCCACACTCATACACAACATACCAAGTCCTTCCCTCACTCCAAAACAACATACCAAGTCCTTCCCTAACTCGTACACAACATACCAGGTCCATCCCTCACTCCTAAACAACATACCAAGTCCTTCCCTCACTCCTACACAACATACCAAGTCCTTCCCTCATGCCTACACAACCCTGCAAGTCCTTCCCTCACTCCTACACAACACTGCACATCCTTCCTTCACTCCTACACAACCCTGCAAGACATTCCTTCACTCCTACACAACCCTGCAAGACATTCCCTCACTCCTACACAACCAGGCACGTCCGTCCTTCACTCCTACACAACCCTACAAGACATTCCCTCACTCCTACACAACCCTGCAAGTCCTTCCCTTACTGCTACACAACCCTGCAAGTCCTTCTCTCACTACTTCACAACCCTGTAAGTTCTTCCCTTACTCCTACACAACCCTGCAAGTCCTTCTCTCACTCCAACACACACTACAAGTCCTTTTCTCACTCCTACACAACCCGGCAAGAGTTTCCCTCACTCCTTCACAACACTGTAAGTCCTTCCCTTACTGTTACACAACCCTGCAAGTCCTTCTCTCACTACTTCACAACCCTGTAAGTCCTTCCCTTACTCCTACACAACCCTGCAAGTCCTTCTCTCACTCCTACACCACACTACAAGTCCTTCTCTCACTCCTACACAACCCTGCAACAGTTCCCTCGCTCCTTCACAACCCTGTAAGTCCTTCCCTTACTCCTACACAACCCTACAAGTCCTTCCCTCACTCCTACACAACCCTGCAAGTCCTTCTCGCACTCCTACACAACCCTGTAAGTCCTTCCCTCAATCTACACAATACTACAAGTCCTTCCCTCACTCATACACAACACTACAAGTCCTTCCGTCTCTTCTACACGACACTACAAGTCCTTCTCTCACTCCTTCACAACCCTGTAAGTCATTCCCTTACTCCTACACCAAATTACAAGTCCTTCTCTCACTCCTTCACAACCCTGTAAGTCCTTCCCTTACTCCTACACCACACTACAAGTCCTTCTTTCACTCCTTCACCACCCTGTGTGTCCTTCCCTTACTCCTACACAACCCTGCAAGTCCTTCTCTCACTCATACACCACACTACAAATCCTTCACTCACTGATACACAACACTACAAGTCCTTCCCTCACTTCTACACCACACTACAAGTCCTTCCCTCACTCCTATACCACACTACAAGTCCTTCCCTCACTCCTACACCACAGTACAAATCCTTCCATCACTCATACACCACACTACAAGTCCTTCCCTCACTACTACACAACACTACAAGTCCTTCCCTCACTCTTACACCACAGTACAAGTCCTTCCATCACTCATACACCACACTACAAGTCCTTCCCTCACTCATACAATACACTACAAGTCCTCCACCTCATTCCGACACAACCACGCAAGTCCTTCCCTCCCTCCTACACAACCCTGCAGTCCTTCCCTCATTCCTAAACAGCCCTGCAAGTCATTACCTCATTCCTAAACAGCCCTGCAAGTCCTTCTCTCACTCCTTCACAACCCTGTAAGTCCTTCCCACACTCATACACAACATACCAAGTCCTTCCCTCACTCCTAAACAACATACCAAGTCCTTCCCTAACTCGTACACAACATACCAGGTCCATCCCTCACTCCTAAACAACATACCAAGTCCTTCCCTCACTCCTACACAACATACCAAGTCCTTCCCTGATGCCTACACAACCCTGCAAGTCCTTCCCTCACTCCTACACAACCCTGCACATCCTTCCTTCACTCCTACTGTGAGGGGGCGGATTCTCGAGCTGCCACCAATGTGAGGGGGCGGATTCTTGGTCTGTCACCAATGTGAGGGGGCCTGACTCCCTCTCTGTTTCTACACCACCCTCATCTTATTTACTTCTCTTAGTTCTTACTCTTACTCAGTTCCGTCACCTATTCTTGGGTAGCATGGACATTCCTTTGGTAGCCTGGGCATTCCTTGGGTAGCATGGTCATTCTTTTGGTAGTCTGGGCATTCTTTTGGTAGCATGGTCATTCTTTTGGTAGCATGGTCGAGGGTCTAGGCACGTGAGTATGGTAATTTTGGTATCAGGTCACTTGGATGGAAATAAAGGTAAAATACTGTGGGAGAAATGAATACACCTAAAGTACTCTAAAAACAAATTTATTAATATGCAATCAATGGGGAAAGATTTTGTATTAATCATATGATTACCAGGTTCACCTCCTGGGCTTAGTGCAAACTCAGTTCCTTCTTCTTTACTCTTACTCACAACATTACTGATGGTACATTACATGGCACTCATTGTAGATTATTCAACATATACGTAAACAATGACACTAGTATATGCAGGGGTCTGCTACCCAACATGGGATAATTATTTCCAACTAATTATCCCTAACATACATGTTACAACACTCTCTGTGGACATATACTTCCAAGGATTAACCCAGGGTAGAGCACTGGGGCTGTTGTTATTGTGGGGTAGCCAGACACATGGCGGGTCTGGGGTCTGGCCCAACGAAGCCGTGGGGCACATTAATCAGGCCGCATCGGTGCCATCTTCTCATATATGATCCCGGCTGGACATCTAATACATCCGAGGCCGTTGTTGGATGGTAGAGCGATTCAAGAATCACAATGGGATAGGGAGACAAACGGGGCAGCGTCAGGGGACCTGTATGGATGAAGGGACTGGCACTCACTAACTGTGACAACAACATTACGTTTCAGGGGACGTTAAAGACGTAAATATGACTTCACTCAGAGCATATCCACTACGTTACTGTAACACTTGCACAATCAACTATTAATTGGGTCAAATCACTTAAAGAAGGGCGAATTACAACACAGAGTGGAATGGCATACCTGTATGGATGAAGGGACGGGCACTCACTAACGGTAGAAATGCCCGCGGCGCCCTCACTCAAAACAGGCCAAGGATTCCACCTACTCCTATTCCGATGAATTAATTTACTGTACACTCTGACGTTGAAATTGAGACTATGGACTCATTTTCATTCTCTACTATTAACTTCACTAACAATGCTCTGACCCAGCTATCAAAAGCAAAATCAAATTGATTACAAAGGGTTGGATGGCAACAGGTCCCAACATACAGCGTCTAAACAAAGACGGCTTATCGATGACATCATCAAGGAACAGAGAAAACGGAGGACGTTTCCACTGGGGGACTCAGAAGGTTTTGTGGACATTTGAGCGTAATATGAATCCTCAAGGTTTTCAGGTTAGCTCTTATCATGACCATTACACTACACAACCCTGCAAGACATTCCTTCACTCCTACACAACCCTGCAAGACATTCCCTCACTCCTACACAACCAGGCACGTCCGTCCTTCACTCCTACACAACCCTACAAGACATTCCCTCACTCCTACACAACCCTGCAAGTCCTTCCCTCACTCCTACACAACCCTGCAAGTCCATCCCTCACTCCTACGCAATCCTGCAAGACATTCCTTCACTCCTACACAACCCTGCAAGACATTCCCTCACTCCTACATAACCCTGCACGTCCTTCTTTCAATCCTACACAACCCTGCAAGTCCTTCCCTCACTCCTACACAACCCTGCACGTCCATTCCTCACTCCTACGCAATCCTGCATGTCCTTCCCTCACTCCTACACAACCCTGCAAGTCCTTCCCTCACTCCTACACAACCCTGCAAGTCCTTCCCTCACTCCTACGCAATCCTGCATGTCCTTCTTTCACTCATACACAACCCTGCAAGACATTCCCTCACTGCTACACAACCCTGCAAGTCCTTCCCTCACTCCTACACAACCCTGCAAGTCCTTCCCTTACTCCTACACAATCCTGCATGTCCTTCCTTAACTCCTAACCAACCCTGCAAGTCCTTCTTTCACTCCTACACAACAGAACAAGTCCTTCCCTCACTCCTACACAACAGTGCAAGTCCTTCCCTCATTTCTATGCAACACTGCAAGTACTTCCCTCACTCCTACACAATACTTGAAGTCCTTCCCTCACTTCTACACAATACTGCAAGTCCTTCCCTCACTCCTACACAACCATGCAAGTCCTTCCCTCACTCCTACACAAACTTGCTAGTCCTTCCTTCACTTCTACACAACGCTGCAAGTCCTTCCCTCACTCATACACAACCCTGCATATCCTTCCTTAACTCCTATACAACCCTGCTAGTCCTTCCTTAACTCCTACACAACCCTGCAAGTCCTTCCCTCACTCCTACACAACCCTGCCATTCCTTCCTTCACTTCTCCACAACCCTGCAAGTCCTTCCCTCACTCCTACACAACCCTGCAAGTCCTTCCCTCACTCCTACACCACACTACAATCCTTCCCTCACTCATACAACACACTACAAGTCCTTCCCTCACTCCTACACAACACTACAAGTCCTTCCACCACTCCAACACAACCCCGCAAGTCCTTCCCTCACTTATACACAACATTACAAGTCCTTCCATCACTCCTACACCACACTACAAGTCCTTCCCTCACTCCTACACCACACTACAAGTCCTTCCCTCACTTATTCACAACACTGCAAGTCCATCCCTCAATCCTACACAATACTAGAAGTCCTTCCCTCGTCAACACAACCCTGCAAGTCCTTCCCTCACTCCTACACATCACTTCATGTCCTTTCCTCACCCCTACATAACACTTCATGTTCTTCCCTCACTTCTACACAACACTGCATAACCTTTCCTCATTCCTCCACATCACCGCTTGTCCTTCCCTCACTCTCACATAATATTGCTTGTTCTTTCCTCACTCCTACAGTGCTACAGTATCTCTACAGTAGTCAGTAGATTAGATTTCAACACACTGTTATAATCTGCTTTAGTATTTATGTGAACGTATTCAACCAACACTTACATATACACAATACAACTTCCTATCTTGTTTGGTAGACTGAGATATTTGGAGAATGTTCATCCTTTACTGTACTCTTGATCGTTTCTCTTGTCCATCTTGATGTTGCCTCGTCATCTGTACACCAAGTTATGGTCCTCATCCTCCCTGGAGTAGTATTTTCTGTTAATACCTGTGAAATTAAAATTTTATTAACCAAAAATATATTTTATATATGTATATATATATATATATATATATATATATATATATATATATATATATATATATATATATATATATATATATATATATATATATATATATATATATTGCAGGGCGACAAGAATTAAAATCACTCTTTCTTCATACCGTGATGCCAGCACTCCTCTTTATCAAGAATATACCACTAGTCAAGTCACAAGTCACACGAGTGGTTACAACAACAAGCAGGGTAAACACTATAATGACTCTTATATTATCTCCACCACATTCTCAATAATAACCCTCAGATTAACTCAAAATATAGGTATCATGTTGAAGATGAATCATGAAATGCATAACCTAGCATTATAAAGTTATGAAACCACAAATAAAGTTCAAGTAAAGGAACAATTTAAGTACAGTACAGATGACCACAGCCAAAATTAACCCAAACCTCAGCCTCACCATACACTAGAAAAGTACAAAAGGGTACACTACTTATCTCCATACAAATATATCCTGAGTCCAGACCAATTGTACCACACTTGCACCACACACTATCACCAGCCAGGCTCGTCGACCTCCCTGCACTTGCCGTGACCCACACAATGTGGATACCATGCCGCCAATTACCATACTATTTTACCTAACAAATACACAACGTTAAGCTGATTTACTTATTACAAACTTATTATAAATCAATATATATAACATACTAGACAATGTTTACATACAGGAACATATATAAAATATACAAGTACTTCCCTCACTCTTACACAACCCTGCAAGTCCATCCCTAACTCCTACATTATACTACAAGTCCTTCTATCACTCCTACACAACATACCAAGTTCAACCCTCAATCCCACACAACATACCAAGTCCTTCCATCACTCCTACACAATACTACAAGTCCATTCCTCACTCCTACACAACATACCAAGTCCTTCCCTCACTCCTACACAATACTACAATTCCTTCCCTCACTCCTACACAAAACTACAAGTCCTTCCCTCACTTCTACACAATACTCAAAGTCCTTCCCTCACTTCTACACAATACTACAAGTCCTTCCCTCACCCCTACACAATACTACAAGTCCTTCCTTCACTCCTACACAACATACCAAGTCCATCCCTCATACCTACACAATAATACAAGTCCTTCCCTCACTCCTACACAATACTACAAGTCCTTCCCTCACTCTTACACAATGCTACAAGTCCTTCCCTTACTCCTACACCACACTGCAAATCCTTCCCTCACTCCTACACAATACTACAATTCCTTCCCTCACTCCTACACAAAACTACAAGTCCTTCCCTCACTTCTACACAATACTGCAAGCCCTTCCCTCACTCCTACACAATACTACAAGTCCTTCCCTCATGCCTACACAATAATACAAGTCCTTCCCTTACTCCTACACCACACTGCAAATCCTTCCCTCACTCATATATAATACTACAAGTCCTTTCCTCACTTCAACACAAAACTACAAGTCCTTCCCTCACTCCTACACAACATAATAAGTCCATCCCTCACTCTTACACAACATACCAAGTCCATCCCTCACTCTTACACAATACTACAAGTCCTTCCCTCACTCCTACACAAAACTACAATCCCTCCCCTCACTCCTACACAATACTACAAGTCCTTCCCTCACTACTACACAATATTTCAAGTCCTTCCCTCACTCCTGCACAGTTCAACAAGTTCACCCCTCACTCCTACACAACATACCAAGTCCTTCCCTCACTCCTACACAACATACCAAGTCCATCTGTCACTCCTACACAACATACCAAGTACATCCCTCACTTCTACACAACATACCAAGTCCATCCCTCACTCCTACACAACAGACCAAGTCCATCCCTCACTCCTAGACAAAACTACAAGTCCATCCCTCACTCCTACAAAACATACCAAGACTATCCCTCACTCTTACACAACTTGAAAAGTCCTTCTCTCACTCCTACACGACATAGCATGTCCTTCCCTCACTCCTACACAACATACCAAGTCCTTCCATCACCCCTACAAAACACACCAACTCCTTCCCTCACTCCTACACAACATACCAAATCCTTCCCTCACTCCCACACAACATACCAAGTCCTTCCCTCAATCCTATACAACATACCATGTCCTTCCCTCACTCCTACACAACATATTAAGTCCTTCCCTTACTCCTACACAACATACCAAGTCCTTCCCTCACTCCTACACAATACTACAAGTCCATCCCTCACTCCGACACAACATACCAAGTCCTTCCCTCACTCCTACACAACATACCAAGTCCATCCCTCATTCCCACGAAACATACCAATTCCTTCCCTCAATCCTACACAACATACCAAGTCCATCCGTCACTCCTACACAACATACCAAGTCCTTCCCTCACTCCTACACAACATACCAAGTCCTTCCCTCACTCCTACACAACATACTAAGTCCATCCCTCACTCCTACACAACATACCAAGTCCTTCCCTCACTCCTACACATAATTACAAGTCCATCCCTCACTCCTACACAACATACCAAGTCCTTCCCTCACTCCCTCACAACATACCAAGTCCTTCCCTCACTCCTACACAACATACCAAGTCCTTCCCTCACTCCTACACAACATACCAAGTCTATCCCTCACTCCTACACAACATACCAAGTCCTTCCCTCACTCCTACACAATACTACAAGTCCATCCCTCACTCCTACACAACATACCAAGTCCTTCCCTCACTCCTACACAACATACCATGTCCATCCCTCACTCCCACATAACATATCAAGTCCATCCCTCACTCCTACACAACATACCAAGTCCTTCCCTCACTCCTACACAACATACCAAGTCCATCCCTCACTCCTAAACAGCATACCAAGTCCTTCCCTCACTCCTACACAACATACCAAGTCCTTCCCTCACTCTTACACAACATACCAAGTCCTTCCCTCACTCCTACACAACATACCAAGTCCTTCCCTCACTCTTATACAACATACCAAGTCCATCCCTCACTCCTATTCAACATACCAAGTCCTTCCCTTACTCCTGCACAACATATCATGTCCTTCCCTTACTCCTACACAATACTACAAGGCCATCCCTCACTCTAGCACAACATACCAAGTCCATACCTCACTCCTACACAACATACCAAGCACCTTCCCTCACTCCTACACAACATACCAAGTCCATCCCTCATTCCCACATAACATACCAACTCCTTCCCTCACTCCTACACAACATACCAAGTTCATCCCTCACTCTTACACAACATATCAAGTCCTTCCCTCACTCCTACACAACATACCAAGTCCATACCTCACTCCTACACAACATACCAAGTCCTTCCCTCACTCCTACACAACATACCAAGTCCTTCCCTCAATCCTACACAACATACCAAGTCTATCCCTCACTCCTACACAACATACCAAGTCCTTCCCTCACTCCTACACAATACTACAAGTCCATCCCTCACTCCTACACAACATACCAAGTCCATCCATCACTCCTACACAACATACCAAGTCCTTCCCTTACTCCTGCACAAAATATCATGTCCTTCCCTTAATCCTACACAATACTGCAAGGCCTTCCCTCACTCCAACACAACATACCAAGTCCATACCTCACTCCTACACAACATACCAAGTCCTTCCCTCACTCCTACACAACATACCAAGTCCTTCCCTCACTCCTACACAACATACCAAGTCCTTCCCTCACTCCTACACAACATACCAAGTCCTTCTCTGCAGAGTTAATCACCATCTATTTAGTCTCTGATTCTTGTTTTTCATTCGACTTCTGAACTGTAATAAATTATGGTCACTATAAACTGCAATTCTCTGGTAGGTGTTGCCAAGACATATGTTAAGCTTTTCTAGTGCCATAGGCAGAGCCACAGCTTCTTTCTCTATAGTAGAGTAATTCCATTGCACCAGCCCCAACATCA
This sequence comes from Homarus gammarus, assembly GCA_958450375.1. Taxonomy (NCBI): domain Eukaryota; kingdom Metazoa; phylum Arthropoda; class Malacostraca; order Decapoda; family Nephropidae; genus Homarus; species Homarus gammarus. The sequence continues at coordinate 2,734,273 of CAUDMG010001492.1, forward strand.
CTGGTAAAACATAAATTTTACTTACGAACCATTCAAAATCCTGTCTCTGCCTCGTCCAGTTCAACACGACTTCAATCCATCTGGCAGTCGAACCCGAGGTATCCATCATCCACAACAGGTACTTTGCCAGTGAGCCACCATACTGTGTTGAATAGTATATACACCAGTGTCAACATTAGATCGGGTCAAAAAGGGCATATATATATTTTAAATTGCAATTTAGAATGTGTAATAGTCTAGAAAAGTTGTTCCTATATAAAGTTTATCAAACTCCAACATATGGTATTAGTCTTGTATTATTACAGTAAAAGATGGCACCAATTTGCAGCCCTTAACTAATACTACGTAGATCTATCCATACTATTAATACTGAAATGTGCTCCTTAATTTGGGTTACTTGATCAACAAACACCTTTCCCTCAATATCAATATTTTGTTCTTTTTTCCATCAGTTTATAATACAGTTATCTCTTATTTTTCCTCTTCAGTGTACAGCAGTTTACATTACCCATCATCATCTCTGACGTTTGCCTCGAGCTGCTGGAGGCTGCCCACCATCCGTGTCTTCACACTCGCCTATTTTATTTTTCTAAGTCGCGCATTTTCACCAATATGAAGGAGCCAATTCATGATATAAGTGTTAAATTATATTTGATGAATATTGTTCACTTCTTTGATAACTGCCCTGTTCACACGACACGAGAGATGAAGCGCTGGTTAGAGGAAGGGTCGAATGAAATTGACCTTTTGGACTGGCCATCTAAATCTCCAGATCCATATTCAATAAGTTTCTTTCAGTTAAACAATACAACTTTTCCTTTACCCAATAGAATAATAATGTTGTAGTTTTATTGAAACATTTAATATCACAAATATAATATTGTATAGGGCCATTGATTGTGTTAAGCGATTACTAAGACTGTTTGTGAGTGCTACCCAGACCTCAACCCTATAGAGACCATTTGGCCTCAGATAGTGAACGCGTGGGAACCTGAAGACAAGCTTAACACTGGTCCCGACTCCTCCTACAAGCCCAGGACGAGTGTGAGCAGTTTGTGAGGAACCAACTATCTATGTAACCTTGTGTCTCAGTCCCAAGAAGGCTCCAGGGGGCTATATAAAAGGGAGGCCATTGGACAGGCTATTGATATTCTGTATGACCTTTGTTGGTAAATATTAAAAGTAAATGTGATTTCCACCCTCGTATTTTTCAATATTTATCCTCATATCTACGTTATTATAAATATCTAATTACTGGTGATTAAAACCTGAACAACAACTTAAAATTGATAAATATAGAAATGGAAGGTGCATTATAATGGTGTATTAGTCCGTCAGACAGACCGTAATACTTATATTAATGTGGGCTACAAACATTATGTTTATATAATTACATCACGCACGGTAACTAGCTTATGAGCCGCGGTTAAGTTACTGAACGCCTGGGCAATATTTTTATAATGTGGGTTAGTTTTTATAAGACACAATTGAAGTGATTGTGATTGTGGTGATAGTGTGGTGATTTTGGTGATGATGAAGATTGTGGTGATGGTGAAATGATTGTGGTGAAGTACTTAATTATTTAAAAGGGTGAAAGGAATCAATAGAGGAGATATAGATAAAGTTCTTATAACATCCGAGCAGGATAGGACTCGTAGCAACGGATTTAAATTGGATAAGTTTAGGTTTAGGAGGGAGATAGGAAGGAACTGGTTCACAAACAGGGTGGTGGACGAGTGGAACAAGCTTAGCAACTTTGTAGTAAGCACTGGAACGCTGGAAAGTTTTAAAAGGCTAGATCGATTCATGGATGAGAGAGAGTGGTAATAACTCTCGACAGGAGCTGCCATGCACAGGTCAACCGGCCTATTGTAGACTCCTTATTATCCTATGTTCTTATGGTGGTGAAGTGATTGTGGTGTTGGTGGTGAAATGTTTGTGGTGATGATGGTGGAGTGTTTGTGGTGATGATGGTGAAGTGATTCTGGTGATGGAGTGAACTGATTCTGGTGATATTGGTGAGTGTTTCTGGTGAAGCAATTACCTTTTCATAAATCATCTTCACCTAAATTTCCATTTGATGACGGAATAAAACTCTCAGTAACTACTTATTGGGATGAAAAACTACCACGGAGGTGGTTAACCATGTAGTGGACGTCTCCCCTACAACTGCGTAGCGGCATTCCAATACCACAGTATCCTAGCAACCAGCCACCTGCTACGTCTTCCCTAGCAACGGGTCGAGAAACCGGCGACTTCCCACGGTTTACTTCCGGCGCCTGTGTATATAAGCTCTGTCTCTCCATTGAGATTCACACACTTGAGACCTGAACCTCGGCGAGGTAGGTTCTCCCGGCTCCCCGCTCCTTCCCCCCGAGGTACCGCGTGACCATGTTCACTTTTGACCAGGCGAAGGTCGTTAGACTGATTCCGGTCAGAAACCCTTCGCGCAAGGAACTCAATCTCCTTGTTATGAGAAAATTTTTTGACCTCTTCGGTATCAAGGGGGTGACAGGTGTCGTCCGGAGTAGCGGCGGTACCCTTATCGTCACCTTCGCCGAGTGGGGACAGGCTCGGCAATTAGAAAACGTTAGAACCCTCAATAGAATCAGCATCTTACCTCAAGCCTGCCCTCAGGATAACCTCGTGTTGGGAGTCATTTCCCACAAAGAAATTGAACATCTCGACAAAGAAGAGCTTGCTGAGCTGATCGGAGATCAGCTCACAATCCTTAGGAAGCTGACCAGCACAACTGCCCTTGTTGGTCTTCCTAGGGAACTTCCTAGTTCCGTTTTACTGGGTTGGGAGAAAATCCCAGTAAAACCATACGAGCAAAGACCCACTCGTTGTTACAAGTGCCAGAAGTATGGCCATCTGGCGAAGAAGTGTCGTGCTCGCGAGGTGTGCTCAAGCTGCGGGGCACCCGGCCACACCGACGCTGACTGCCAGGCGGCCGTTAAGAAGTGCGCGGCTTGTGGTGGCCCTCACTCCTCCTCCGATCGGCATTGTCCCAAGTGGAGGGAGGAGTGCAGGGTGGCCAGGCTGCGGGCTAAGGAAAAATTGACTTACAAGGAGGCTCTCCTTGCAGTCAAGAATCTAGAAAAAAACAAGCAAGACCAAAACAAACAAGAAAAGAACAAACAAGACAAAAACGAACAAGAAAAGAACAATCAAGAACCTGATAACGTAGAAGACCAGAAAGAAGAAGAAGACGAAGAACAAGAAGAAGAAATGAACAACCAAGACAAGAATAAACCAAAAAAACCCGAAGACGAAGAACAAGAAGAAGAATGGAAAGTAAAAACTAAAAGAAGAACAAAGAGAAAAAAGAAGACCAACCAATCAGCTTCGGCCGAAATAGCCTAACGGCGAAGAGGCCAGAAATCCCAAACAACTTGAATTGAGATTCATTCTGCTCTCGGTTCCTGAACAAGCAACACCTCCAAGCAAGCTCCTCGCTGTCCCACTCTCATTCAACCTGGAGGCCAGCAACAGGCAACATCTTCTCTTACAAAGCTCCTGCACATCTACCTCCTTCAACAAGCTACTCACTGAACGTGTCTACTGAGCAGCTCCTCACCACACGGCATCTCCAGCACCAGACTGTCTACCATATAACTTATATTATATAAGAAAACCACCACCTTAGAGTTTCCATCCATCCTGAGTGCTAGACAACATAATATCAGGAAACCCTACAACCAACTCTCTATCATCACATGTAACTTATGAAAACAAAAATACCAACAATTTACTCACCACAGTGGAGAGTAGCGACATAAACTTGCGTTTAAATGACTTAATATAAAAATACTAAAAATTTAATCACCACATAGCAGCCAATCACGACACGCCCTTCCCACACAGCTCACTCAGGAAAATGGCAGTCTGGTGACGTCACAATGGTGTATTATACCAAGGAAGGAATATATAGAGAAACTTGTCCTACATGCTATTAACGTTCAGCCTTGATTGGTGCGCCATCTCTCAATTTAACTTTACCATGAATATTTAAGGTCATCAAAGAAAACGTGTTGTTGTCTAGAGAACGAACTTGTCTTTAGCTTAGACTCCTGTCATAAGCCATATACATTTTTATTCCTAGCAGCCATTGCATAAATATACATGATTGTCTGCTTATACATTTATATATTTATTTACTCATGAATAATTGTGTTCCTTAAATAAAAGAAAAGGCAATACTTAGGTGGTAGATAAATATAAGTTAAGAAAACATCAAAAGCAAGCGGGAAGGTAGACCTAATCTTCATGATATCCACAAAAAGTAGGAAGCAGTAATAAAAAGACTAAGTTTCAGCTTTCAGTTTTGAAAATACGTATAATTCAGGGTGGATAAGGCCGAAATACAGTACGTGTTTGAATGTTCTGATAAGAACACACTTTATAATTTCTTTAAATATAAGACAGCATACAGCTTGCTAGCACTTCCCACTACGATTACGGACATAAACTATAAACTTTGTGATAGTTGACAGCCGTAATCAAGTTGGGTGGAAAAGTTAAATGAAACCAGAGGAAAAAGGGAGAAATACATATTATATTTGGTTTGTGTTATAAATAAAGAGGGATACTGTATATCCATCCCATTTAGATTGTTGCGAAAGAAACATATGCAATACAGCCCCAAGCAATAATACATTAGTATCCCTGGAAGCTCCACCACCTCTGTTAGGACCCCTGGGGGGGCCCCAGCCCCAGAGAAGGCTTTAGGGGTGCCACAGCCGTTGGAAGGGCTTCTGGGAGGCTCCCTGAGGGTGCCTCAATCTCTGGAAGGGTTTTTGGGAGGAATCACAGCCTCTGGGAGGGTCTCTGGGGCGTCGCAGCCCAGGAGAAGACCCTTAAGGGTGCCAAAGTCGTTGGGAGGGCCTCTGGAAGGCCCCCTGGGGGGGGGGGGGGGGTGGTAGTGGGCGCCGTCTATGTGAGGGTTTTGGAGGGAATTGCTGCTCCTGAGAGGGTCGCTGGGGTTGTTGCCATCCCTGGGGGTGCCGCAGAGTCTGGGAGAGCCGCTGGGAACTCCACCAGCTCTGGAAGGGCTGGTGGGGGCTCCCTGCCCCTGAGAAAGTCCCTGGGAGGCCGCTGCTGCTGGGAGGGCCCCGGGGGACTCTGTCCTAATTGGGTGGCACCCTGGGGGCGCCGTCGTTTCTGGGGGGTTTTGGGGGCATCGACACTTCTATGAGGGTCCCGAGAGCGTCAACACACCTAGGAAAGTTGCTGAGGAAGCCACCGCCCCTGAGAAGGCCCCTGGGATGGTCCCTGGGGATGTCGCCGCCCCTGTTAGGGACCCTGATGACGCCGCCGTCCCTGGGAAGGGTCCCTGGGGTCACCACCACCCCTGGTAGGGTCCCTGAGCGTGCTGGCACCCCTTGGAGGGTCCCTGTGGGCGCTGCTGTCCCTGGGAGAGTTCCTGGAGGTGCCGCAACCTCTTGGAGGGTCCTTGGCAGGTTCCCTGAGGGAGCTGCTGTCCGTGGAAAGGACGTTTGGGGGCGACGTCGCTCCTTGGAGGATCCTTGGGGGCGCCGCTGTCCCTGTAGGAGGGTCCCTAGGGGCATCACCACCCCTGGAAGGACCCCTGGCGCACTGTCCCTGGGAGTGTCCCTGGGAGCGCCACCGCCTCTGAGTGAGCCTTGGTGGTGCAAGCACACCTGGGAGGGCCCTTGGGGGCGCAGCCACTCCTGAGAGTTCCCCTGGGGGCGTCGCCGCCCCTGAGAGGGACCCTGGGGGCGCCACCACTTCTGGGAGGGTCCTTGGAGGCTCCATTGTCCCTGGGCAGGTCCCTAGGGGCACTGCTGCCCTTGGGAGGATCCATGCAAGAGTCCCTAGAGGCACCACTGTCCCTGGGAGTACCCATGGGGGTGCCAGCGCATGTGGGGGGGGGGGGGGTCCTTGGGGGCGTGGCCGCCACTGAGTGTGCCCCTGGTGCTGCTATCACCCCTAAGAGGTCACTGGAGACGTCTGTAGGAGGGTTTTGGTGGCGTCGACGCCCATTGAAGGGTCCCTGGGATGGTCCCTGGGGACGTCACCACCACTGAGAGGGTTCCTAGGGGTACCTCTGTCCCTGAAAGGTTCCCTATCGGCGCTGCTGCCCCTCGAAGGGTCCTTTGGGCCGCTGCCACCCCTGGGAGGGTCCATGGGCACGCCGCAGCCCCTGGGAGGGTCTCTGGGGATGCTGTCGTCCCTAGGAGGGTCCCTGGGGGCCCAGCCGCCCCTGAAAGATTCTCTTGGGCACCACCTCCCCTTGGAGAACCCCTTAAGGCGTCGTCGCCACTGAGAGAGCCCCTAAGGAAGCCGCTGCCCTTTGGAGGGTTCCTGGGGGCACCACCGCCCCTGGATGTGGGTGCCTACGCCCTGGAAGGGTAGCTAGGGGAGCGGCCATTCCTGGGAGGGCCCCTGGGAGCACCAGATTTGTAGGACCCACTAGGTGCATTAGTTTTTGCCCTATTTACAACTCTTTGATATGCACCCTTAAATAAATACACCTACCATCACATTTCCAGTATCATCGCATTCTGAAGAAGGTAACGGAGGATAATATCCAGCAGGAAAACGGAAGTTGGGATACTGTGTTGACTGACTGGCTGTAATTTGGTGGGTTAAAATAATAGATCATCAATCATATTTCACTAAGGGACTGCTGGAAGTATGTAATATATATGACACAATGAACAAGCATGCCATAGGGCTCCTGGGAACCCTTGGCAAGGTCCCTATGGGGGCACTGCCCCTGGGAGGGTTCTTGAGGGTGCCACCATCCCTGGGAGGGTCCTTGGGGGCGCCCCAGACTCTGGGAGTGGCCCTGGGAGGGTCCCTGGAGGTGCCACTATCCCTGGGTGCGCCACTGCCTCTGTAAAGGTTCCTGTGGGCGTCGCCATCCTTGGGAATGTCCCTGGGGGCGCTGGTGCCCCATGGAAGGCATCCTGGGAGGGTCCCGGGGGCGCCACTGCCCCTGGGAGGGTCACTGGAATTGTCCCTGGGAGCATCGCCGCCCATGGGAGAGTCCCTGAAGGTTTTACTTTCCTATGAGAGTCCCAGGAAGCGCCTCCGCCCTTGGAAGGGTACCTGAAGGCGCTGACATCCCTGGGTTGGCCCTGGTGCCACCGCTGCCCCTGGGAGAGTCCCTGGGGACGCTGCCGCCCATGGAAGGGTACCTGGGATGATCTCTGGGTGCACCACCAACCCTAGGTGGGTCTCTGGGTCCATCGCCGCACCTGAGAAGGCCCTGGAAGGGTCTCTGGGGGCTTCACCGCCCCTGAGAAGGTCCCTGGGGGCCCTGTCGCCCCTGAAAGGATCCCTAGACGTGCTACCACTCCTGGGAGGACCCTGGCGTCTCCCTCGCCCCTGAGAGAGCCCCTGGGGGCGCCACCACCTCTGGGAGGATCCCTGAGAAGGCCTCTGGGGGCGACGCTGTCCCAGCGAGTGTCCCTGGGGATGTCACCGCCTCTGAAAGGGCTCGTGAGGGTGCCCTCGTCCCTGTGAGGGTCCCTTGCGGCACTGCCATCCGTGAAAGGGTCCTTTGGGGCACCACCACCTGGGAGGGTCCCCGGGGGCACCAATGTCCCTAGGATGGTCCCTGGAGGCGCCGCTGTGTTTGGAAGGACCCCTAGGTGCTCCACGGCCCCTGAGAAGGCCTCTGTGGGTGCTGCCACTGCTGGGAGAGCCCCTGAGGGTGCAAATGCCCTTGGAAGGCCCGCTGGGGGTGCTGCCATCTCTGGGAGGGTTTTTGGTGGCATTGACGCCCATTGGAGAGCCCCTGGGGGCACCGCCGCCCCTGGGAGTGTCCCTGGGATGGTCCCTGGGGATCCACCACCTCTGTGAGGATCCCTGGGAGTGTCCCTGGAGGTGCTGCTGCCTCTGGAAGGTTCCTTAGGGTCATTTAGGTCGCCGCTGGGAGGGTCCCTGGGCACGCTGCCTTTCTTGGGAGGGTCCCTGGGGACGCCGCCATCCCTGCGAGGGTCCTTGGGAGCACCGCAGTTCCTGGTAGGGTCCCTAGGGGCACTGTTGCCCTTCAAGGGCACAATGGGGGCGCTGCCATCTTTGGGAGGGTTTTAGGGGCATCAACACCCAATACACCCATTGGAGGGTCCCTGGGGGCACCACCACCCCTGGAAAGGTCCCTGGGGACACCAACGCCCCTGTGAGGATCCCTGGGGGCACCACCATCCCTGGGAGGGTCCCTGGCCGTGTCGTAGCCATTGGGAAGGTCCCTGGAGGTTCTGCTGTCCCTGGGAGGGTCCTTGGGAGTGCCACCATCTTTGGGAGGGTCCCTAGAGGTTTTGTCGCCCCTGGGAGGGTGTCTGGGGGCCCAGTCACCCCTGAAGGGATCCCTTGGGGTACCACCACCCCTGGGAGGACCCATGGGGGTGTTGTCTCCCCTGAGAGAGCCCATGGGGGTGCTGTCTCCCCTGAGAGAGCCCCTGGGGACACCGCTGCCCTTGGGAGGGTCCATGGAGGCGGCATAAATGAAAAGCATTTTAACTTCTTTTTTTTTTAATTTGAGTGTTAATTGCATTAATTACAGCACATTGTAAGTAATATACAAGGCGGTACGTTTACATGGCTATTATAGAACACATGAAAAGTCATGATTAGTAAACGTCACCTGCTGTCAAGAAAACTGAGGCAAATTGCCAAGAATACATACATACAGTACAGTACATACATACATACATACTACATGAAGCTCAATACTGCAGTACATTCTCCAGTACTGTATTAAGCTTTTAATGTTAAATGTGTCAAATAGTTTCATAAAATTTTATCTTATGTACAAAAACAAAAGAAAAACTTCTTATTACTCTTTAAGATATAATAAGCATGAGATAAATTCATTCATCTTCATTAAACAGATAAATCTCAAGTATCAAAACTTGTGAGGGTAACCAGTCAATGCCTTCAATACAAAATAAATAATACTTTTGTATATAACATGGGAATTAAATATATTTTATATGTGAATTAAGGTGTTTTATATTGGAATAATTAAATTGATGATAATGATATGTACATGATGAGTCAAGACATGTTGTAGCAAGGTTATGGTTACAGTTTATGAGGCCTTAGTTAACACACTCACTACAACATCACAAGGCTAAAAATGAAAGTCTCCATTTATACTATGCAGTGGTGGATCCCTGGTTTCAATTTGTCCGCAAAATGGAGGGGTCACTCCTAATGACAATATTTTTGTTTAATAGTTATTTTAAATACTGCAAATTCCTGATAAACACATTTATTAAATAGTACAGAAGGCGAAATATAGTTTGAAAATGCCTATTTCAGATACAGTACTGTGTTCTGTGCTTGGTCTCTGCTCTGTGATGAAAGTTACGTAACCACCCTTAAAATATTCCGGATCCACCCTTGGCAGGTCTAGATGGAATTGAAAAGTTGTTCCACAGTGGCACTGCTACAGCATGCCAACTCATCTAAGCTCAAAGGCCTTTAAGGTTCCTGAGCATTGTGAGGATTTACTTGAGCTGTCTTCAACAAGTGAGGGAGATATGAGAAAGAATATGTTCCTAAGGTGAAACAAGTACAGTATAGTTATTGACTTCAACATAGGAAGTAATGTGAACAACCCTTCTTGAATACCAACTCCTGCTCACTTGTGAAATGTCAGTAGTGTTATATTGTAAGTACAGTATAATCTTTCTGAATTGTTGAAATAAAAAAAGAAATGATACATAAGAATAACTATTGAAAGTAGTGTTAACCATTACAGTGACTACAATCTTTTGAAAGGGATTAAAGTGGGGATTTAAGACAAACACTTAAATCACTTTGGCAGGTACAGTCATCCCTTATTTATCTGGACTGCCAAATGTTTTCAATTTAGAATACATAGTTGGTAGAGGATGTATGGAGCTATAACATGAACCTCACATTCAGATCATCTACTTATAGTACTATATATGCTATGAATCTAACCCCATAGGGTTTTAAAATTATCAGTACAGTGCAGTACTGTACAGTATTATAAACATATATTTTACTACATTCCCGAACAACACAACCTTATGATTATACAGTAGTAGTTAGTAAGGAAACAGTACCTGTATTACTAATTTTATAATTGCATCATAATAAAAATAATTACCTGAAATTACAGATACAGTACCTGTAATAGGTACGCATACCTATCATATACAATTTTTTCAATTTTCATTATCCAGAAGCATGTTATGGCCAGACAAATGAGGGATGACGGTGTTAAATTTTAAAATATCTGTAGTAGTATAGTACAATATGTATAAAGCTTTGTGAATATATAGAGATTCATTTAATGTGGTAATTCTAAGATATTAATGTGTTTTAATGCAAAAAAGTTGTTATATTTCATTTGGATTTTTCCAATTACTTCATTTGTACAGTGATATTATTAGTTTACACATACAAAACAGTATACAGTATACATATATATATATATATAATATATATATATATATATATATAGTATATATATATATACATATACAGTACAGTATACCAGTATATATATGAAACAGGCCTTCTCATGTAAAGTTAAATAGGCCTATGTATAATAACTTCATCACTTTAAGCCATCCATTCAAGTGCTTAATTAAATATGGGAAGGAAATTGGAATGTTATTTATACAATAGTTGTACAGATTAGAAATGACCAAGTATTGGCCCAGCATAGGTATTCAAAAATATAATGTTTCAAAAACTCATCATCTGATACTGAGGTGCACAGTACTGTACTCTACTATTAATTATCATAAACTAAATGTACAGGTTCTTGTACACACACTATTCCTCACCTTCTAATGTAAATTTTCAAAAAATTACCATAGTAATTAAGATTATTTTTCAGTTGTTCAAATTTAGTAGTCTTACACAGGTAGTCCCCATTTATCACATGGGGCCCCACTCCTAAAAACCTTTGCCATGTGTGAAATTGTAGTAATTTGTGCCTAATTAATTTTTCCATGAGAAACAGTGTATAGTACTGTACAGTATTAAGGGGAGGATGCACTCCTAGCTGGCAGTTTTGTGGGTACTTAAACTGATCTTTTTTTCAGAAACTTAGAGATTGGAAAAAAATAAATACAGGTACTGTACAAATATTTATGAAATACTATAACTGAGAAACATGTGCATGCTCTCACACTCATAGCCTTTCATCAAGAGTAGTTTCTTCACCACACTCATGTTATCATTTAATAATGTCTAATTTCACCACTAAAATAAAACCATTTGATTGATTCTGGATATCTGTACAAGGTATGCTTGGTGAAGCACTGCACTGGTAAGTCTTTTTGCATTCATTATACATGATTTAGGGCAATTCTGAAAGAACTGATTGCATATACAGTATACATAAACAGTTCTTTCTAGCATGCGTGTCTGTGCAACCGGAAGGTTCTTGTTGAATTGTGCAATTGGTTTAATTTTTGTTCTTATGAAAGCACTTCTTAAAAAACTAAATTGTGATAATAAAATTATTTAGTAAAAAAATTAACCTGTGATACATGAGTTTCCAATAAATGATGACTACCAGTACAGTACACATATAAACATCTGATAAAAGCCCTGAGTTGCCCTCCCCTCCCTCCACCCCACATAAAAGGAAGTGACAAATGGTTGGAGAATACTTAAGCTGTCCTCCTACCTTCCACACACCCACCCCCAAACCCTTAATTAAAATGAAGTACCAAATAATAGATTTTTCCCCTTAAGATTTCTGATCTTTGGCTACATTCACATGCTGCACACTGTGTAGTCTGGCTCATAGATTTAAGTCAGACACGTCCTTAAAAGGAAATTGTATTTAATTCCTGTATCTTTAATTTTATCCCCTGACATTCACACCATTCTTTGTTTCCTACTTCAGCTATGTATCTACACTAACTCAGAACAGCTCATTCTACTCACAAATTTGAAGTTCTTTGTCTAATCATTTTGCGTTTCATTCACTTGACAGCCGCATCAACCTATAATACTCCACCAGTTGTTAACAATGGATTTAGCTTCACTGTATGTGCTCATGGTAGATACCACCAGAGCACTGTGTATTGTACTGTGGGGAAACTCTTTGTGGTGTTTGATTTATAGCCATTAATTATACACTCAGTGTTTTTTTATGTTACTCTTATTATAAAGGTTTCTCATACGTATTTACAATCGTCTTCAGTTTATATACCTGTACAGTATATATATATATATATATATATATATATATATATATATATATATATATATATATATATATATATATATATATATATATATATATATATATATATATATATATATATATATATATATATTTCATGTAAATCCACAATGAAAACGTGGATAAGATAAATCTTGATAAAATCACACGGGAGAATGGAAACAAAAGCTAAGGTACTCCGTTGTTTCCATTCTCCCGTGTGATTTTATCAAGATATATATATATATATATATATATTATATATATATATATATATATATATATATATATATATACAAGTATACCTGTATAAACATCGTTATTCTATGGCAACAGGGATTTTCGAATTTTGATAGGATCCAAGCACAATAAGAAAAAGTTTGGTAAAGATCTATAATATAGTTTACATTTAGAATAAACTTAATACCATTACCATCCATTTACAACCTGTGGAACAAAAATTTGAGTACAGTACAATACTGTTACAATATTTACAGCTCGGCTCCAACAACTCCTACAAAAGATATATGTAAAGTGATGCCAAGCTTAAAATTATGCAGTTGTAAATAACTACATGCTGACATGATACAGGAGCCAAGATATTTAAAGGGTTCATTGATTGATTAAATCTTGGAAGGAAAAGTCTGTAAGAGCTTAACCAGCAACTGAATGGACTAACATAGGAGACAGTTGTAATGAGGAAGCCTTAGCACAGTTCCACAATATTCACCTAATGCCTTTCTATTAAATCAGGTTGGCATACTAATAACAACTTGCAGGTAATAATGTTATTCATATCATTCATATCACAAAAGGAAATGCAAATGTTGTATCTCCTTCCTCTCTAAGTAATAAATACTTAGATTAGTTCTGCTACAAGCACTGGTTCTCCTTGGGCATTGAATGCAAGATTACGGGAAATTGGATGAAGGATGGTTGGTTCATCTGGCAGTGGGCGGTTGGCAAGATCAGGTGGTTGGAAGGTTGATCCCGTAAATGAAGTCCTCAGTTCATGGTAATCACCATTCTTGATGGAAATTGAAATGAATTATTATAAAGAATAGCTTTTGCAAACTTTTACATAAAGATAAACCTCTAGTTCCAATAGGATTAGGTTCCTGACAACCCAATCGCAGGTCGATATATTATATGGGCTAGTCAGACACCCATAAGGATCACTGAAAAAAAATCCTAGAATACTACACTACAACAAAATTAAACAACACCCACCACATCATTAAAAACAAGTCTAGTCATCATCATATGTCCTCTTCAAGGCTAAGGAGACTCTTAAGGTGGAGAGGAGACATCAACCTGAGTCCCACACAGACTTTGGGGAGTCTGATGAGTGGGGACTGGAGGTGTAGCTTTTGTCTTGGCCTTGAAGATAGTGAGCAAAATGCTTGCCAGACATTTTTAAAGTTACACTTTTCACTTCAGTCACAAAAACGTGATAATGGTAAGGGATTAGTGGGTCTCATGTTACTGACCTGACCTGATGCAATGTCAGGTCACCCATCGTCAGGGTGGGGATTAGAACGAAAGCACTTCTTAGTCAGATTGAAAGCACTTCACAGTCAAAGCAAAAGCACTTCACAGTCACTAAAATAGAGTACAGTTGTACCCCGCTTAACGCGGTCAATTGAACCCACAGGGTACCGCGTTAAGTGAAAACCGCGTTAAGTGAACAACAGAACATATGGGATTAATTCCAATAGAGACTGGCCCGACCCCCAAACTCCACTTTTTGACGACACACAACTATGTTCTAGTAAAAATAACATCTTAATTTTATGATGGTACATGCACACAATTAATACTTAAGAGAAATAGAGAAATACAGTCGCCAAGTTAATGTCCATTCAAATAATGGACTCGACTCCCTCCCCCTCTTCTCACACTACACTGCTGGCTCTTCCCTCTGAGAAATTTTTGGGGGAAACCACTAGATTTTAATAAATAATACCTCAAACTAAAGTTAGGATAATATAATTGACATTGCTGGATTCCTTGTAAGACCAAGAATATTTTGAATATAAATGTCATATATTTTGCACAAAGGATAACATATTTACTCAGAGTAAACATTATATCTAAAATTTGTATGTCTAATACAAAATCTATGATGTTTATATTCAAAATGATCATAAAATTGTAAGAATTCCAGCAATGTAAATTATATTCTGGCCGGGTAATTTGCATGAATTTTATGAGCTAAAACAAATATCTTCAGTTAATAAAAAAAAAATATTCTTGAAGACACTATCTGTCAATCAAAGTACCCCACCTTGCCTCCCCCCCCCCTCTCCCAACCGCGCCAGATGGTCGGTCCATCCCAACCCTCCCCCCCACCCCCCACCAACCCTCCCTACCAGAGAAGCTTTGGGAGAAAATAGTAATTTACATTTTTAGTAATAAATAATAACTCAGATTAAAGTTAGGATAATATAATTGACATTGCTGGATTACCTTGTAAGACCAGGAATATTTTGAATATAAATGTCATATATTTTGCACAAAAGATGACATATTTACTCAGAGTAAACATTATATCTAAAATTTGTATGTCTAATGCAAAATCTATGATGTTTATATTCAAAATGATCATCAAATTGCAAGAATTCCAGCAATGTAAATTATATTCTGGCCGGGTAATTTGTGTGAATTTTATGAGCTAAAACAAATATCTTCAGTTAATAAAAAAAAAAAATATTCTTCACACCGTGCCAGATGGTCGGTCGGTCCCTTCCTCCCCCCCACCCCCCACCAACCCTCCCTACCAGATGTGTGGGAAAACCAGAATATTTACCTTTTTAGTAAAAAATAATACCTCAAACTAAAGTTAAGATAATATAATTGACATTGCTGGATTCCTTGTAAGACCAGGAATATTTTGAATATAAATGTCATATATTTTGCACAAAAGATGACATATTTACTCAGAGTAAACATTATATCTAAAATTTGTATGTCTAATGCAAAATCTATGATGTTTACATTCAAAATGATCATAACATTGTAAGAATTCCAGCAATGTAAATTATATTCTGGCCGGGTAATTTGTATGAATTTTATGAGCTAAATAAAAAAAAAAAATATCATACTTCACCGCGTATATGAGTAGATGAACCGCGTTAAGTGAAAGTTCGGTTCTGGCGAGGCACCGTGTATATGAGAAATCGCGTTAAGTGAAACCGCGTTAAGCGGGGTACAACTGTATAATGTGAGCTTTAGTGATGTCCTCTCACTGTAAGGTAAAAAAGAAAACACCAATGATGACCGCTAAACCTTGAGATCCATTTCTTACAAACATGTAACCAAGAAGAAACAATGGCTGGATTGTAGGTCACCAGATGGCCATGAGGCAGTGTTCAAGAAGATGACGTCTCAGCTGACAAATGAAGTGAGTGATGTGTTCCATATGCTGACTTAGCGAGTTGACGAAGATCATTAATCCGAGTTTGTTTACATAACAAATAGGGGAATGGCCTTAATATATCAGCATTGTAAACACAAATTATCACAGATTGGCAGATCATGAATAGAGGTTTACCTGTATGTGTTTTACACATGTGTGTGTTTTATAAATTTTTGTGACTTTATGATGCTCTTCATATAGTGAACCAAATCATCAGCTTATCATGATTTTTGGAGTTGGGACTGAAGAACCCCTAACATTAGTGTAGTTGGGAATAATCTTATGATCACTTTACTCTTGAGTCACAGTCCTTTATTACTTGAGACATCAAACTACGGAATTAATCAGAAAAACAGTTATCAGAAACACTTATGTATGTTTCTTTGGTAAGTGAATAAGATCTTTAATTAGAATGCAAACTACTGCAATAAGAATTTTATATAAAATAGATAGAATGTCTAAAATTTATCTAAAATACACTACTTTATGCCATTTTGGGCAGCACTGATAAAAGACCATAATAATACACACAGTACACAACTATCAAACAGGGAAGTACTACCGCCTGGGAAGATATTGGAAACATAATGAATTGTCTAATGGTAGACCCTGCTGCCATATGGCATCACAAAAATTGTGACCAAGTCTCTGTTAGCTGATCTGACTGACTTTCTGCTTTATTTACATACTGTACAAACTGAGCTCACTCGACCAATAACCTCTGCTGCTATACCTATAATACAATACTGTACATTTACCTGGGTAAGTGGTGATCTTGGTGTTTCAATACCAGGGACTCGTGGACCCTGAGCTGAGGCTGGGCGGTGGAGGTGGTCTAGAGTAGCATAATCATTACTTTCTCCAGGGTCCTCCCCCAGTTTTAATGTTCCTTGTTGCAAACCACGAAGTTGTAGTGACCGCAGTGTTCCTCCATGGGACTTCTGGATAGTAGCATACGTGTTGCTCTGGCCATCCAGCTGGTAATATTAACCAGTGTTATGAGAAACAAAAATTTTTGAATTGCTATATAAATCAGGGCTGTACTTTTTTAACATTGTTGTTTTGTCTTCTCAATGTTTTCCTACTATTATGCTGCAATGCTGGTATCAAGAACAACACACTATTCCCTTAATGATGGTTATTCATTCTTAATCTGTCTTGTTGAAAATGATGTTTACTTTTCA
Source organism: Homarus gammarus (assembly GCA_958450375.1). NCBI lineage: Eukaryota > Metazoa > Arthropoda > Malacostraca > Decapoda > Nephropidae > Homarus > Homarus gammarus. The sequence goes on from CAUDMG010001492.1 coordinate 2,751,068, forward strand.
CAACAAGGCTCCAGCTACTTCACACTACATATGATAATCCAGACTTGAATACACTTTGATGAACATTATAAGTCATTTGGGAGAAGTCTAGATTATATAAGTTAATCAGTACAATATAAAAAATCAGTAGTGGAAATGTCTGGAAACTTCAGATACAATACTCAGAATACTTTGCAAAGATAACCTTGCCCTCCAAAAGTAAGATAAAAGCATTAATAGTTTATATATGTATTTACCTCCCACACTACCTGCCACAGTCTGCTATCAACACTCAGTTTGAGAAGTCATCATAGCATAGAAATTTGTTTTACAGTATGCACTCTTTTTTAATGTACAGGGAGTCCCCGGGTTACGAACGAGTTCTGTTCCTGAGGACATTCTTAAGTCGGAAATGTACACAAGTTGGAACACATATCCTATGTGCACTATATCATAGCCTAAGTCCTTTTATAAATCTAGAATCACTTAACTTAAGAGAAGAGAAGAAATTGAATGACAAAATACAGGAAAGTAAAAATTAAGTTTAACACTTACATTGAAACCTTGGTGCTAGCTGATCTTCCACCCATATCACTAACAATCTTTCCCTGTCAATTCACAATCCACTTCTTTGTTTTGTTATCATAGTTGAGTGCATTGGTGCACATCCTTTAACATGTTCAAGAATTTTGTGTTTGTCTTTCAAAATGCATTATTGGGTGTCATAATATTAATCTTTAAGTTACCATTGTACTCAATATCATACCTGTGAGAGGTCAATACTTGATCTTCGACGTTCTGGACTCCATTCTGCATCTACAGTGACACTTGGCCCCTGTACCGGGTTGGGAGGAACATTTACTTGTGTTGTGTCAAATTCGCTCATCACTTGCATTGTCAGCTCTTGTTCCTCATACATCTTGAGCTTCCTGAAAAATGTCAAAGAAATGAAATATTTGAGGAAATAGTTTATACATATAAGTCACAGTAGTTACTTATCTTTTTTAATTATTATGTTAATTGACATCCCGCACAAGGTACAACTTCATCCAGTACCCAAATTTGCGTTACGTTGTCATGGTGTGGGGCACAAACGAACAACTTTCAAATACCTGGGATGGGTATAAAGTTCCCATCTTGCAACCTCAGATGAGGAGGATGAAAATGGATTGTCACTAAACACGCAAATTCCACAAGTGATGGGCTGTATGTGCATATATTTAGTTTTAATTTATTAGGTAAATATTTTTTATTTCCATGGTCAAATTATTATTTTCCAGGACTGGAATTCTTAAAATTCCATGACTTTCCAGACATGTACAAACTCTGATACAGTGCCACCTCTAATCACTTAATCACGTACAGCACCAGGGTATGTCTTTAAAGAATTTCACCCCATATATTTTCCTTCATCTACCAATAAAATAATTAAAAACATTTATTTCTAGTTGGAAAATTGCAAACACTTGATAATTGAGAATCATGTGAATATATTTGCTTTGTAACAATACAGTAAATAAAGTATATACTTAATCTTAATATATAAATACAGTAGTACCCCGATTTACGCGGTCAATTGAACCCACAGGGTACCGCGGAAAGTGAAATCCGCGTAAATGGAACAACAGAACATATGGGATTAATTCCAATAGAGACTGGCCCAACCCCCAAACTCCACTTTTTCCGACATAATACCTATGTTGTAGTAAAAATAACATCTAAATTTTATGATGGTATGCTCACACAATTAATATTTAAGAGAAATAAATACCTCAGACTAAAGTTAGGATAATATAATTGACATTTCTGGATTCCTTGCAGGTCAGGGAATATTTTGAATATAAACTTCATATATTTTGCACAAAAGATAAAATACTTGCTTTGTGTAAACCAAATTATTACATTAGATCTAAAATTTGTATGTCTAATGCAAAATCCATGATGTTTATATTCAAAATGATCATCATATTGTAAGAATTTCAGCAATGTAAATTATATTCTGGTCCAGTAATTTGCATGAATTTTATGAGCTAAAACAAATATCTTCAGTTAATAAAAAAAAAAATATTCTTCACGACACTATCTGTCAATCAAAGTACCCCAACTTGCCTCCCCCCTCTTCCAACCGTGCCAGATGGTCGGTTGGTCCCAACCCTCTCCCCCCCCCCCCCCTACCTTCCCTCCATACCAGAGAAATGTTGGGTGAAAAAACTAATTTTAACTTTTAGTAACAAATAATACCTCAGACTAAAGTTAGGATAATATAATTGACATTGCTGGATTCCTTGTAAGACCAGAAACATTTTGAATATAAATGTCATATATTTTGCACAAAAGATAACATATTTACTCAGAGTAAACATTATATCTAAAATTTGTATGTCTAATGCAAAATCTATGATGTTTATATTCAAAATGATCATCAAATTGTAAGAATTCCAGCAATGTAAATTATATTCTGGCCGGGTAATTTGTATAAATTTTATGAGCTTAAACAAATATCTTCAGTTAATAAAAAAAATAATATTCTTCACACCGTGCCAGATGGTCGGTCGGTCCCTCCCTACCAGATAAATGTGTGGGAAAACCAGAATATTTACCTTTTTAGTAATAAATAATACCTCAGACTAAAGTTAGGATAATATAATTGGCATTGCTGGATTCCTTGTAAGACCAGGAATATTTTGAAAATAAATGTCATATACTTTGCACAAAAGATAACATATTTACTCAGAGTAAACATTAGATCTAAAATTTGTATGTCTAATGCAAAATCTATGATGTTTATATTCAAAATGATCATCATATTGTAAGAATTCCAGCAATGTAAATTATATTCTGGCCGGGTAATGTGTATGAATTTTATGAGCTAATTAAAAAAAAATTATACTTCACGTGTATATGGGTAGATGAACCGCGGAAAGTGAAAGTTCGGTTCTGGCGAGGCACCGCGTATATGAGAAATCGCGTAAAGTAAAACCGCGTAAAGCAGGGTAATACTGTATGTAAATTTATATTGGAAACATTTAGGGCAGTGACCGTGAACCTCATTGGCCTTGATGGACTGTTAGGGACACTGCTCTCAACTGCTTTCTCTGCTCCAATTGTAATGTCAGGCACTGTACCTATTCTCAATTGGATTGACTGAGGGCACCCCACTCAATGACTGGCAACCACTGGGTCAGGAGGTGAATGATACATCCCTTTTAATCTAAATTCAAAATTACTTACTGGTCAACCCAGAGAGGGTTTTCTGTAGTGTTTAAGCCCAAATCTTCGTCAATATTACGCTTAATAAGATGTTCACTGGATCTGCTGGATGGAGTCATCACCCTGAGAACATACCATAAACTTATGAAATTTAAAGATCATTTAAGATAAATACAGTATTTTAATGCTAAGGCATCAAGCATCTACATTTTAATCATAATTAATACAAATCATCATATGTTCATCACCTTTCCTCCACCAACATGTGCCCTTTATTCCTAATCTAAATAGCTTTTAGCATCAAGACCCTGCACTCTTAAAGGGTTCCATGGCCCAGTTGATAGTACTCTGGACTTCCAGTCTGTGAGATATGAGTTCAATCCTCTGTCATACATGATTGATGGGATTTTATAGTGTTGTGATATAGACATAGGCTGGCCACCTGCCACACCAGTCCCCTGGGCTATGCAAATTGTGAGGAATGGTTTAAATCATTATAAATTATCCTCTAGTTTATTGAGATATTTCAATTAATATTTTTTTATTATTATATATATTTATGATAGCAATTTAATATTACATGCACAATAAACTCACCAATATCTGAGGCAGCAACACACAACAATGAAAGAGATAAAGCCAATAAAGAGAACAATCATGAGAGCAATGAGACCAGCCAGGCGAGCATCAACCTCTTCCCTCACTGCCACAATTGATGCCGGCTAAAACAGAATGGATTGTGTCATTCTTCATATATGGATTATGTCATTTTTCATATATGGATTATGTCATTCTTCATATAGAGTACAAATTTATGTGAAAAATTAAAGAAGACAAAATTTCTGAAACAATTAAAAGAAAGGTTTTCCAATTCCAACAGCACATTATCAAACATAAGAGACTTAAAAGTATGAACACATATGTTGTATTGGTCTACTGTACTTACAAAGACATTCTCAATAAAAAATGAGTTTGAGCTATTGGTAAGAGTGGCATATCCCTGATCCATTCGCTTAAGCACCACAGGCACAGGCATCACTTGCTCAGTCTGATTTACGACGTGGACCAACATGTCAGCTCTATGAGACAAAAAATATATTAGAATTATCATCTTAAATAGTTTCTCTCCTACTTTAAAATTTTAAAATGTATTTGCATAATTTTCACATTATTTGCAATATAAGATGGTATCAGTAGATCAGTGATATAAACAGTGCTGAGCCATATTTGAAGCACAGTTTGGTGTTACATACCTCTCACGGTTGACAGTATTGTCAGGGTTTACATGATATCTAATTTCATCTACGACTGCTGTTCCTTTAGCAACCTGTAGTGGTGAGAGTCATTATCATTGGTAATGTGCTTCATTCGAAATAAAAATGCTAGAAATATAGAAACAATCAAAAAATCATGATACTCTATGGGTATCTCTTGAGATACAATTGTTTGAGATGTAAATATTTCCGAAATTGACACCACTATTTCAAGAAACGAAAGCATCCCTAGCTTATACAAATTTGGGCCCAGACAAAAATTCAAATTATGCATGCTGGGAGTCACTAATCAAGTCCCACAAGCCTGCATCTTTCCTTCTGCCATTGAGTGTATGTTTGAAGTGATCTCTCTTTATCTATGTGTATTCACATCATCCTTTTGTTACAACTTTCACAATGGCATCCAAGCATTCTGTTGAACCATCAGCTACCTGTACTACACCTTACAAACCACAAAACTGAGAGTATTTAAGTGTCATGAATGTGGTGATGGCCCTACCAAGACTGGGAAAGACCTGTGTCTGGCTGCTTCTACTGTGGCCACAATTTACAAGCATGCTGTGATGAGATGGACAACCCTCCTCATTTTGGTGAGTGCCAAAGGCCTTTACTCAGCCCACCCCTGCTCACCCCCTTATGGTGGTGAGCCCAGACTACCCTCCCATAATGTAGTAATACACTAAAGATAAACAGTATTTTATTAAAAATGTTCATGTGTTTGGTCGTAAATTAAGAGGAGTTGTGTACTATTCATCATTAGTTAGGTAGTTTTTGTTCTTGTTTGAAAACTGATTTCATGTTCTTGGGGTATGATATTAGGTATTTTTGTTATTGGGGAACCAAACCCTACTTTTTCCATATGTTTTTCTATTTGTATACTAATATGAAAATTCATCTAACTTTTTTTTTGGGGGGGGGGGGGGGAACTAACCCATTTGTATCTCGGGGGATACCTGTACACTCAAAATGTAAAACCATCATTTTAAAGAAATCAATCTGTAAGAATTATGGGTAAGGTGGCACATAAAGTATGAATCAGGAATAAAAGAAAATAAATCCTCCTTTAGAAATTGAAAAGACTAAGTGTTGATTTAATATGAAACCTCATAATAATGTTAATGCTCATAGAGGAAAAATGCACTGTTACGCTGGTCATCTTCAACCTTTTATGGTAAATTTTGCAAGTTTGTATGAGTTGGCCATTGTTACTAAATCAAAGATCTCGAGTAATTTATGACTCTCAAGTGTCACAGTTACTGGTAACTTGTCTTCCCTTGGCCCACCTGTGAAAGAGTCGCAGCAATGTCCTCTTGACGACGAACTACTTCTTCAGGGGGTTGGGCAAGGACAACTCTTACTAGGTCTTCTCTCTCCCAAACCCACACCTGATAAAATGATGCATAAACTAACAAAAAAATTGAATTTCATTCTACATAAATATTATAAGCACAACACTCACGGCATGTACAGTAAATACTTGCATGTTATTAACTCTTAAATACATTCTTAAATACATATACTTAAATACATATACAGCTACTCCTCGACTTACGACATACTCGACCTACAACCACCCGGACATACGACAGCCTCAGTTGCACCAAAATTTTGTCAAATTACGTATTTTCGAGTCCCAACGTTAGTGATTGCGCTGTTTACTGACAAAATTTTTGTTTGTAATTCACTTTAAAATGGCTGGCAAGCTTAAAAGTGAGAGTTTTGTGGTGCTGAGAAGAAAAAGAGACAACCATTTTAGATTTTCTATGTATTATTTAAGCATTTTCGACTTACGACCAATTTGACTTACGACCTGGATTTGGGTCCCTAACCCCGTCGTAAGTCGAGGAGCAGCTGTATAATGAACATTGCATAAAGCTGGCACAACACTGAAAATTTTCTTCACATATACTGTACAGAAATAAAATACAGTGATCCCTCAGTTAACGAGCGCCTCAGTTAACGAAATTTTGGTTAATGAATTATCTTCCATAAGATTCTTAACTTCGGTTAACGAGCATTCCCTCGATTAACGAATTCCTTACGAGCACCCCTCAACATGTTTTCGCTTGCACAATAACTGTCATATTAGTCCGCCAATACAGTAATCGGTTCTATGGCTTAAATTCCTTACTATTTTAGTAAATATCAAGAAGTTTGTACTATTCAATAATTTTAAAAGTCTTATATCAAAATTTTTAGTAATTTTAACAATTATTTAATATAATTTAAGTACAGGGAAACTAGTTTTTAGCGTGCCAAACAGCCTGTCAGCACACCATACAGACGTCAGTCTCTGTGTCTTTTCAGTGGAGGTAACATCTTGCTTCAGACTCTCTTCAACATAAACGTTTTTTTTCTGTGTGTCCAGTCAAATTATTGGTCATTCTGAAGTTTATTTTACATAATGACAATATATAATGCAGTGCAGTGTTGATTTAAAGAAAATAATCTTGAATTACACCAAGTGAACTAAAATTTTATGGGTGAAATGGCGCCATGGGGTGACTTCTCTTCCACCCCAATGCCTTCTCTTCTCCCTTCTCCTCCACCCCCATTCTAATTCCCATCATCATCATCATCCAGGAGCCTTGTATTGTACATACACACCTCAAAGTAAGTGTACTTTACGACCTTTTTTGTTGACTTTAGGCAATTTTCGGTGAGCTGGAACCAATTACCAAAAACCCATTGAAACAATAGTTTCGGTTAACGAATTTTTCGGTTAACGAGCAACCTTCTTTTACGAATTGTGCTCGTTAACCGAGGGACCACTATAAAAACACTACAGAGACAGACGGACATCACAAAGAGGAAGATGCCTGAATAAAAGTTAGTGACACAGTACAGTTATATCTCCGTTAGCTGGGATCCCTCGAACCCGAAACTCTCCGATAGCCGGAATTTAAATGTTCTCGGAAAATCGTTCCCAAAGCCAGAATTTTCTGAAAAATTCCGGTTTTGGGAACTATTTCCCAAGGGGCACATTTTCCGGAGAATTCAGAGAAAATTTTCCTGATACACGGAAAATTCTGGAAAATTCCGGATGGGGTTTTTTTTTTCTGGGTTTGAGGGATGAAAATCAGGTGCATTTTCTGGAAATTTTGAGACAAATTTTCCATTACCCGGAAAATTACAGAAAATTACGTGGATGAGGGATATTTTTCCGGGTTCGAGAGATAATGTAATGGACAATTTCTGGAACTTCCGAGAACATTTTCCGTTACCCGGAAAATTCCTCAAAATTTTGAGGATGAGGGATATTTTTAACCGGTTAGAGTGAGTCGTCTCGTTACCTGGAAATCTCTCATTCCCGGAAGTGCTCTGCACCAATTGTTCCGGCTAACGGGGATATCACAGTCCTGTACAGTATATGAAATATCCAAAACATTTAGGATATAAAATACCCACTGTACTGTACAATAGAATCTGGTTTTATAAGTGAAAATAACTGATACTCTACATGTAACAAAAGACTTCATGATAAGAAAGTACATTCACATGGAAGAAAGGCCAAGAAATGTGAGAATAAAATGAAGTTTATTTAGCTGTAACAAACAACCACATGATGTCTTCTGTGATGGAGAGACAGACAGAACAGTGCAAACTAATAAAGCCTTAAATGTATATCATTGGTGGGGTTATAATTATAATATGCAATTAGTCATAACTGATGAACATATCATTGACAGACAACCCAAAATAGAAAAGGAGTGATTAGGAAATCTCACCAATTTGAATCATAGAAAGACACAGGTAACTTTTTCAGTAAAAATTTGGAAGTTTTTGACAATTAAGAGTCATGTGACATTACTTTAACTGAGATAAAGTTTTAAGTTCATATAGTTTAATAAGATCTTTTTCATTTATATTTTTAATTTCTTTTTACTCTTATTTTTTCCACCCCCTAGGCCCTGTGGGCTATTCCCCATAAAAAAAAAGTAGGATTAAAACTCACATTGACACTGCAGGTGGCAGTGCGATATGGCGGTGCCTCCTCCTTTGCTTGCAGTTGGAGGAGGAAGCGGTGGCGGCGGTACTGGGACATGAGGGAGGCAGTGGTGAGCTTACCATCTTGTGTGATGTTGAATGGTGATGGAATAATGGAGCCGATGGCCTTAGTTTCTCCTGTGGTAGAGAAGGTAGCTTGTTATTTTCATGTTTTTGAGAATACAGGAAATAAAATATTTTTAATATCTCTGTTGATAAAGGTCCAGCAAGGGATGACTAGAGCTATTAGAGTTGATTCACAAGCTGAAAAACTCTGTCATAAATTAAACTACCTTCCACTGCATGTAATGTGAAATAAGGCTTTTCACTGCTCAGAAAATGTTTATAGTTGTTAATTAACTTTCCTTCTTTCTAATCCCTTTAAATTCCAGTATATCTAACACATACAATTTATTAAGATTAACTTGTACTGTATTTCTATTTCAAGTAGCTATCTTTACTTTCTTCACTAGTCTTGCACCACTCCCCATTACTATTTACATCTACATGTATTCCTCAATTAATACACTTAACAAAATAAAGATAATAAAATAAACTCATAAATCAATCTCTCAGCCTTTTAATTACATAAAATTAGATAATGTAAAAATAGTTGAACACCTTATTCTTGAAGATATTATGAAGCCTATAGATTTTTGTAACAAGTTTGTTAGAGTGATGAATTTTCTGTATTCAATTACTTTCAGTAAGAAAAAATAAATGCTCTATAGGTAACACACATCAAAGTGACTCACCTGGTCTGAAGAGATTGGATGCTCTGATAGAGTATGTCAGAGTGCCATTAAGGCCAGCATCCCCATCAACAGCACTCACCATTCTCACAAATCTATCAACCTCTGCTTCATATGACACCCCTGTAACAGAGACAGCAAACAACTTCAATAGAAAGACACCTTTATGTCATTGTGCTCCTACTCAAAACAGTGAATATTCTCAAATACCCTGTAGAATATAGATATTGGTAGAGTGATTTTCATATGGTGTCCATTATTAAAATTGTGCTTTAATCTAGATACAGTAAGTCCTCGTTTAACGATGGCCTGCTTAATGTTGTTTCGGTACTACGTCGCTAATATTTAGATACCAAAAATTTGTTTAATCTCCTAATGACTCAGTACAATGTCGTTTTGCTTCGTCAAGGACTACTTTTTATGGCGCATCACCCTCTCTCATCTGGCCGCACTACGCTCTCTCGGCTCACCGCAGAGTCTCAGTGACTCACCACCCTCCTCTCCTGCCCTCCTCCACTCCCACCCTTCTCCTCGGCTCCTGCCATACTACTCCCCTCCCGCCATCCGCCTCCTCCGCTTCATTACCCACCACACACATAACTCTACCACCTCCGCCAATCAGTGAGTACCAATACAAATTTATTAGTTATATAAGTAAGCACTATTTTCTATAGAAATGGCAATGATTTTCTGTATATGTAATGTATTTCATGGGGCAAAGGGAAGCTCAGGAACATAACTCCCATATTTTATCTATTTCTTATGGGGAAAATTGATCTGCTTAACATTGTTTTGTACAATGTCGCATTTTGGGGAACATAACCCCAACGTTAAGCAAGGGCTTACCGTACAATAATTTTAAGCCTAAAATTCTTCAGAGCTTAATGATTTACATATAGTAATTAAATCAGTTCCCTACAATACTACACTCTTCAAGTTGTATTGTTTATCTGTAAAAAATAATTCCTAAGTTAGATAAAACTTCCAGACCAGAGTATTTTTCACACTTCAAGGGTTTATTGTCTTCTGTAAATAGATTGTCATTATATACATTATTTCAACATGTCCTAAATGTCCCATTTCTATTTTGTGCCAAGACAGAGACCATTTAAACATTAACTGGTGCTTTCATGGCAAAAGACCGCCGAACTGTGAGTTACTTCTTCCAAATAACAGGTTATTATGTCTGCAAGGATGAACATGAACATACCTAAAAAATTTCCTCCATTTACAGTTTATTTTAATTTGATCAATATGAAAAGGTACCACAAGTCACAAATGTAGAGTCCAAGGCATGGTAAACAACTTTACATCAAGTATCCAAGGGACCAAATTTACCCTCAGTTACATTAAACTTACTTAGAACATTTGGTTAACTCACCGGCATAATAAGCTTCACTAATAAATCGTGGTGGTGTGTCGTTCTCATCTTCAATGTTGACAGTGATGATGGCTAGCGTTGGATCTTCTTCATTATATAAGACTTCTTGGTTTGGGTCAAAAATAAAATTAGGGTCATTGGTGGCCTTGACCACGAGTATGTATGAAGCTCTCTGCTCCCGGTCAAGAACAGCATTGGTGTAGAGTTTGCCATGAAGTTTGTCCAGGTAGAAGCTCTCGTGGGCATTACCAGAGACCAAGTAATAGAAAACCTTAGCGTTGATTCCTGAATCAGGGTCCACAGCAAGAAGTTGACCTGTATTAATGGGATTAATATGAATCAATGTGTCTTTATATTCTTGCAATAAGAATATTATCTTAAAAAGAACTAAATCCCTTTTATATATTTTTACTGTATACTATAAATATCTGTGACTATTATCCTGTTCCTATTCTAGTTTTAACACACACACACACACACACACACACACACACACACACACACACACACCATCATTAATGTAGAGTATTCCCTTACTATCATGCAACTAAATACTGTTAAGAATATTAAGCACTGAATCTAGAGATATTACCAAAATATCATATTAATCAAAATATGTGTCGCAGTTTTTTATTTCAACATACCAATAAATGTGTGTTTAGCTGTGTTCTCTACAACACTGAAACGGTAAGCTTGTGGCATCCTGCTCTTGGGGAAAACTGGCCGATTATCGTTCATGTCCTCCAAGAGTACTGTCAAGAATCGCAAGGTCTCATAGGATATTGGTGAACCCTGATCCTTGGCCACCAACACCAACTGTTAAGGAAGAGACTTAGGTTAACTTATGGACGAGTAATTGTATTTTATGGACTTCTGTATATATTTCTATCTCTCCGAGCTTTCTTCCACTCCCATGCAACAGTAGAAGAGATCATAGGAGAATATTTTGTGGAAGAAACATTGCTCTACATTGCCCATAAAATGTTGTCTGTGCACCATACTAATTTGAAATTTACTCTGCACATCCATCTCCGTCATTATTACCTTGGGAACTCATACAAACTGACTTTTTAAAATAACATCTACATAAAACAATTGCCACTTTGGTTTCTTACCTCATACTTATGTTGTTCTTCTCTATCCAGCACAAGCTTAGTGGTAAGATCACCAGAGATAGGGTCTAGATGGAACTCAGGTGTATCCTGAAGATTTTCCTCACCTACACGCAAGTGATAACGCACCTCCCCATTGGCTCCAGAGTCCTTATCCTCAGCTTCAACTGTTATTACCTCCTGCACAGGTGAGCTCCAGTTCTGCAACATTGATAATATTTAGAAAAAGAACATTATTTACAATTATTATTACAAATAAAATACACAAGTTTCCATTACTCATCTACTGCATGAAGATATTATTTCCTGCTTTATGTTCTATTACCTCACGAATGTATCAAAACATCTTTCTTGTCATTTCATTACTAATGGGAGAGAACAGCAGCCATGGAGAAATCAATGCTACACTACTATTTTTTGGTCGTTACCTACACTTACCCTGAAGGTGGACTCACCTCCTGGACGAAAACAGTGGCATTGGGCACAGCTGGGGAGACAAACTTAGGTTTGTGTTGGTTTTGGGGTAGGACTGTAATTTCTACCATAGTTTGATCACTGTATTCACCTGTTGGTAAAAAGAATAAGAAAGAAATTTATAAATTTGAAATTCCTCTGTTACAATAACCAATAAAGATACTTATATTAGATTATGACACTAAACAAGCCACTAGCATTCTTCACCTAGCTGTTCCTCTTTGTCTTTATGCACACACTGCATCTCAAGAGATTTAGTTACTGATACTTTTACTTTTACTTTTATTCTCTTCGCCATTGATCAGTCAGTCGGTCGGTCACGTCTATGATACATACTGTTGGCATATATACTGGGCATGCACTGGCTCCTGAATATATCAGAACCTGCTCCAGTGTTGGTCAAGTCCGGCCTTGAATGAGCTCACACTCGGTGCCTTCACAACGCTCTCTGGCAGATTGTTCCAAGAGTCCACAATTCTCACTCTGAAAACGTTTGCCCTCACAGTTTTCTGGACTTGTGGCTTCTTCAACCATGGGCTGTGACCCCTTGTAGGGTGGACGTCCACCAGCTCCAGGTATGTACATTCGACCGAGTAGTGCCCCCTGAGATGTTTATATACTTCAATTAGGTCGCCCCTCACCCATCTGTAGTTAAAGCTAGGTAGTTGCAGGTGCTCCAATCTCTCTGGGTAACTGAGGTTCTGTAGAGCCAGCACCAGTTTGGTGGCCCTCCTTTGGACATTTTCAATCAACTGGCAGTCTCTAGCATACCTCAGAGACCAGATGGGGTGACAATACTCCAGGCAGGGAAGCATCTCACTCTTGAAGATCATGGTGAGTGATGGACCATCTCAATATCTAAATGACCTTCTTATAAAACCTATTACAGTAGTTTTGTTGCCTAATTCATTTTCTTCTCACAATGGCCCAAGAACTTAAGTTCATTGTCAACATACACACCCAGGTCCTTTATGCATTCAGTCTCAATTAATGCAGTCTCTTCATCTTGTTGGGACATGTGATATGCCTCCTTACTATTGGTGTAACCTAGGTGCATCCTCTTGCACTTTGTGACATTTAATCTTAGCAGCCATTTCCTTGACCATTCTTGAAGCTCACAGAGATCTTTCTGCAGCTCTTCACAGTCTGTTTGGTTCTTAATTTCCCTAAATAACTTGGCATTGTCAGCAAACATTTGTATGGAGGAGTGCATAACTTCTGGCATGTCATTTGAGAAACATAAATAAAAACAAAGTTATAATTAAACAAAAGAATTTGTGAAACAGATGGATGAAGTAGGACACCACCCTCCCATGAATTTAAAAACTCCATCCACTGGTAATGTGACATACCGCAAGAATCAGAAAAAACTGTAAAAGTCTTCTTTTTCACAGTACTGTATCAAAGATAGTGGTTTATTACCTGTGCCATTAAGGTCCCTGGCCAGTATGGTGAGGTTGTAGTTGCTGGGTGTTGCTAGAAGGGTGCGGGCTGGGTAGAGGATACCTGTCTCTGGGTCTAGCCAGAAGGCTTCTGGAAATAAATGGCTCAAGATCACAAAATAGTACCAGGATTAAAGAACATAACCTGTGTCATCATATCTGTTAAAACTACAGTATACAGTATTACCCCGCTTAACACGGTTTCGCTTAGCGCGTTTTACCGTATACGCGGTGCCTCGCCAGAGCCGAACTTTCACTTAACGCGGGTTTTTTCCACGTATACGCGGTGAGTGTCCGGCTCGAGACACTATTTTCAGATTCGCCCCACCCGCCTGCTCCCGCCTCCTCCCTCCGCTTGGGCAAGCCGCGCAGTAAGGTTGCGCAGTGTGTGTCTTTGGCCATACATCCCTACCCCCCTCTGCTGCTAGCTGTAATTGGCTTAAAGTATTATAACGTGACCACCCGGGGGAGGGAGGGAGGGAGGAAAGACGACGCTTGACCTAGCCGCGGCAGTTTCATCCCTCCAGGCCGCTCCGTGTATACATGAACCCATTGTTCTGTGAAATGGCTTCCGCCGGACCACCACCGCCACCAGAGAGAGACCTTTCCTTACCTGGACCCAGCCACCCTAAGCCCAAGAAGACACACCGTGGTCTACGAAGTGAAGTACCAGATCATTCAAGATTTGGAGAAAGGAACACGGCAAGTTGATCTCGCGCGCCAGCATGGCATCAACGAATCTACGATTCGCACTATCAAGAAGGATGCAGCCAAGATCAAAGAGCACATGAAAATCACAAAGTCTGCAGGTGCTTCAACGATCAGGTATTGCCAGAACAGGGTGCTGGCAAAAGTGGAAACTTTGCTGGCGAGTTATTTGATTCGTCAGACGCGACGCAACATGGCGGTGGTCACGCGCTCAGTGCAGGAGTACGCACATGAGCTATACGCAGCAGTGTCACATAAGCTGGGAATTGCAGAGCCCAAACCCTTCAATGCTTCCTCTGGTTGGCTGCATAGGTTTAAGAAGAGGAACAAGATCACCAACATCAACATTGGTGGTGAGGAAGCGAGTGCTGACCGTGTGGCGGCTAGAGATTTTCCTCCGTTCTTACGTGAGATTATGGAGGAAGGACAGTACACCGACGACCAGGTGTTTAACATGGACGAATCTGGTCTTTTCTGGAAAAAGCTACTGTCCAAGACCTTTGTTGTAAAGAATGCCAGCAAGATTCGGGGCCGGAAGATGCAGAAGGAACGCATCACCGTCCTGTTTACCACCAATGCCTCCGGTACCTGTAAACCAAAGTTATCGGTGATTCACACAGCCCGCAAGCCGCACGCCTACAAGAATATGGACATGAACAAGCTTAATGTCCACTGGCTAACCGCACGTAAGGCATGGATGTCCTCTTCTCTGTCCCTCTTCTGGTTTGACGACTGTTTTGTTCCTGACGTGAAGAAATTATGCGAGCAACAGAATGTTCCATTCAACATTTTGTTGCTCCTTGACAACGCACCTGGACACTCGCCCCTACTTATGGATCGTCACCCCAACGTAAAAGTGGTCTTCCTTCCTCCCAACACTACGTCATTAATCCAGCCCATGGACCAGGAGTTGATCTTCAATGTGAAAGCTGTGTACTCTGCAAAGAAGTTCAAGCTCCTAAACGACTCTACCAACAACAAGGATGAGTTGCGTAAGCTGGGTGACACCGACAGCGAAAGTAAAAGCGACGAGGACAAGGAACAAGAGGTGGCGACTCAAGAAGTTCTCGTCAAACAATTTTGGAAGAAGTTTAACGTCAAACAAGCTGTAGACTTCTTGGTGGAGGCATGGGATCAGCTGTCTATTGCTATGATTCGTCACGCATGGAGACATGTGTTGCATGGCATACCAGGTGAGAGGAGAAGTGAACCTGTGACTGGTGAGGTTCAGACTGTTGCAGTAGCAGTGGACCTTGCCAGAGAAGCTGCGCTCAATATTACAGCTGAAGGCTTCTCCGAGACCACCAACGAAGACATCCTGGAGGTGATCAGAGATCCTGAAGTGACTGCCGACGAGATGTTGGAAGAAGATCACGTCAGTGAAGAGGAGGAAGAAGGTGCGTCATTCTCCGAAGAACACAGTTTAACTCATAGTGATATTAAAGGTGCCATGGAGTGTGCAGAGAAAATGAAGTCCTTCCTTTCTCGCGACAATGACGATGATCGCTATGAAGTCTTCCATACCCGGCTGGTGCAGGCTATGGAGCCGTACATCACGGTGTATCAAGACAACATAAACACCAGCCGTCAAAAAAGCATAACCGAGTTCTTTGCCCGCAACCCACCACAGCCAGCCCAAACCAGTGATAGTGACAGAGGTAGAGACAGTGAAGATGACTTTGAGGGATTTGTCAGGGAGGCCACAACAAGTGTGGGTGACAGTGATGGTGACTCACCTGAGGGCCAGTAGCCTGCCCTCTGCCTCGGAACCAGCCTCCATCCCCGTACGCTGACCCATCTCTTCTACCAACGTAAGTGTTCAACATAATTTTTAGTTTTCCTAACTTAACCTTTATTTTTCCTAACCTAACCTCTACTATATTACTTGTTTTTTCATACCATCATAAAGTTAAGATAGAATTTTTACTACAACATAGTTATGTGTCGTCAAAAAGTGGAGTTTGGGGGTCGGGCCAGTTTCTATTGGAATTAATCCCATATGTTCTGTTGTTCACTTAGCGCAGTTTTCACTTAACACGGTACCCTGTGGGTTTTATTGACCGCGTTAAGCGGGGTACTACTGTACATAGATTGGCTAGTCACAGGAAGCTCCTAACATACTGTACTGTACCAGAATGGTATGGTACTATGATCACAGATCTATAACAGTATGGTGGTCACATTTATACTACAGATACCAGTAAATGCAAGATTAAGCAGATTTTAGGGGATCGTCTGGCTTAGGTTGATGAGAAAAAAAATAAAATAAAATATCATAAAATGTGAAAAAATTCCTGAGCAAAGGTGTTGTCTATGGCAGTATGTGGACGAAGTTTTATGGCAATATTATTAATATTTATGCAGTTATATATGGTCTCCCACCCCTACCTTATCAAGTCCCCTTGGGTAGACATATGAATGATTGTGGTAAAAAATTTTCCCAGAAATATGGAATAAATAGCACAAAACAGACTTTAGAAATTCATTTCAGGCAATTCTCTTCCTCTCTGTCGAGTGTAGGGAGGTAGACACACTCAGTTGGTCTCGGATCTTGTCAAGGAGAGGAGGTATGTATTCTGCAGCACCGCATATCTTACCTCACTTGTACTGCTGTAACAGGCTTCTCTCCTTGACTATAAGGATGGCATATGATTCAAAACATAAAGCAACTAAAGGAAGCACATGCCAAGAGCATTGCTAAATCCAAGAATATAACTGGAGTTCAGTTGGAGAAGTAAAAATACACACAAAAAACCCCAAGATATTACATGTAAAATTGGCTCAGACTGAGCTCTTAGACAGGGGAGAAAGAAAGAGAAACTTTATCAGCATGTATCTCAAAATGAACTTTTCCAACACTCTAGATTGGAATTTCTCTGCCAGTTTTTGACCAATTTCAAGGGAACAAAAAATCAGCACAGGAAGATTCTTTCCTCAACATAAATACAACTTCCAATTTTTTCTATCTTGTAAGATTTAATTTTGGTTGAATATTTTATCTCAATATTTTGACAAAATTTCTACCAAACTAGTAATATTCAGTGAAAATGATAGATCTCTTAGCAATATCAATAATTTCAAGGCAAAGTAAAAAGAAGTAATGGAGAAACAGTACCCTGAAAATTTAGAAAGGGGTGAGAAAGGGTGTAAAGGGTTGACAAATTTGAAAGGGTAGAAGGGAGTTATGAGGCAAGAATTGATGTACGCACAGTAAGGGTGCAGAATAA
Source organism: Homarus gammarus (assembly GCA_958450375.1). Lineage (NCBI taxonomy): Eukaryota > Metazoa > Arthropoda > Malacostraca > Decapoda > Nephropidae > Homarus > Homarus gammarus. The sequence goes on from CAUDMG010001492.1 coordinate 2,768,614, forward strand.
TTTTTTAGTACATGATATTTGTACACACACACACACATGTATACATGCACGATACATACATGTACACCCACTAAAAAATTATTTGGCACCCCTACTGCGTGATACAATATGACATGGGTGCTGAATAATTTTTTAGTGGGTGTACATATGATCCTTGGTTGATGACGGGAATATCATAACAATGGGTCAAAATTAAAAGCACCTACACCTTAACCCGAACTCCTCGCTTAATGCTAAAACAATACACTATGAACAAAGGGTGCTGCTGACCTTGGTCATTGCCATTAGTAATGGAGTACCTAATTAAGGCATTAATTCCCTCATCATCATCATGAGCGGTGACCTGGACAATAGGTGCTGGAGGATCCAGGGGAAGATTCTCCACCACACTGGCAGAATATGACCCCTGGCTGAAGGTTGGACCATGGTCATTCACATCAGTGATCGTGATGTGAAGCTGTTTGAGAAAATAAATGTTAGGAACACTATTAATTTTTTTTTTTAGAAAACCGAATGTAGATCAATCAAATAAAGAAAAAATCTTAAGTTTAAGCACGATTTTTAATGTAATACCTGTATATTCATACTACAACTTTAAAAACTACTGTACTAGCATGCCAGACATTATAAAAACCTTCTTGAAGACTTGATCAAATTATTTTTCTAGACTACTAAGTACAGTACCATCACAAAGTCATTGATTACAACAATCATTTAGGTTTTGGACTCACTGGGACAGATGATTGGCGCCGATGATTTTCTGGAGCTTCATCTGTTGCCACTACCCGCAGAACGACTGAAGACAAACTCTCACGGTCCAGCAAGGCACCATTCCTCACTGTCACAACTCCAATGCGATTGATGGCAAAATCCTCATGATGGTTACCTACAGGTAAGGCCGATTTAGGGTGAATGAGAACACTTCCATTATTCCGTTATAAGCATATAGAAGAGCTAAGAAAATAAAAATTACCTTTTTCTATTGTTTAAGTACTAAATGCAGAAGGAGTGGGGACTGACCTGCAAGAGAGTAAGTGATGACCCCAAATTGGCCCTCGTCAGCATCTGTGGCTGTAACACCCATGATGACAGTGCCTGCTGCGGAGTTCTCAGCTACCTGTGCATCATACACAGGGGAACTGAACACTGGCTCTTCATCATTGATGTTGTCCAGCTGTGGAGGAGACAGAGTAATGAACATGGTGTGAACATAAATAACTATTAAGCATGATTTAACACACAATTAATGTACAGTACAGTATAGGCATTCCATACCTGTCAACTCCCCATTCCTTAGTACACACATATAAAGGATCTCCAGCACACCAACTTGGTCCCTTGTGATGTTTCTTTCATACACACACACACACACACCACATTTTAATTCAACAATTAAATTTCTAGCACTTACCATATCTATCTGTAGAACACAAAACACATGCCTGCTCAGATTTTTGTTGACTACTGTACTTGGCACCCCACAATGCTTAGCACACTTCAGAACCAAGCAACTGCTAATACTTAGCACACTTAAGAATCACACACCCTCCAATCATTAATACAGTACTATGTATATACTTCCCAATACTCAGCACCCTGCAACATTCATACACTAATAACTTCCACAAACATCAGATCAAATTGTCACATCTTCCAGTAATACTCCAATTCGTTATTTAGGTCTCTCAATTCTCTATCATCAATATAATCAGTCTAACACAATCCACTCCAAGATTTGCCTCTTTTCTGGAGGTACCCTATCACTTGATCTATCCCACATAAAAAAAGGGAGAGGAATTAAGATAATATAGCAAAATACTGTCGAGATATTACCTGCACAGTAACAGTGGTGGAGGCAGACAGAGTGGGCACACCAGTGTCATGAGCCACCACAATGAAGCTAAGCTCAGGCTGTGTTTCATAGTCCAGTCTGGCCTTGACTGTCACAACCCCTGTGACATTATCCAGGGCAAAGTGCTCTGATGGTTCTGCTAGAGAGTATCCACCTATTGAAAACAAAGAACAGTTGCTGTTTGAGCTACCCAAATTAATTAAAGGACACACAACTGTTTCCTTGTTGAATTGACTTTGAAATGTTATGAAGATGTTTCAACATTGAATACAACACTGGAAACACAGATTTATTATGTACTTCTGTATTTTTTCTCCTTTGGTTTGTGAAATATAGGTAAAAAAAATATACATACAGTGTCAAATATTAAAGAAATTTAAAAAATCAGATCATAAAATATACTGTAATGAGAAAACAATAAGTCCAGGTCCTCTTGTAAAGGAAAATTATTCCAGATATTGTGTCCAGATACAGATTCACCAGACAACTGGATAGAGAAATACATTAATTAAGAAAAAAAAGGGGGAAGGAAAAACGTAATCACATGAGTCTGAAATACTGCTGAGTTTGTCACCCTGATATTTTAATGTGTAACTCTTCTTTTTACCTATGTTGGAGTCAATATCAGAGGCAGTGATGGTAGTCAGAAGGGAGCCTCGAGGCAATTCCTCTGCCACTCTAACATGAACAGTTGGACTCTCAGGACTCCATGGGGGAGGGAATACCGGTGGGAAGTCATTCACATCCACAATGGTGATTACGAGGCTGCCATGACCCACCTGAGGAAGGTACAGTAGTAGTGATGACTTTCAGTATAATGGGGGATGAGTGAGGGAATTTTAAATGAGAGTAAAACTGATAGTACCTGCATTAAACACTTAAATTACATAAGTGAAAAGTAGACTTTTTTTACTTGTCAACATATAAAGACTGGTTTTCATCAAAGGACACAAATTAAATCCTAATTGTCAACACATGTATAAATAATGTTTGTTTCAGAAAAAATACAGGATTACACTGAGCTGCCATGAAGTGAGACTGAGGGAGACTAACCTGTGGTGGTGTAGCAGACACGTCCGTGACAGTGACAGCCAAGGAGACCTCTGTGGCGACAGCTCTGTCCAACTCCTTGGTTACTGTCACAACTCCAGTCAAGGAGTCGACCACAAACACCTCCTGTTTCAAGATGGGTCATAGTTGCTTATACTATTTTATCATCATGAAGGTAAGACAGTGCTAGAAGCTACATACAAGTTTAAGAAAATATAAAAATCCATTCAAGATTAGTTTTGATTTGGAGAGAGTTAGGCGAGAACATATTAAGATAATAAGAATTGTTGACACTGTTCCAAGAATATAGAATGAGCCCTTCCCACATGTAATGTTATTAACGGTATCCTGCTTACATTCAGAAGGGGTTCCTCTATTTCATATCAATGCAGAATATCAATACAACACTGATTTTACAGGCAGATGAGAAATTAACCAACCTACAAAGAAAAAATCTGAAGATATAAAATATAAATAAGTCAGAAGAGAGGAGACTTTAGAAGACAACTCACTGCCAGGGCATCCCTCTGAGGTCCCTCCACAGGACGTCCATCACTGTCAACTGCAGACACTGGTAAATCAACTCCAAATACTAGTGCTCCTTCTCCTTCCACATCAGGGTCTTGTGCTGACAGTGTGTAGAATGTTGTTCCTGCCTGCACATCCTCTGAGACCTAGGAAGATGGACACAAAAGTTCTAAATGATTTTCTTAGAAAATCACATCTTCGTATAATTTACAGATGAAGTTGTAGAATTAGGAAAACATCCAAAAGACTCACCCTAGTTTCATCTAACTCAAATATCCTTCCTTATTCCAAAATTAAGAGCACAGTAGTGTACAGTTGTTGGTGGATCTTGGAAGTGGTATACTGTACTGACCTGTGTGCGCTGGGTAGTTGGGGTGAAATAAGGGCTCTTGTCATTGTTATTGATGATGCTAACAGTGAGAGTACTGGTTGATGTCTGCTGCGGGATACCTGGTAGAAGTAGGGGCCATAAAAGTCACTTTATTATTATTGGTACTAATTAAGTGCAGTACACTGTAACTGTTAAGCGTTTGAATGAGAAGGGTACAAATACATACTATAGAAAAGTTACTTCTGAAGTGCTTTGTTAACCTATCGATCATAATTAAGTGTCCATTAATGACTATAGCCCCTTCAACTCATTTACTGTACTGTACTTTAATTCTTTCTCAGGATGACTTCACTCCTTATTTATTGTATCAAAATCCTTTGAATGCAATGACTTTAATTTTTTATCCTAACCTCCATCTGTTGCCACAATCTCAATATCATAGCTCTGCCGTCTGTCATAGTCAAGCTTCCTGGCAACTGTGATGACACCCGTGACCATGTCAACAGCAAAGTCATCGTAACCACCACGGTGGATACGATATGTGATTGCAGCATTGGCTCCTGTGTCTGCATCACTGGCAGAGACTTGCTCTACCACACCCCCTGCACAAACAAGAAATCATATCATTAAATTTCAGTTGTACAATGAGACAAATCCCAGTACGTACTGTACTGAATATGTGAGTGACTTGTATAGTAGTACGGTATTAACTTAAGAGCATTTATACAGTAATCAACAGGTCTGTACACTTAAAAAATTCTGCATCAAAATGCTTCTTTCAATGAATAAACAAAATGGTAACCATGAATACCTAGCAGTTGCAATACACATATGCATATCTTTGATTTTTATTTATAAATGTCGAGACATTAATGGATTGTTGAAAGCCGACTCATTTGTATACACAAAATGTGATTATCATTAATGCCATAAATAACTAAAACCTTTGTATGAGCAGCTAAATCAAGTTCCATAAAATATTTAAACCTTGATACAAACTATCAACCGACGTTTTTCACATAAAAATATTTCATCTGATGGAAAATACAGAAACTAGTGACTCCCTAATAAATACAAATCCCTAACTCTTCAGCACACAGAGATACCAACAACACATACCTTCAGGAGCATTCTCTTGGACAGCTGCCAGGTAAGGGTTCTTGCTGAAGACTGGGACGTTGTTGTTAGCATCACGTACTAACACTTTTATGTTGGCTGTGTGGGACCCCTCACCATCATTGGCCTGGAGGACCATAATAAATCAACTAGTAAGACTAAATCACAACAAAGTAATAAGTCTTTACTGAATCACTTACACTAGTTATTAAAGGAATGTTTTACAATTGTCAAGTTGAAGTATATAGTGTAAATGATTTAATGGGCCATTTGTGTCACTTTTCCAATGTTGCCTGTATTACCCTGGGACTCACCTCTACTGTGAGAATAATGTAGCCAGTCTTAAGATTGGATATATCTAATCCAGATGAATTGGATACACGTATCCTGCCTGAGTCAGGGTTTATGGTGAAGAGTCCAGTAGGGTCTCCTCCCACCAGGCTGTAAACAACTTGTGAAGTGGCATCTGGGTCCTCAGCCTGAGAATGGCAACATTTAAAGCTACAGTATTATATAAAAATAGATCTAAGCACGCACGCATATATATATATATATATATATATATATATATATATATATATATATATATATATATATATATATATATATATATATATATATATATATACATATATATATATGCTGATAACCACCAGGAAAGAAGAAAACACGAAGTTCCCAAGCGCTTTCGTGTAATTCACATCTTCAGGGGTGAGTACAGACTAGTCTGTACTCACCCCTGAAGATGTGAATTACACGAAAGCGCTTGGGAACTTCGTGTTTTCTTCTTTCCTGGTGGTTATCAGCATATACCTAGATCACGCGCACCTACAGTGATTTACTTGCATATATATATATATATATATACAGTGAACCCTCACTTTACGCGGTTAATTCAACCCACAGGGTACCGCGGAAAGTGAGAAACGCGTAAAGTGAACAGCATAACATATGGGATTAATTGAAATAGAGACCGGGCCGACCCCCAAACTCCACTTTTTCAGACACAATACCTACGTTGTAGTAAAAATAACTTCTTAATTTTATGATGATATGCACACACAATTAATAATTAAGAGAAATATCAATAATATTAGGTTTTTTAACACTTACATTTGTAGAAAAGATGGCTGGGCACACGGGGATGGCGGGTTGGGTCCGAGGCAGAGGGCAGATTATTGGCCCTCACCTGTATCACTTGTATCAATTGTATCACTATCCACCACAGAGGCTTGCAGGGCCTCTTTGTCAAACCCCTCAAAGTCCATATAAGTCCATATCCTCACTATAATTATCACTATCACTGACTTGGGCCGGCTGTGGTGGGTGGCGGGTGAAGAACTCGGTAATGTTTTGATGACTGGGCGACCTTGTGCGCACCCTGCTTGCGCGGCTTACACAACATGGCGGATGGCGGGAGGTTTGGATCCAAAAATGGCGCGGCTCGCCAGCAGCTCTCCGCGTAAAGGGGTACACGCACCGCGGAATGTGAGCATTCCGGTTTCGGCAGGGTACCGCGTAAACGTGGAAACACAGAATGTGGGACCACGTAAAGCGAGGGTTGACTGTTATATATATATATATATATATATATATATATATATATATATATATATATATATATATATATATATATATATATATATACTCTGTATATATATATATATATATATAGAAGTAAAAATCAGCTGCAAATTTCAAAATTTGCCATGACCTGATTAAATATTTCCTGAACTCCTATGTTAAATTTCTGCAGTCTGGTGTGCTACATGCACAACTGTACAGTATAGTATTATGCTGGGGTCCACACTTGAGATAAGTACAGTACTTTATGTGTTAGTCTCATTAGACGTTTATGAAGTACAGTAAATGTATGCACATTCTGTATAAATACTGTATTTAATCAACAAATTCAAATCAAATGATACTATACATTCACACTGCCAAATATGGACATTGTGTGGAAGATGTTTACTTTTTGGTGTGTGGGTGTATAGAACTGTGTGATTGTCTATCTGGCACTGCTATATGGGAGTTTAAACTTAGTTTCTCTCCAATATAAATCACCTCCTAGCCTTATGGTTAAGCTCAAAATACAGTACTAATTGTGTAAAATAAACAAGTGTTTTGATGTAATGTTCCTTACAGTCACTGTCTTCATCATTGATTACCTGTATTTATCCTCAAAGATACTGAAGAGTTTTAACAAAACAATTTGAGAGCTACAACATACAGTAGTTAAGAAGAATATGCAGAAAAATTAAGACATAAAAATGAAGATAGTTTATTAGCCTTCCTCTATGACAATTAAACCCTTGGACCAGCATCACCCTTACTGAAACACCAAAGCCATTAACTGAATTTCCCAGGTAATTTTCATCATCTTTCTTCAAGCGATACTTTTGACTTCAAGGGTATGGATACAACTTACTGTGACATATAATGGAGGATCAAAGTCTGCTGCACCCTCATCAATCACAGCACGATACTGCTGCCGAGAGAACTTGGGTGGGTTGTCATTGCTGTCGGCCAGTATTATCCGCACTGGTACAACTGTTGTGTGACCTGTGCCCCCTGCATCTATGGCCTGTGGGCAGTGACAGTATTAGGTCACATTTATAAATGTTTATAAAGAGTGACTGATAAATTTATCCGTCACTCTTTATAAACATATAGGTGATGATTCAATCAATTTGGTTATGAAAATAATCTTATGTGCAAGACTAGAGCAAACATTTATTAATTTGGAAAACTGTAGTGTAAAAAAAATAATGTAAATGGGGAGGAGAGAGAGAAACTTGCCTGGAAAGAGAGAAAGTAGGTGGGTCGTTCCTCAAAGTCGAGGCAGTTGCGGTGACCGGGGGTGTCACAGAAGGCCACTGTGATCACTCCAGAGGTGGCATCTACTTCAAATCTGTTATTGAATAAAGACATGAGTGAGCAGCAACAAAGATGAGAAAAATTTACAGTGCACTTCCTTATTAAAGATTGGAGAGTTTTTTGGTTGTTTCACCAGCTAGCTCATAAAATTTATTCTGATGCTTTACTTGGTCTTAACCCCTTGCATATTGGTTCCCCTCTGAGCTGAATAAACTTATCTGGCATTAGCCAAATAAAATATCAAAAGTGGCGTCCCTGTAGTGAAGGGGGTTAGGGTTAGTTTTGTATTGTGCAAATGTGTAAATATGGATGCAAGTACAAATAATCAAATACGTGTTTCTGAAAATGCATGTGTGATTGTCTGGCATTGTTTAAAAAATACAAGTACTGTGTATGCCTTAAACATCACTTACTTCTCTGCACCATTGCCAAAGAGGGAATACTGTATGCCATCAGCACCAAATTGCCCAGTGTCCCTGTCTGAGGCAACGATGGTGGCAACAACAGTGCCTGGGTTGGCCGTTTCTGAGACCACTGAAGTGTAAGCCTCTTGCTCAAACTTTGGCGAGTTATCGTTAGTGTCAGTGACAGAGACGACAACTGTTGCCGTGGATGACAGCCGGGGGTTCGTTAGGGTCTCTTCTGCAATAACCTGAAGCAGAGGTTAATCAGCTGAATGAATGGAAAGCTAAGTAAGTGATTAAGGGATGGGTATTTGGAGGTCTAACTGATGGACAGATTTGTAAATGAATGAACAGCAAGGAAACTGGGTGTGTTGATGGTACATGGGGTTGACTATTGGGTGGATTAGTGTGAGCAACTAAGTGAGCTAATGAATATATGATAGGAGGTAATTTGGGGTAATTAGATCAATAGTACTATTGATGAATAAATGGATGGATGCATATATCAATGGAAAGATACATGGGTGGATGGCTGGATACTATATAGTACAGTAAATACAAACAGGGACTACATTACAATGAATGGAGGACTAACTATATATATATGGATGAAACAATGTGTCCATACATTCACTAATTTTTTTAAACTATAGCTTAAAATATCTCAGTTTAATCAATATCATGAAGGACATGGATGGATGTAATGTAGGCAAATTTTATGAACTACAGTACAGTATTAATATCTTTTCTGTTGTCATTAATTCAAACATGACATATATTAAGACCATTTCCAAACAGAACATAAGTATATCCACTGCTTATGTAAGACATTAACACACCTGTAGCAGAAACTTGCGCTGGTTGGGATTCTCAAAGTCAAGGGGTCCACGAGCCACCCTGATACTGACGGAGGAGGAGCCTGAGGCCACCTGTGGCTCCACGCTGAAGATTCCAGATGAGTCCACCAGTCTTAAGCTGAACACAGAGTTGGAGCCCTGGAGGGAGACATTACACCATCACAGCAACTGGTGACTAGATCACAGTATATACTCAAATGAGGTGCCTTTTATAACAATGACACCTTGAGCTTTGATCTTTGAGTCTTAAGAAATGTCTGGGCTACAGAGGTTGTCATTTTGAATACTGTATATCTGTACTGTAGAGTATGAGTATGTACGATGCATGAACACCGTCACTCCTGCCATTCCTGAGTTATGCAGCCAAATTACAAAGACTGATAAAAATTACCCAGTAGGCAACATTAATCATGATCTGAACATAAGACTCAGAATAAACTAATTTTCAATCTTTACTCAACTCGTCACAAGTAAAGAATATTGTACAGAACTGAGATTGAAACAACATATTATAGAAGACAAATCATTAATAAAAAATTAAAAAATTAAAATTTGCAAATTATGAACAAAATGAAGAGTCATAAATTTATATGAACCTAGACATAGAAGTGAAAAATCCTCTAATGAAGAATTTGCCTTTAAAACATTTCCTCAATAACGAGGTAGAGAGACAATCCGATCAGACATGAACCTACAGAATTCACCACAGTGACTGGTCAAAGAGGCTTCAATCCTAATGGGCACCTGACTGACCAGCCCCTAATGGTCCCTAATCCTAAGTTAATCCTAGATTAAGTTGGAGAATATTAGGACAGAAACCCATTTGACCTTCAACACTTACTACATCTGTGTCCTGAACAAACATATCAAGGTTTGGTAGTGGAGTCCCATCTGGTACATTCTCTGGCACAGAAGCACGATACTCTCGCCTGTTGAAGGACGGAGGCTCATCGTTCACATCCCGAATGGTTATGGTTACATCCACCACTGTATCTGTGTCTCCTGTACTCACAGGATTCCCACCGATAGTTTCATAGGCCTGGCAGAGAAGTATTACATTTGAAACAAAAGAGCATTGTTGGGTGAAGACATATACCGTATACCTCATATAACATAAAAGTTATGTAGAAATTTATGTTAAAGATAGTAAGATACACTCATAATAGGCAACAGTCATGTTTAGGCCTACATGTGGAGACGAACAGTTATAGCATCACAAAATGACACGGTAATTCAGCCTGGGTGTTGTACAGGACCAGATCAAACACAGCAGTAAAGTCTAGGGAAGTGAAGAAGACTTACTGGTTATTGGAAAATATAAAAACAGATCATTTTAGAAGAGCAAGTGAAACTGACCTGTGAGCTTATGGTACATCATTTTAATTAAGGAATTTCATTAGTTTCATGAACAATACAGTACACACTTAAAAGGATCATGACTGGCAGGAAGAGGGAAGAGTCACAGATGGGAAGCAAAGCAGATATAATGGATATGATCAAGAATGAATATAAAGTGGTTCAAATTAAGTACTACAGTAATTTTTTAACAAAGATCTGAAGCATTAAGTAATTTTTATTACTTCTGTAATCCTGCAGACCATAAAACTGCATTTTTTATCCAACTTGACATAATTTGGTTCACCTTAGTTTTGAATTCAACTGAACTCACCTTAACCTTGACTTTAACCACACCATCTGGGGACTGAAGGGCCTCCCGGTCTAGTGGTTTGGCAGTGCGTAGTTCCCCAGATTTGACATCTAAGGTAAAGAAATCCAGTGGATCTGAAAACCAAAAACAATATTAATGTAAAGGCTCCAAATATATGAACAACAGCGACATGATCTAAACACAAACATACCGTAAACTTCACAAATGATGCCCACAACTAACATAACAACAACACACTGTACACAAGCACAAGCTTTACAGTCTGTGATGCATGAATGCCTATGAAACATCATTTACCTTATTTACCTAATGGTTACCCAAATTAAAGATGGCCATGTCAAGGGAAGATGGCCAGTGGACTGTGTAGGATCCTGCAGTTGTCTTTTTTATATTTTTGTTTCGGTCTACTTTTGAAGTCCAGCATGGTTCTCAATTTCAGAATAAGAATGACTACTGTATGTTTAATACTGTACTGCACTTATTTTGTTTCTAATTTTAGAGTACTGTACCTGCATCATGTTGTGAAATAAAAAATTGTGAGATGCCATTTCAAAACATTGTTGGTAACATAAAACAGAACATGCAGACTGTGTCACTGTTGCCAAAGAGTTACTGACAATAAAATACTCACTACTAATGAGTTCATATCTGATGGGTCTTGGGGCACCAGTGTCCCCATCTGCTGCCTGGAGGGTCATGACCAAGCTGCCAATTGGGTCATCCTCAGTCACAATGCCGGTGAGGGAACCAGAAAAGAGAGGTGGAGAATTCTGCACATCTCTCACTCGCACCACCACGCCCACGCTTGACATCTGTCCACCATCCTGTACGTAGTTACAGAATTGCCATTTTAAGATAATGAGTACATAAAAAAAGGTTTTATGTATGTACTTCATTACATGAAAGCATTTGCCAACCTGCAGTTTAAGACAGTTGTAAGTTATTTTTTTTATGAAATGTCAAGAACTAAATTATCTTAATCAAGATTCATAATATCCCTAGCTCTGAGAGTGTGCATTCCAGTGTTTTAGGAGAGTTGCATAACAACTTTACGACCTCGTTCTTCAGATGCATGAATAAACAAAAGATCTTTAATGACTGTAAATTAGTAAATTGATTCATAAATTGTATTCGAAAAGGACAATAATCACTGCACAAATAATTACAGGCCAGTGAGCTTACCCTGCATAGTAAAGTAATAAAGATCATTATACAATGTTGGAACCCAGGATGGACCTTCTCCATGGGCATCTGCAGGATTTTATTCCGGGAGGGGTGCAAGAAATCAAGACAAGACCTGACATATCAGTTTACTGTATTCAAAAGTATGATCAAGTACAGTCGAGTTACCATACTTTTGAGAACTGTAACAATGCATAACAGAGACGTGACCGATCGCCCAAATGGCTAACAAACCGATCAGTGGTGAAGAGGATAAAAGTAAAGTAAAACCAATCAGCAATATCACTTATCAGTTTTATCACCAAATTATTAATCACTAAAATTGGTAATTATTGACAAATGACCCTCTGCCGATTTTTCATATACTAATACGATTTTTAAAATGCCGCAATTTCACTGTGTTTTATAGTGGAAACTGTTGTAGTTTTGGCAAATGTGTTAAAATGTGGTTATTTGTAAATTAAACTTAACCTTATTTGATAAGAAAATAAGTGGCAAAAGCATTGTTAAAAGACCTCACCAACCTAACCAAAGAAACCTTACTTAACCTCCTAGCTGTGGGGCTCCACCCTCAAGACCTCCTGCCATATTTAACAACAAGAATATACTGTACTATGATATGGAGTAATTTCACGTTTTTTTTTTTTTGTGGGCGTTTGAGCAGTTGCCCAGCCCGAGCAACTCATAAACGTACACTGAGCCACCTGAGCATAGCCATAGATGTCGATAGGGCCCACCTTACCGATTTACCACTGTGCAAGATGAAGTAGTGCCACTAATGCAATCCTAAGTGCTTAATTATCTAACAAACGAATCATTTCCAAAGAAATGACTATCATACCAGAACTCACTGATGAAATTGTATAAGAAAGTAAACATAAAAACAAATAATGCGTCGGCGGGTTAGTCGTTAATATTAGTCCTAAAATTATCACAGGGTTGACACTAAGCATTAAAACCTAACAGTAAGTTATGTTTATTGTCTAGCTAATAAAATGCGCAGGTGCATCATAACAGTGTTTTTTTGTTTTGCCTAAAAATGAATATAATGGAATAGAAACACATTGTAGTGGATTTCTCCCCTACAAACGCTGTTTGTCACTGAGTAGCCGACCCCACGAATTCCCCAGTGTATGCCTCGTGGTCTAGGTCAACCAGCACCGCCTTACATGACGGAGGTCAACTATTAAGCCACGCCTACCTCCGCTATATAAGATCTCACCTCGTGGTGACCACTCTCTTTTCTACCTACACCAACCAGCTCTCTTCTTCTAGCTACAGCCGCTGCCTGGCGGCCCTCGCTCCCGCCGGCGAGCATGGCAACCTACAAGCTGTCCTCCTCTGAGCATCCTCACCAACCAGCTCTCTCTACTCAACGCTTGTAACCATGCTGCCTTCCCAGCAACAAGCTGCATTGTACATCCAAAACAACATGTATACAGAGAGCACATTGTGAGTTTCCTTTCTCCAACCATCCTGAGTGTGAACCCAAACATAACGTACCCTACAACATCACTTGTGAAATAGGAGTGGAACTTAGCCTAATCTCAGCTAATCAAATCTTACTTAATTCTTAATTTATTGGAATCAAACCTAACTTATCCTAATCTAACCTAACCTAACCAGACCTAATCTAATCTTCCTAACCAAACCTTATCTAACCTAACCAAACCAATATACTTGTGCTCCTAATATTCCAAAAACTCCATTTATGCTTATCATTTTTTGCTGATCATTTGTCACGTAAAATTTATATTTCCAAATTTGTCTTAAGTTACATAATGTGCACTTTTCGTTATTAAAATTTCCATAGATAAGGTTAATTACATAAAAAAAACTATATATATATATATAGTTAATAATAATGTATTATTATAATTATTGCCACTAACCGAATCTCGCGAATTTCATCTTTGCATCAATAGTTCAGATAATTATAAGACACTTTTCTTCTATGACGTTTCCCTCGCAAATATTGTATATTATTGTTATTGTTTTCATTATTGTTATCCATTTAATTAAAATAATACTCGGTTGGTCTCTTTAATACTACGGTAAAATCTTTAAACTCATTCAAAGTTATTTAATTGCAGCAGTTAATCTCATTCAAAGTCATTTAAGTCTTGCATTTAAATTCATTCATGATACTTTATTTACATCCATTTTCTTTGAAGCAATTAAAGAAAACGAAACTTTTTACATGGGAAACTGCTTTACTTTTTTATTATGATTGCACAATTATTTTATTTTAGAGTAGTTTATTTTATTGTATCCTATTCGTCACTGATCTGCCTGGTAGTCTCTTGGGAAGTCGATCACGTCTCTGTTAGGCACTGTTAGCAATGTATAATGGAAGAGCCTTGTGACGAAATTCCTGCACAGATTTATGCACGGATACTTATATTTGATACATCTGCTGGAGTTACTGGATATTTGGTAACAGCTCCTAGAACATGGCAGTACAGTAATATTGACAACTGTGTACACTATACAGGTCCCTTGACTCTGCCAAGAAATTTGAGATAGGCTGAAAATTAAACCCCTTCCTTTGAAATAAAGAAGCAGTAAATACAGATGAAAAAATTGATTAAATTAAAGATTTATATGCATAAATTACAAGAGCCTATGGGACTCACTGTGGCAACAAGTTTAAACTGGTAGAGGCTGCGGGTGGTGTACTGCAGTGGTTGGCTGAGGATGAGGTTGCCGGAGAACTTGCGGGCAGAAGACTGACTTGTTACGATGGCAAACGCCTCACATGCATCATCACCCTACATGTGGGGCAGGAGGAGGAGCTCATTAAAGGAGTAAATGGTGTTATTAATACGTCTTAGGATAATGGCTTTGTATTTCATAGGATAAATCTGTTTAGTATGCCATAGTAAGTAGCTGTAGTACAAGAACAAATGTTAAAGTTTCAAGGTTTTCATTACTGTAACGGAGTGTGTGGTCACTCTTGATCCCGACCACCCCACAACCCCCCCACAGCATTGCGGTAAAAGCTTTGCAATACTGTACTGAAGAAAAATCCTAACTGCTAACTGGAACAGATAACTTGAACTGCATCATAATTCTTTTACGTTTACCTATATCTCCTGCTTTCACTTACCGGAGTAATTGGTTCACATTGCACCTTAATCGTGTCTCCAACCTGGTCTTCATCAGTGAGTCTAATACCTGGCAAGACGGTGCTTCCCACGGCAGCATCTTCCCCAACCATGGCCTCATATGGTGTCTGTCAAAGTGAAAGGAAAAGTTTGTCCTGAGGATAAAAAAATCAATCAGAGTTCCTCAATAGTTATCAAGAATGAGCTACAATGTTAAATCTTTCTAGGCCCTAATCTTTGAGGTTAAGTTCAATTTGGTTGAGTTATATTTGAACTGGGACCCATTTGGGCTGCAGCTGAAGACAAACTCACCTGCAGGAACTTTGGAGCATTGTCATTAGTGTCAAGGACAATGAGAGAGATGGGGATCCTCATTATGTTGTTGTCTGCCCCTCCGTCCACCTCATCCTCCACAGTCACTACCAGACGCAGGGTGTCATTTCGCTGTAAAATATCAGACCATCACTAATTTACCGATACTGTAGTCACCAGATATCACCAAAACTGCCTTTGGTTTGCTAGGTTAAGTTAGGTTATACTAGGATACTTCTCCAGCAAGTAAGGTACGTCTTGCATTTCACACCCCACTCCCTTACCTCTCTGTCTAAGGGCCTGTTAATGGTGACAACACCGGTACTGGGGTCCACCTTGAGTCTGTCGGACCCTGTCAAGCCGTACTTGACGGGGCCGCCCTCAGGGTCAGAGGCCTTCAGCTTGTAGACAGCCGCACCGACGGGGGTGTCCTCGCTCACCACGTGTAGGTTCATGTCTGCCGTGAAGGAGGGAGGCAGGTTTGCTGCTACACCTGTAGATGCAACACTCTCGTTAACACAGTAATACCATCAGTGGAACTTGATTCACAGGATTAACATTAATATAACACCAGCTTTAACACACTCCACCACCACCCTCTTGGCTGACAAGACTAATAAACAGTAACATTAAATGTTATCAAAATACACATCAAGGACACCTTAGATGCACTGTACAGTATTTTGCTTCTCCAGTTTTGGGGAAAATAAACATAATATTTGAGAGTCTGGCTCCAGACCCCGAAGCCTTGAATACAACATTAGTTTTAAGACAATACGCCGTTAACTTTCGTGAGTGGGTGGTGGCGAGGTTAACCTGGAAAGTAACAAGTTTTATGGACAATTATGTGAAAGTGGCGTGAAGGTCACATCTATACCAAAAACACAACACTTACGGCAACAAAAGTCTTGATCTCTCTCTTCCTTAGTAACATGACAGGATCAGATCACGCTTAATGTAAGAAATAAGCGACCATGAACATAATACCACAGCAGGACTATGTGCCAGCTGAGGCTTTACGATTAAGCTGGGAAAAACCACAAGAAAAACAACACGATTCCAGCCCACAGCGTGCAAGAGAAGATGAGGAGTAGTGGTGTTAACAAGACTACAAGGCGCCAGATAACGCCACGTGATGCCTCCTTCATGGTAACTCAGACATACAGATGGACTGACGGAACCTACGTTTACTGTCACATTGAACTCAACCCAACTTAATCAAATTTAAACCTAATATATCCTAACTTAACCACGTCAAAACTATCCTAAATTAACTTAACCTAGCCGGGTGTTTAATCATCAGGCGAAATACTCTGAGTCGGCTATAGTCTTCATGTGATCCCAAGAGAACGGTTCACTGACACTGACAATATTTTACGTTCTCAGAATCTCAGTCACTTCCGATGAGCGAACTCTTACCTTCGGGCTCCTCTTTAACACCAATGAATCACCAAGGTATACAGGGGTGTATATATGTACTTTATATAAATGACAAAAAAAAATCATTTAGTAACCCTCTCTCTCTCTCTAGGAAAATGAAGTACATTTAGTTCCTCTCCTCGACAGTTCAAATGGATATATTGTCATCTTTTCACTCCGAAAATACTAATTCACGAGAGAGAGAGAGAGAGAGAGAGAGAGAGAGAGAGAGAGAGAGAGAGAAAGGAACTCACAGCACTCGCCGCCACTGGGTGTATCAAAACAGTTACCCAGCCAGCCCTTCCATGACGCCCCACCCCGGCTTAGTGCTATGACCGGAGCCTCTACCTTCCATACACTGACCTCTCTCCAGTCACAACACTGACCTACATCAACGTTAAGCCACCCCAAGATTGGACTGGTTAGGCTAAGTTAATTGTATAGTTGACGAGGTTAAGTGAGATTTGAAAGCACAGGTTATAGGCTAAGATGGTTGGGTAGGTTAGGTTAGCGTTAATCTATAACCTAAATTTTGCTGGTCAATCGGATAGACTTTGGTGGTAACGTGAGGTGTGAGAGAGTACCTGGTGACCGCTGGGAAGGGAGGGGACCCAACATCTCAGCAACCACAATAACCCCCCCCCCCCCCACACACACACACACGGGGAAGTGAATTGAGGTAGGAATTTGTGTCTTAGGACTGGTGGAAGGTCTCTAACGGTGGGACAGGTTTAGCTTTAGATGTGACCCGCTGTGTTCTGTTACTTCCACTCACTCTGTGTGTGTGTGTGTGTGTGTACTTATGTAATAATTAATAATAATAATAATAATTAACGGTTTATTGAAAGAGCTTGGCAACCAGAAGGCTGAAAATATACAGTTACAAATTTGGGGAATGGGTTTCGATTTACAAATACTATACAAATAACATAAGTGATACAAATAAGATATATAATAACTAGATGGGGAAAAGCTCAAACTACAGTGCATTTCAACATAGTGACAGTGCAAGGAGTAGTATTAACTGGGAGTGAATATACTGATTTATTACAAGTTATTGATAATTTTTACAATGGTTGGGACTGGGCTGTTCTTATAGCGATCAGTTCGTGCACGTATGGGCTGGATGCGGTTGTGGTGTCGAACAGCAATTCTCGGGCTAGGGATCTCAGGTGGTAGTCGGAGCCGGTGTCGAGGATGGTGAAGAAGCTTCTTACCAAATTTGCAGATGAGGTCGTGGTGATGGTCAGTGAGAGTCGAAATGGTCAGTGTGTTGAGCGCTTCTTGATATGTGGAGTAGGAAGGGGAGAGAATAATCTTGCATGCCCTGAGGAGCTCGGGTGCAGGAACTCCGAGGGACTTGAGTCGGCGGAGGAGGTGGAGACGGAAACTGGAGGATTTGACAACTTCACTGACGTGTGGTTTCCAATTTAGTTTGTTGTCTAAGGTGACGCCGAGGAGCTTCGTGGAATCTACAACCAGGAGTGTGTTCGGACCTACAGGTAAATTAATGGAAGGAGGTGGGACATTGTCGGAGGAGAGGTTGATGTGCATAACCATGGTCTTGGTATAGTTGATGGTGACGTGGTTGTTGGTGGCCCAGTTTTGAAGACTGTTCAATAAATCCTGAAGGGCGGTATAGTCGGGAGCAGAATTATTGACGCTGATCCCAATGGTGGAGTCGTCGACATATTTCCAGCGAGCAGGGGTTTCTCTTAGGGCATCATTGATGAGCATAAGGAAGCAGAGTGGTCCCATTTTGGTGTGTTTGTATGTATGTATGTACAGACTCTTATAAACAGAACAACAGACATTTATAAAGACAACGACAGGCACTTATATACATGACACATTTAAAAGCAAAACGACAGACACTTTCCATGTTACACCAGACATTGTGTGTGTGTGTGTTGTGAGTGGTCAGGTGGACAGAGACAGAAGCACCGTTTACTAAATAACAGAACATAACAGTAACCGTTAACAGGAGGCGAGAGATAAGCACGGCCAATAACGGGGTAAAACAGCAAAGTAGGACCCATTATTGCAGCAAGAGTAGCATAATAGTCGTTTTAGCCGCGAAACACCAAAGCAGTGGGCATGTCCAGGCAGGGGAACTACCGCTGCTATTGTTGCCTTGTCTCTCCGTGATTCAGTGGTTCGAGGGTACGAGGGCTCGTTGGTATGAGGGTTTGGTGGTTCGAGGGTTTGGTGATTCGAGGGTTTAGTGGTTCGAAGGTTTGTTGGTTCAGGGGTTTTTTGGTTTGAGGGTTTGGCAGTATGACGGTTTGAGGGTTCGAAGGATTGGTGGTTCGAGGATTTGGAGGGTTCATTGATTGAGGGTTTGGTGATTCGAGGTTTTTGAGGGTTCGTTGATATGAGGGTTTGAGGAAGTGGAAGATTGAAAGAGAGGAGCGGGGAGGGTTGGAAGAATAGGATTCGGACGACGACGAAGATGAAGAATATGATTCGGACGGGAGCTGAAATTATCTACAAAGCTGCACGTGTATCGAGCAATGGTCCTCCTCACCCTGCTATATGGCAGTGAGACATGGGTCACATACAGGAGGCACCTCAAGGCACTTGAAAACTTTCACCAATGTAGTTTACGTTCCATCCTTTGTGTTCGCTGAGAAGACAAGAGAACAAATGCCAGTATTCTTGCTGACACCAACTGTAGAAGCATCGAGGCTACCATTATCCCGGAACAGCTATGCTGGACTGGCCATGTTACCCGCATGGACGACAGTAGAAAGCCCAAGAAGCCACTTTACAGTCACTTAACGAATAGTAAACGTAATGCCGGCGGGCAGTTAAAATGGTATAAGGATAGTCTTAAGACAAACCTGAAAAAGTGCTAAATCGACTCCCTCACCTAGGAGTCGATTACTCCACACCGTAACGCTTGGAGGAGCACCACACGAGAAGGTGTCAATACTTTCGAGTTAGCCCGACTGCAAACCGAGGCAGACAAGCGCCAACGCCGGGAAGACGCTGCCGCTGCCACCGCCTCTCCCGCACTAGATGCAGTCCTCCACATATGCAACAAATGTGAACGACTCTGCCGGTCCCGTATCGGCCTTTTTAGTCACTTCAAAACTCACCAACCTAGGTGACATCCCTAATAACTCATATCATTGTTTCATAGCTGGATGATCGTCATACTCCATTCCGAGTGACAACAAAGTAGTAGTAGTAGTAGTAGTGTGTGTGTGTGTTGTCTAGATGTATCTATCTACCTATCTATCTATCTAACTTAGTCTAATAGGAAGAACAAAAGGTACAGTAAGAACAGCACGAAGAACAATCAAGGAGCATGCAACAGTGAGAACAACGACGCAAGAACAAACACACACACCTGTACATAACAATAACAGTATTACAGAAGGAAGAACAAGTGGACGAAATGCTCCTCCGCATTCCGATAATGTCCAAGAATCTGTATATTTGTCAGTAATAAGATAGCAATAAACGTTGATCACTGAGCCTATGGTGGATGGATGAATGAATCGGAGGGTGGAGAAATGAATCGGAGGGTGGAGGAACGAAACAGAGGATAGAGGAACGGAACGGCGGAAGACAATAAGAGCGGAAACACCAAAACGGTGGAATGAACGGTACACTGAGGAGTGGTTGGCTGGTCAGTGTGTGTGTGTGGTGATCAGCCAAGCGAGAGACAACGAGGTTCTTCACACTGATACGCTACACTTACCCTCGGTCATGAGGCAGGTGTGAACCTTGGATGTGAGGATGAACTTCATGCTTTCTTGGCAAATCATGATGTAGGGGGGTCGTTCGTGTCTGTCATTCATAAGGTACAATGAGGTTCATATATCTCCCCTCCAGCCAATCAAGAGGCAGAATGATATTAACGCTTCTTCCTCGGCTAATCATGAGAAGAACAAGGTTTACATCGACCAGTCATGAGGTAGAATGATCAACCTACCAGTACTTAGCGCATTGTTAGTCAGTCAGGAGACAAAAAAAATAGAGTTGTGACGACAGGAAGTGCTTTGTATGCATCGTCTCCATTATTCATGATTTCAGGAGCTGAATATTTCTCCATGCACTTTGTTCTCTCTCTCAGTCAATTACGAGAGTGGTGAGCCACCATCCTCAGTCAATCAAAAGAGATGAGGTATCGTCCTCAGCACCTCAGCCAATCACGAGAGGAAGTGCACAAAGGCGTCATGGTTTGCCAGCCAATCAGAGACCTCAGGAAGGTAAATAATTTACTTCCGCCGGAGCCGAGTGGCCACATATAAACGAATCCATGACAAAACCCCAACGGACAAACCCCAAACGGACAAAACCCCAGTGGACAAAACCCCAGTGGACAAAACCCCAACCCATTATATGAAAAGTAGACAAAACCCCAGTCACGTATAAAATAGTCACAAGAAAAAAAGGCACAGAAAAAAAGGCACGGAAAAAACCTAACCTAATCTACGTGCACTGCCATTATATATATAATGTGTTGTCAATGTGTACAAATCATGTGACTTTTTTTTTCCTGTGACTTTATTTCCGTTCATCAGTCACATAAGTGGAGCATATACTGTACATTGTGAGTGTCAATTACCTACAAATGTAAAAGGGTTTAGTGGAGTGTGGAAAATAAAATGTATATATAATGTGTGTCTGCAAACATAAAACTGTTTTATTTTATATTTTATATATGAGACTGGGTTTTCGTCCACTGGGGTTTTGTCCGTATAGCCATGTAAATATAGATCCAAATGTTAACTCGGTACAACTGAATAGTCACGTTCTGGACGATAACTTCTACGCCTGTATGTTCAGCTGGGACATCTGCCAGTGTATGTTTCGGCGCAGGTCAAGAGAACCAAAATCCCGATACACCAAAACCCAACCTAACCAAGGCGACCAACCAGGATTAGAGTTATTAGGACTTGGGTACATTACTTCAACCATTTACATTTTCCAAATTGTAAATACAAGGGAGAAAAACACGACATATTCGAGACGACAAATGTGAACAAGATAAACAGCGTTGTGCCAATTGCCTGTTAGTTGGTGAATTAAAATACAAATGAGTAAAAGTAGTGGGATCACCTGATAATTAGCCCCCCCCCCCTCCCCCCACCCTATTGCTACTTGTGGTTGGGTTAGTTAAGGGATTAATCTTCAGGTGAATCAACATTATTTAGAATTGAAGTAGAGAAAATAGAAACAGATCGAACGGTGAAAATAATCACGTTGACAATAACTCAAGACAGATGAAATTATAGCGAAAAAATAAACACCTATAATTTAATTTGCCTTTGATTATACGATTTTAATTCTTTTATTTTTTTCCCATAAACAACAAATTTTCTAGTTACGGAAAAACAAACCACATCCGGACCTCAGGAACTTCCGGACAACAAAGAAGCCCCCAACACAGTTTAATAATAATCCCTAAATGGCATCTGTGTTGTTGACGTCACGGGTATCAACACAGGAAGAACAGCTGCAAGACGCCACCGGTTAGGCAGGTATACTTGGTCCACTGGAGTCTGAATTCTCAAAGGTTCATACTATAACTATCTGGTTCTCGACGTCTCTAGAGAACCCATCTAGTTACGTCATTTTGGCCAGTATCTACACGTCGTAGTTCAATTAAAAATGACTTCTAATACCCGAAACTAGATACAAAACGAACTAACATAAGAAACTGATTATCTATTTCCTGGTCCTCTGCTGCTGTCCGTGTAAAGACAACAGGAAACCAGTTTACGGAGCACTCAGAATACCGCCAATAGGAGAGGAGACGAAGGGCGACCTAACCTGTAATGCCGGCAACGTTATCGACACTCCCACAATGGGGAAATAATGAGAAGAAAACTACACTAAGTCCTTCACTGGTTTGTCTCTTATGTGAGGCAGGTATAAAAGCATTGGGGATTTAGGCAGTAAATTCACTTCGCCATATCAAGGGATGGAAAGGCGCCTCCACACCCTAACTTCTCGTGGTGTGTGAATGGGGACGGGAGAGGAGTCAGTGGACGAGGAATTTCGGAGTAGGAAGGCGGGGATGGAGAAAAGATCGTACTTAGTAGAGAGACAGTCAAGAAAGAGATAATTAATTTGTAAATATTTCTACCCTACCCCCCCCCCCACCTCACCTTCCTTCATCTAAAAATTCCGCTGAAATAATCCCGATTAAGGTCTAGCGCCCGTCTGGTACACTAAAGAAAAGAGAACAGGTTAGAGTGTTCCTTTACGGTGTTTAGGGAAATCTGTCACAGGTTGGCATAATCCTATACGAGTACCGTTATACACGACAACCTTCGACCCTCAGCTGTGGTCTTGACTTTTTGACACAGACGAACTTGGTGTTGAGCATAATAGCAACAAAAACACTACTAGTAAAGGTGCGGTTAAGGCTTAAGACAGTGTTATTTTCTTTGGAATTGTCACTGAATCGTTTGTTTGGATCCTCATATGGTAAATAGGTGACGGAGGGGGGAGGAGGACGGGGGAGGGGGGGGGGGCTAAAATACACCTTTACCACACACGTTTGAGGCAAAATGGGTCTTCCACATCAAATAAAACACCATGGAAAATATAATTTTGGTTCACTCTTTATGTTTTCAGTGACTATAATTATAAAACAAGAAAGACATCCTAAAGAAGCATAACCAAACGAGATTCAATTATGACAAACAAAACTTCATTTCCTCTTGGCTGGAGTAACCTGATTCTCCTCGTCGACGTGTAGTGCTGCTGAAGAAGACCTGGCGAGCATCACCAGCAACATCCTTCTGTGTGTGGGGTGGGAGTGAGGTCACCACGGCTCTTACACCTCCATTATAAACCCGTACACATAACCCCTGGCGGATATGAACCCAACTAGGGCCTCTGGAGGAGTAGGAAAGAAAATTCTCCACAAGCCAAATGGGCCCCACTCATAAAATGCGTCTCAATCATTAACGAGAGCTCCTTATAAAAATAAATAATTACAAATTCATTTAAAAAATCAATTAACCGAATTAGAATGACTGACAATAAAGCATTTATACAACATTGTAATTCACTTCTGAGTAAAACGAAACCGACCGTCAGTGTGTCAGCCTTCCCGCTCTTCCTCGACAGGTGGTGGAAACTGTCATGCAAGCAAACAAGAGTGTGGATAGAGGCTTTTGTCTGTTGAAAGTTCAAAGCAAAAACTTGACTGAACAGCCACCATCACAACAATCACCACAACCACACGAACGAGATGCGAACAGACGAGCTCAAAAACAAAAGAAAGTAATAATTTCTAACGATAAATAAAATAAAATTATAAACTATTTGCAGATGAGTTGGAAATATATGATTAGAATCATGAATAAGCAAGAAGAATGTTATCTGATGCGCACACACACACGCCGTTATGTCAACACTACCGAGAATGCTGACCCTATACAATATTTAATCACTAAAGCAAAATAAGTCTAAAAAAGAACAGTACATTTTTTAACTTGGTATTTCTCAACATATAGATCTGTGCTGAGTGAATTTATTTATTTTTTCACGTTGCACCATCAGGAACAAAAGTCTATTTACATTCCTGTTCGGAATTGTACCAGAACCTACAACAACAAAAACAAAAATAACAACAATAACAAACGAAGGACAAACAGCCAGCCCCCTTCAACGATCACTACCACGACTACCACCATCCCCTCATCAACCACCACCATCCCCTCATCAACCACCACTACCACCACCATCATCTCATCAACAACATCCGCGGGCAAGACGTCCTTCAATTCTTCGACTCAACAACCCTCATAATCATGCCCTTTAACCACACACACACACACACACACACACACGCACACACTATCGTCGCAATCCATACATAGGTGACGGTACAATCTAACAGGAATCCATCTTGTTGACGATTTATTTGGTGTTACATCATTTCTACACGACTCTCCATTTCCATGGCGAGAGAAGGATTAGCCAGTCGTCATATCACCTTTGTGTGCCAAGGAAGAGTTGCGATATTGCCCACGTGATGTATATAGTCGTGTGTGTGTGTGTACATCAAAATCTAATAAAATAATCTAATGTGCATAACGAAGACTATGATGGGCAGACGGACGGAAGTAGTGGAGATGTAAAAGAGAACGTACGAAAATTTGGTTAAAGGACTCTCTCTCTCTCTCTCTCTCTCTCTCTCTCTCTCTCTCTCTCTCTCTCTCTCTCTCTCACCGCCATCACCTCCCAACCAAACATGGGCAGACGGTCAGGGGTAGGTGGATAGGAGGGAGGGTGTGATGAAACAGTGTGGGAGGAGGGGGGGCTTCAGAGGAGGGAACAGGGAGAGTCCGAATATCACCACCGTCACCACTACTACACACCATCACCACCACCACCATCATCACCACTACCAAGCCTCGTGTTCAGATTAACTCTTCAACATCAATTGCAAACTTTCTTTTAATCATTTTTTATATAGTAATTAAAGGTTAAATTTCATCATTGGAACCTGGATGGACTCGAATTTCCACACGTAAATCTTGGGTCTTGTAAATTACGTTAATGTTATGGGGGGAGGTTAGGTTAGGTTAGTTGGTACACACACACACTTCTACCTGTTGGTAATTATGAGCCTTACTGTATATCTTGTCCATGTTCGTCTTGCTCAACCTCCCAGCAGCACCCCCCTACCTCTCTCTCTCTCTCTCTCTCTCTCTCTCTCTCTCTCTCTCTCTCTCTCTCTCCATCAACACAACTCCTTAATGAGATTAGGGGAAGGTGTTGACTCAAGGGAATAGAGCGAGGACCTAAGAGGGAGGGAGAGAATGGGTAGCCGGCACGAGGTGAGGCGAGAGGTGAGGTGAGGCAAGAGGTAAGGTGAGGTGAGGTGAAGTGAGGTAAAGGTGAGGGAAGGTAGAGAGAGAGAGACTCAGGGCCTGTATAGGACGACTGACCACTTTCTCCTCGACATACTCGGTCCACTCGCCCGACCAGTGCCCTCGTCACCCTCACAGCCTGCTACTGCCTCCCTCCCTCCCTCTATCTCTCTCTCCTTCCCTCCCTCTATCTCTCTCCTTCCCTCCCTCTATCTCCCTCCCTCTATCTCTCTCCTTCCCTCCCTCTATCTCTCTCCTTCCCTCCCTCTATCTCTCTCCTTCCCTCCCTCTATCTCCCTCCTTCCCTCCCTCTATCTCCCTCCTTCCCTCCCTCTATCTCTCCTTCCCTCCCTCTACCTCCCTCCTTCCCTCCCTCTATCACTCTCCTTCCCTCTATCACTCTCCTTCCCTCCCTCTCTCTTCCCTCCCTCTATCTCTCTCTCTTTCCTCCTTGCTATCTCTTTATCCTTAGATAACGTCACATCATCTTCTACGGCAGGAGGGGGCACAGAAACAGCAGGAGGGGGCACAGAAACAGCAGGAGGGGCACAGTAACAGCAGCAGGGGCCACAGAAACAGCAGGAGGGGCCACAGAAACAGCAGGAGGGGCCACAGAAACAGCAGGAGGGGGCACAGAAACAGCAGGAGGGGGCACAGAAACAGCAGGAGGGGGCACAGAAACAGCAGCAGGGGCCACAGAAACAGCAAGAGGGGGCACAGAAACAGCAGGAGGGGGCACAGAAACAGCAGCCGGGGGCACAGAAACAGCAGCAGGGGGCACAGAAACAGCAGCAGGGGCCACAGTAACGGCAGCAGAAGGCACAGTAACAGCAGCAGGGGAGACAGTAACAGCAGTACAAGGCACAGTAACAGCAGCAGAGGGCACAGTAACAGCAGTAGAAGATACAGTAACAGCAGCAGGGGAGACAGTAACAGCAGCAGAGGGCACAGTAACAGCAGTAGAAGATACAGTGACAGCAGCAGGGGGCACAGTAACAGCAGCAGGGGAGACAGTAACAGCAGTAGAGGGCACAGTAACAGCAGTAGAAGATACAGTAACAGCAGCAGAAGGCACAGTAACAGCAGTAGAGGGCACAGTAACAGCAGTAGAAGGCACAGTAACAGCAGTAGAAGGCACAGTAACAGAAGCAGAAGGCACAGTAACAGCAGGAGGGGGCAGCAGCTGGTTGTGTTTCTTCCCTTTGTTGTTCACGCAGTTGACATTTCCGCTTCGTGTTCCTGATGCTGAGTAGCTGAGCAACTTTCTCGTCTCCTACAGCCTGCCTGGCCTGTACCCTACCCTGGGCTAGCCTACCGCCTGCCTTACTCACTCTACACACACACACACAATGCACTTTCACCATCTGGACAAAAAAAGTGTTTCTATACGGGCATGTCCTCTCTGTCTATTTGTCTGTCTTGTTAGTCACTCAGCCAATCTTTTCACCTTCCTGTCACCATAATTCACTTTCTGTCTGTCAGCTTTCACCGCCCCGAAATAGTGAAAGACTGAGGTTACACATTCATCCTCAAGTCACCATACTCGTGCACCATACTACTTCACTATTATTGTACACATTCACTGTTAGATATTTATCATCATCATTAGTGTAAGGTTAGGTTAGGGTGGGTTATCTTAAGGTGAAATGAACTAGGTTTGAGAATCTTCAGGTAACCATTCGACTCATTAACAAATTAAAAACAAAAATAAAATCCCTCCACCTCATCTCATGCCTCCTTCCCCTCACACCTGGGACTAATTGGGAGTTCACCTGTCTCACTGCTTCTTTCCTGTGCTTCGTTGATTCTTTTTTATAGCACTTTTTTGGCCCGTAAAACTCAACTAGATTGTATAAATGCAAGTTGTTGTATAGATTTTTTATATATATTTTTGTACTTTTTTTCTACTTTTCAAATAATGGGCCAATTTGGTTTTTCCCTATTCCCTATCTGGTTGCACCTGCTGATTAAACACCCTAACGTAACTTAATCTAACCCAACCTAACCTACTCTAACCTAACCTAACCTCACAAACACAGGAGTTCACAGTGTCCTCGCTTGGGGGCAGTTAACCTAAGTGTCGTAGAGAGGCACGGAGCGGCGGTCACTTGGCTCACGGCCCTTACAAGCAAAGGCGTCACCCTAGTACTGTGTATGTTACCTGGAGGAGGTTAGATGGGGGGAGGGGGGAGTTGATGACGTGAGGGAGGGGAGAGGGGAAGCGGAGGTGTTGTTGACGTAGAGGAGGGGAGAGGGAGGGGAGTTGACGCATAATTGAAATAAGGGAGGGGAGGAGAGGGGAGAAGGCGTCATTTAAAAGTATGTGGGGTGAATTGTTATTTATTTATCTACTGACTGATTGACAAACTAATTGACTGATTGATTGATAAATTGACTGACTGAAAGACTGATTGAATGTTTACTCATATCAATTAATCTCCGTGAGGCCAAAACATATCCTAACGGGACTCAATCAAAATAGGTCCCAGTTCTAGCATATACCAGTTAGGTTAGGTAGAGGCCTATTTAAGTTAAGGCTTGTTAGGATTGGAGCCATTTTAACGTCACCTCAGCAATAAGAACACCAGTGAACGCTCATCATGATATGTGTGTGTGTGTGTGTGTGTAGTGGGCGTAGCGGCGGGTGCTCATGGTGGTGATGGCGGTGAGTAGCGGTGATGGGGGGAGGCGAGAGGGGGGTGGCGAGGAACTCCGTCTATTGAGGTCAACGCCACTTCCTTCTGCCACTGACGCCACTAACCATGCTTCCCCTTACCTTACCTTCATCTTTTCTTCCCCCTTCTGCCACCTCTTCCCTCATTCAACACCCCTTCCCTTCTCCTCCTACCTCCCTTTCCCTTTCTCTCCTATTCTTCCCCATCTTCTTCCCCTTCTCCCGCCTCTTCATCCCCTCCCTTTTCTTCTCCTCCTCCCCACTGGCGCCTATGAGTCACCATTGGCACTGGCACCAATTTATGACCAATAGTTCCCACCTGGCTCTTAAAACATGTCCCCCCTGGAGAACACTTTCTATGTATATATATATCCAGTGTTTTAAATAATAATAATGATAATAATAATAATAATAATAATAATAATAATAAATAAATAAAATGGTTTCTACCTCGAACGCTCCCTCGCCTCATGAACGGTTAGATAAGAAACACCTGCGTTACATCAAGTCAATCAAGGCTGGCAAAACCTCATACCTGTAATATGGTTCTCGATGGCTACTTGAATGGACTTTATACCTACACAAAAAATGCTACGGATATTTCAGATTTATGTTGCGTATTGCATATGTTACGTATTAACCTACCAATGTAACGCTGGACAATATAAAACTTGAAGTAGATAATATTTTAGATACGGTATATAGACAATGCAGGTATACAGTACAGTGCATATACAGTAGACCGTTGCAGGTATATAATTTCTGATGTACCAGAATAGACCTTCGTGTCATTGGTAGTTCTGGCGACGTAGAGACACAACACAACACAGTCAGCAGCTCTCTAATAGACCAGACACAACAACACCACCGCAGTCCTCACTTGGTCAACGACAACAGATGGCCCCTCAATATACACGCCCAGCTCATGACCTAGAGCTGTGTTAGTTGCTGAGTTAGGCGACACACAATCGATTTTACTGATTAATTTAAGATGTTGTGTTATGGTGGTCATTTCAGGAATGTATTTGAATGATATATGTTAATTTTTGTTTATGCGTGTATTCGTGACGTTGATAGTGTGTTTGTGTATTAAGAGACGTTAATAATATATCTATGAGTGTCCTGTCAACAATGAGACCTTTTTAAACGACACCTGATACAACAAACTCACCTGTACCGGTATTAAGGGGGGGGAACATAATTTCTTTAATCCAGGTAAATTTTTGAACCAGGGGTATAGTGCCTATTTCGAAATATTCCGTACTTTGATTTTGTCTCCTAAGTGGTGTTAAGTGAACGTATCTAGTTAAGGTGGAATCCTGATGTGATTTGGATCTTATTTTTTATCGATCTTGACCACACAGCCAATACACAGCTCCCTTCACCTGGTCCTAGAGCATCTATGAGTGAGTGAATGAGGGGAAAGAGAGGCGAAGGAGAAAAATGAAGAGGAGAAAGGGGAACGAAGATGAAAAAGGAGGGGGAAGAAAAGAAAGAGGGAAAGTGAGGAGCAAGGAGGAGGAAAAGGAGAAGTAGAAGAAGGAGGCTGGCTGGTACAAGAGATGATGTAGGTCAGTGTTATGCCGCCAGCCCCCACCGTGGTCAGGCGGCCCTCACTGTGGTGCTGGAGGGTCGACAATACTTACTCCGTCCTTCCTGATGAGCCTCACCCACAGCTAAAGCTTAAGACTCTTATCTAAAGCTACAACTTGACTCTTTTCACAGCTACAACTTAATTCCTTCCACACCTAAAACTTGACTCCTTCCACAGCTAAAACGTGACACACACACACATACCGCCAAAAACAGTATTGTAACACCTTTGAACTCATAACCCCTAACATGACTTGGGGGAAATATACACACACTTAAGACCCAAAGCGTTACGACCGGGGGCCGGTATGCAGTGACCCAAGAGGAGGAATGTGTACTGACCTTGAAGCAGGAGCGAGGTCACCAAGAGAGTCGTCAACAGCGAAGTCAGGTCAGGATGACAGGTGGGTCGAGCCATTGTTCTGAAGAAGACAAAACGCAGGTTCATTATACCAGACACGTCACGACATGTTCTGCTGTCAGTGTTGTACATAATTCACCGCTAGGGTACAAGATCCTCCGTAGTTTAAGAGACAAAACGGGTCATAGCTCCCCAAAATATGATAGAAAACTACTTAATTATCTAACACAAACTTAAATATTACTATTTTACATCCATACATTACGTATCACTAATATCCACGTCTATTTGTTAAATTTATCGCGTTTAGGGTGAACGTACACATGCACCGACAGCCAAGACTCACGATTACGTTTCCCCGTCAAATACCTGAAGCTCGACGGGGAAAACAGAGACCAGGGAAGGCAACACATTACACACATCTAACACCTGGACAGAGAAGAAAACACGGAGAATATTTACGCCCCTTGGAGCCTTGAAGACCTCCCCCCCCACACACCCATCCCACAACCTTACACACACACATCCACAACCACACACACACAACCACCCACAGACACTCATAATAGAAACACCCACACACACATACTTACCCCACAACACACATAAACCCACACACACACATACTTACCCCACAACACACATAAACCCACACACACACATACTTACCCCACAACACACATACACCCACACACACATACTTACCCCACAACACACATACACCCACACACTACGTCGATTCTTACAACTTATTTTACTGTTATATACTTGTTACCCGGTGCTGTTATTTTTACTGCTGCTGTTACTGCTGTAATGTGGTGCTACAGCTGTTTCTATTGTTACAGTCTTTACAGTTACAGCGGCTTTTATGGTATTATTATTGTTCATGTCTTCGTTAATGGGTGCTGCTATTGGTGTGTAATGTAACAGTGACCCCTGCAAGTTCAACGCTAATATCCACGTTGGAGTCAGTCAGTTCACTTAACCTTATTAGCAAGAATGATAAATTTCTTAAACCTCTTGATTACGATGGTTTAATCCCTTGAGTACAATGGTTTAATCCCTTGAGTACGATGGTTTAATCCCTTGAGTACGATGGTTTAATCCCTTGAGTACGATGGTTTAATCCCTTGAGTACGATGGCTTCACCCCTTGAGTACGATGGTTTAATCCCTTGAGTACGATGGTTTAATCCCTTGAGTACGATGGTTTAATCCCTTGAGTACGATGGTTTAATCCCTTGAGTACGATGAGTTAATAATATATATTCCATCGAGTATATATTAAAGTTAATATGATGGTATGAACTAACTCGGCATTCTTAGATAATTGATGAAAATATTAATCCAAAATAGTTCCTCAAACAACAATAAGATAAATTCAATAAATAGAACTACAGGGTATAATATTTTTTTATGACCCTCTCTGTTAACATAATCGATATATTTCATCAGATATTACTGTTTGTCTGATGTTGAATACGGTGACGAAAACAATGAAAAACACTCAAAAAGAATTCACTTAGTAATTGTTATGATTAGCTGGCTTTGTCTTCTGTTGTCGACGTGAGTGCTTGGCGACAGTAAAATTATCTATTAAAAAAAAGCATTCCTAAGCCACTGTGCATGAAGTCGAACACATTGTGGTAGTCGTGAAATGGGGCGCAAAACACACACACACACACACACACGAAACATCACAAACCAAACACAGACACAACTACAAAGGTAAATACAGACAGAGACAGACACAGACAGACACAAACAATATGAAAGCTACCGTATATAATGTCGCTATTAACTGCTATTCCCTAATGACTCAATAACTCTCTCGTTACTGCTATTCTGAGTCCGTTGTTGGCTGGACCCTTATGAGTGAATAGTAAAAATATTTGTGCTTTATTAAATTACTTCGGGATAATATCGAAAAATCATATTTGTTTTTTTATTTTATATATCAGGCGACGCGAATTAACTAAAACTAACCTAACCAAAATCACCCGAGGTTATGATAGGTTAGCTTTGGTTAGGTTAGCTTTGGTTAGGTTAGACCCCCCTCCCCAGCCACCAATTACCCCCACCTCGCCACCAGCTCTCCCACCGTTATCATCATGATCAGCAGCCGTTATAAACAGACAAACGGGAGAGGGGGGAGAGAGAGAGAGAGTTTAACCCCCCACAACATTAGGTAAGCCTCGTGACCTCAGCTGACCTTATAACCCACCAGAGGTCAACACGTGACAACACCTCAGCCCTTTCTCCCTTGTCATCCTTTAAGCCCTGTTTCCCTTGTTAACACCTGACCCAATAAATTACTGTATCATCTGTCTGTCGGTGTGTGTGTGTGTGTCCCTCTATCCTTCATATCGTCCTTTCTTCTTCCTTCTATCCCTCCTTTAACCTCTCCTTCCCTCCCTTCCTTCACACGAAACTCAATGAATTTCCCGAGGCTTTCTCATGACCCCGACATTATGACCGCAACAACAAGTGGACCCCGTTATTACAATCCTCTCCCCCCCCCCCAATATTCAATGGAGATTCAACTTAACAACACCAACACCAACAACAGCAGCAACAACAACAACAACAGCAACAACACCCCCCACCACTAACAATTACGACAACAACAATAATAATAATAAAAAACACAATAACAGTGAAAGAATGTTTATTAACATTAGCTGATAAGGTATTTAATTCAGCCTCAGAGATACTCCTTCAACCAAACCAAAGAATAACTCACACAAAACACCTTTAACCACATCAACACTTGCCAACCCTTTGAGTACAGTGATTCAGCCCAGTGATTACGGTGACTTGAGTACCATGACTTAACCCCCTGAGTACGATGATTTAGCCCCTTGAATATGATGACTTAACCCCTTGAATACGATGGGTTAACCTCTTGAGAACGATGTCTTCAAGGGAATAAATTTTCTTTCTAAATAAACAATTTCAGTCTAGTATGGCCCGGCGGTGGTGGGGGGAGGGGGAGAGGAGGGGGGAGGGGGAAAGGAGGGGGGAGAGGAGGGGGGAGGGGGAGAGGAGGGGGGAGAGGAGGGAGGAGGGGGGAGGGGGAGAGGAGGGGGAGAGGAGGGAGGA
Organism: Homarus gammarus; assembly: GCA_958450375.1. Taxonomy (NCBI): domain Eukaryota; kingdom Metazoa; phylum Arthropoda; class Malacostraca; order Decapoda; family Nephropidae; genus Homarus; species Homarus gammarus. Next base: position 2,801,896 of record CAUDMG010001492.1, read on the forward strand.
GGGGGAGGGGGAGAGGAGGGGGGAGAGTAAGGAGGAGGGGGAGTGGAGGGTGGAGGGGGATATCTGGGGTGAGTGAGATAATGGAGGTGATGTCAATACCTCAGGTAGGAGATGATGATGACGTTGACACCTGTGCTTAGTCATCACCATCACCTCTCTCTCTCTCTCTCTCTCTGTTCGTGTAGTGTCCAAGGCCAGGCAGATCAGGCTATGAGTCACGCCCTGCTGCTCCCCCCCCCCCCTCTCCTCTCCCTCCTCTCCCTCCTCTCCTCTCCTCTTCCTCCTCCCGCCCGCATCCTGAATCATTTACTTATTGATTTCTACATGTGGATACTTGACCCTTCGTGATACCCAGCCCCTTGATACCCAGCCCCTTGATATCCAGACCCCATGATGCCCAGCCCCTTGATACCCAGCCCCTTGATACCCAGCCCCTTGATATCCAGACCCCATGATACCCAGCCCCTTGATACCCAGCCCCTTGATACCCAGCCCCTTGATATCCAGACCCCATGATACCCAGACCCTTGATACCCAGCCCCTTGATACCCAGCCCCTTGATACCCAGCCCCTTGATACCCAGCCCCATGATACCCAGCCCCATGATACCCAGTCCCTTGATACCCAGCCTCTTAATCACACTGATATTCTAGCTACACACGTTCTTTGATCTCCAGGTAAGAGGAGGAGACCAGGTGTTGTGACAGGTAAGAGGAGGAGACCAGGTGTTGTAACAGGTGAGAGGAGGAGACCAGGTGTTGTGACAGGTAGGAGGAGACCAGGTGTTGTGACAGGTAAGAGGAGGAGACCAGGTGTTGTGTCAGGTAAGAGGAGGAGACCAGGTGTTGTGTCAGGTAAGAGGAGGAGACCAGGTGTTGTGACAGGTAAGAGGAGGAGACCAGGTGTTGTGACAGGTAAGAGGAGGAGACCAGGTGTTGTAATAGGTAAGAGAAGGAGACCAGGTGTTGTGACAGGTAAGATGAGGAGACCAGGTGTTGTGACAGGTAAGAGGAGGAGACCAGGTGTTGTGTCAGGTAAGAGGAGGAGACCAGGTGTTGTGTTAGGCAAGAGGAGGAGACCAGGTGTTGTGACAGGTAAGAGGAGGAGACCAGGTGTTATGACAGGTAAGATGAGGAGACCAGGTGTTCGTCATTTGAAGTCGTCTAGTCACCAAGAACGCATCTCAGGGCGTGGCGGATTCTGCTGGATTTTATTTGTTAAGTGGGCAGCAACCTTGAGGTGGGTGGTGTGGAGGCGAGGCAAGAGTGTGTGGAGGCGAGGCAAGAGTGTGGAGGCGAGGCAAGAGTGTGGAGGCGAGGCAAGAGTGTGGAGGCGAGGCAAGAGTGTGTGGAGGTGGGGCAAGAGTGTGTGGAGGTGGGGCAAGAGTGTGGAGGCGAGGCAAGAGTGTGTGGAGGTGAGGCAAGAGAGTGTGGAGGCGAGGCAAGAGTGTGTGGAGGTGAGGCAAGAGTGTGTGGAGGTGAGGCAAGAGTGTGTGGAGGTGAGGCAAGAGTGTGTGGAGGTGAGGCAAGAGTGTGTGGAGGCGAGGCAAGAGTGTGGAGGTGAGGCAAGAGTGTGGAGGCGAGGCAAGAGTGTGTGGAGGCGAGATGAGAGTCTGTGGCGTGGAGGTGAGGCAAGAGTGTGTCTAACCTAACCTAACCTAACCTAAGCCAACCCAACCCACTGTAACCCAACGTAAACTAACCTAAGCTAAAGTAACCTAAGCTAAACTAATCTATGTAAAGTTAAGTTAGGTTAGGTTAGCTTTGGGTAGACTTAGGATAAAGGGTAAACAATACAAGCGAGAGAACACAGGTGAGAGACAAAGGAGAGAGAACAGGTGAGAGATAAAGAGAGACAGGTGAGAGATAAAGGAGAGAGAACACAGGTGAGAGACAAAGGAGAGAACACAGGTGAGAGACAAAGGAGAGAGAAAAGGTGAGAGATAAAGAGAGAAAAGGTGAGAGATAAAGAGAGAACAGGTGAGAGATAAAGAGAGAGACAGAACAGGTACGAGAGAGAGAGACTGACCATTCAACTCCTCAAGGTAATGTATAATCAGGTTCTTGCTAAGTGCCCGTTACTCTCTCTCTCTCTCTCTCTCTCTCTCTCTCTCTGAAGTATTGGTGGTCGCTCAGTGAGTGTGTGTGTGTGTGTGTGTGTGTTAGAGAAGGGGGGGGGGGGGAGGTTGAAAGGGCAAAATTAAGTTGGTTCATTAAGGTTAGGTAAGGTTGAGTTAGGTTAGGTTAGGTTGGGTAAAGCTCCACCAGACCTAAATCTCTGAGAGCTGGCTACGAAGGCTCCAGGCGTCACTCAATTACCGTAGCGGGAAATTCAGGGCCGGACCTTTAAATGTCGTGTGTGTGTGTGTGTTCCGTCATTGATGTGCTTTGGTTAGGTTAATAATTAATCCTTCAAGTCGTATATTTCTTGAAGTTGGTGTGTTCATAACTCTCTCTCTCTCTCTCTCTCTCTCTCTCTCTCTCTCTCTCTCTCTCTCTCTCTCTCACATGAAGAGTTAAGTGAATTACCCAGTTCCAGATATACAGGAGGTGTTGGAAATAACCTTAGTCCTGGGTTGATGCAGATGTGAGGTTTACAAGAAAAAAAAATAATTAAAATAAACTGTAGGTTCCCTTTCTATCAGGTGGAGGAGGGGTAAGGGCGGGCGATGTACAAAGAGGACGAGCCTTCAATCATCGAGGTCCTATAGACACGGTATATAGGTTGCAGACGCTCACACACTCAAGGGGTTGGTTGGCATTTTGACATCTCAGTACAGGCAGGTGTTGTGTTGTTGCTGAGGGTATCGTTATAATCAAGATATTGGTAGCCTCTTGTAAGGTCTGATCACAGTTAACAAGATAGATCAATAAGTATTACCGTTACATTAAGTACGTACACACACTAGCCTCGTTTAACTTGTCTTAGTTTTTTCTTAATCTGACATATTGGTGAATTACAGTCAACCTAAGAAATACCGCATTATGGAATCACGTTTATCGCCTCGGTATCCTTGGTCAACCGTTCTTCATATCACAACAAAAACACTTACAAAAAATAAGGAGGGATATTGGTTCCTCCTAAGTGCTCTGGAGAATCCGATAACGGCGACGAACCGATAGAATAGAAGACGTCTGGGACCTAGGGTAATCGACGAGAAGCGAAACGTATCTGTACTTGGGACTTCATAGTTTATATTGGGTTTTTTTTTTTCGTCGTTTTAGAAATTGTATCGATAAATTTATATTATATACACTGTACTTATATTCCCTTGAGTTAATTTGTTGTTTTAGATAAAGAAAGCGCAAAACAGAACCCTGGGTGAACTGCGCATACGTGGGATTAGCAAGCATAAACAATCACATTCTTCTCTTTATCCACACCAAGGAGCAAACACCATCCAGCGCACGGCAAGAAATTTTCTACACGATATCTTCACATGCATCTAGAATGACTAGATATTCACACTGGATGACTGATTTATGCAGCAGAAGGAACCATGCGCCAAGACAGCTCTTACTTAGTGTTTTTTCTTTTCTAAGCAGAGCGTATCTGGGACGAGGAAATTTTAAGGAATGACAAGCGTGGACAGACTGGGAGGAACAGCCAGAAGCACACGGGTAATCAGTTTGTGTCAGTGGGTCACAACCACGGCAGGAAGGCTTTACCTCCACCCGTGGTTTTTACTGGCTGTCTCCACCACTCACGGTCTCGTCTTACTGTCTCGATCTCTCACTGACTTGTCTGTCTCTCTTGCCCCTTACTGTCTCGTCTAACTTACCCTTCCACCACTCAAAACTGTCTCGTCTCTCTCTCTCTCTCTTGCCCCTTCACTCATACTGTCTAATCTCATCTCAATATCTCGATCTCACACTTTTCTCGTCTCATTAGTTCGACCATGCCAGAATTATGACGTCTTGAAGTTGATTATGGCGCAGCAAACAGGTGTGACTGACTTGTCCACCTTCACTGTACCTGCCAGGTCTAACTATACCACTGGGCTAACTAGTCTCACTTAAGCTCAGTTACTAGTCTCAGTGTTCCTTAGCTCATAATTACTTGTATCTGTTTCTTGGGTCAGAGTTACTAGGTGTGGTGGAAGTAAAAGTTACCAGGTAGGTTTTTTGGGGGGTCCAGTCTGTAGTGAGGAATGAACAAAGGTTTCCACGAAGTATGAATCAGTATTGGGGTGAGGCGTGGCGAGTATTGGGGTGGGGCGTGGCGAATATTGGGGTGGGACGTGGCGAATATTGGGGTGGGACGTGGCGAATATTGGGGTGGGACGTGGCGAATATCAGGGCGTGGTGTGGTGAATATCGGGGCGTGGTGTGGCGAGTATTGTGACGGACATGGTTGACCAGCAAGAGTCTGGGCGAAGTAGCTCAAGGAAGACTAGTCGGTGGGTCAGTACGGTTGGTATACAGGCTCTCCTTGTCTAGCCTTCTAGGACATATAACTCTCTCTCTCTCTCTCTCTCTCTCTCTCTCTCTCTCTCTCTCTCTCTCTCTCCGGCGTGGATGCATACTTGGGTGTGTCGGAAACGATAACTTTGGGTAAACAGAAGAGTTGTCCTCCCTGCTGCGTTGACCTTCTGCTATTTATTACTTGATCGATGCTCCTATTGCTCATTTATGATTTAGATAAAAACAGTCATCTTGCCTCCAGTAATGTTTCAGTTAAATCCTTCGTTGGGATATTTTATATTTAACAAATTCAGTAGATTAAGTTTTCTTTGATTATGACTAATTAGGTCCAATTTTTATCCATTTTAGTATATTTGGGTTGGGTTGGGTTAAATGACGCAAATATATCACCATCATTTATCGAACTTCATATGAATTCCTTTCCGTGCCAGTGTGTGTTGTTGTGTTCTTTTAATTAATTGGATTTGTAAGCGGATAGGTAATCGCGAACGCTCTCCGGAAGGTAAACAAAGGGAAAGTGGGACTGCTGAAGACCGCCTGCCACCTTTGACATGTACACCACGACGCGAGGAGTTTTTAAACCGTTCCTACCTGAAAGTTTTGGTTTGTACAACACAGATCATGACATAGTGGTGGTGGTGGGTGTGTCTATGTCAGGCAGAATAAACGAGTCCCTTTTGTAACCAGTGGTGAGTGAAGCACAGTGCCCAGTGGGTGTGGTCATGACTTTATACATACTGTTACGGTACCCGATTTTTCACATCAATAAGTGGCATTGATTCACTATAAAGCACATGACAGTATATACATGAATATAGTTTAACAGAGACAGAAATACACACATTCCCCAGACTTCACGCTATATTAAAACAAACAGCGGAACATTTATCTTGCAGAATAATCCATTGTAGTTAAAGGTCAGAGTTGTGAGGACCTTTGCGTGGTGACCTTTGACCCGAGCTCCGTTGGCTGTCACGATAATAGCCATCATAAAAAAAAGTTTAATTGTTCTACATTATTTTGGCATATTTTCCGCGACTCTGGGTTAGTGAGGTCTGCCACGAACTGTGTTTTAAATACGAGTTTTATGGAGTTCATGTTGGTATGTCTGTCTATCCCCTCAACCACTTGCTCCCCCGTCCACCCTCCCACCCCCACTCGCTCCCCCATCCACCCTCCCACCCCCACTCGCTCCCCCATCCACCCGCCCACCCCCACTCTCTCTCTTACCCACTCGCTCCTTCAACAACCCTCCCCCACCTTCTCGTTCCTCCAACCATCCACCTAACTCCACTTTCTCCCACACTCACTCCTCAGTTCCCCCACCCACTCCCACACTCTCTCTCACTCCTCCCACTCCAAGTCGCATATCATGGGAAATATTTAATGATCAACAAATTACGTAGAATTAAGTGTAGTTAACATCTCGAGTAAATAGGTCAAGAGCACCGTCAAGTAATTACAAGTGCATTTAATTACTCTCATGAGCTATTAAATAAATACGTCATCAGTTATTACCATAGACATTATGAACTAAATACCGTACCATTAAAATTATATCACGAAATTATGTCTCGATTTTTTATATAAAAATTATCGTAAAATAACTAAAAATGATGTATAATCTCGGATGCCTAAAAATACCCTTAAATTTAAAAATGAATTGAATATTGAAGAACAAATCTAATTCACACACACGCACATACACACGCGCACACACACACACACACACAGGAAGCACGCAGACAAGTGCCTTAGGGAGAGTATCTCACGGTGTTTGTACTTCCCAGAGGCTATTACCACTCAAGTGTCCCTCAAGCTCCCCCCTCCTCCTCTGGTTATCTCTCTGAATTTACCTCAAGGTGGGAAGTGATTCACCGGACAGCACGACTTGTAATAATAATGTGTGTGTGTGTGTGTGTGTGTGTTAGTTTGTTGGTCCGTGTCTCACTTAACTACTTATTTACGATTTATACACTCAAGCAGACAAATTCATATCAAGCAGACAAATTCATAGATGCATACTTACATAAGCATACATACGTCTAAATACGAACACATCCCCTCACAGTCCCTCACCCAGCCTCACACTCGCCCTCTCATCCTTGCCTCTCTCCCACACACTACCTTTTATAGCTATGGCCTTCTGAGTAAGATTTCCTCGTGTGTGTGTGTGTGCGCTATACACACTCCACAATCCCTCATCCACCCAACAATACGTCTGTACAACAAAATTAAATCGCCAAGGGAGGCAGAAGGCGGGCGAATTGTGCATCTGACGAAGGTTTCAGGAGTGTATCTAAGAGGCGGAATAATAGCCAGACGCTGTTTTGTGTAAGAGAGAGACTTTCTATACTTGTTTCCTGTTGAAAACCCTCTTTATCTGTCTGTATCTGTCTATTTGTCTGTTAAGAGGAAGTCGAGGACGCATAGACAGACACACGCACACCAAACAAGAGGAAACTGAGACACAGGAATGCGGATTCTCAAATTTTCCAAACGAGAATTCTTTATTTTTTCTTCCCAAGCTTGGGTGGAGTCTCAGTGTATATTGGCCGCCATGATTGTACCAGCTGAACTTCATCTCTCTCACCGTTCAAGGTAAACAAGGGTGTGGAAGAAGGGCCCATCAGCTACATTTGTGGTTAGTGACAAGTGACTGATGCAAAGCGCGTGTCAGGTGGGTGGCTGGTGAGGAGCCTGCAGGAGGACGGAGGGAGAGGTGGTGCAGGGGAGTGTGTGTGTGTGCAGGAAGGGGTAGGCGGGCCCAGAACACCGCTAGGAAATACCTGAAAAAACTCAGGTGGGTGATTGGCGGTGATACTGGCAGGTAAGAACTGGACGAGGCGCTGAAGGAGGCGGTGGTGGTGGTAGTAGAACATGGTGGGGAGAGGGAAGGAGGGAGAAGGGGAGGATGGGGAAAGGAGGGGGGAAGGGGAGGATGGGGGAAAGGGAGAAGGGCAAGAAGGGGAGCTGTGTCATAGGGAATTTTTTAGGGGAATTCGAATTTTTGCTCCCAGACATCGGCTAGTTTATTGTACACCTCATATCCATCTAGTGAGCGGTAGACCCCAAAAGGATTACATAGCAGAGGAAATGGGAAGGAGGTGAAGGATTTGTGGGGAGGGGGAGAATTGGGGAAGCGGGGAGAAAGTGGGGAGGTAGGAAGGAAGTGAGGGGGTAAGTGACGAAGGTTGATCAGGCATTCACCAAGACCCCCAGGATGCTTAATGTCCGATCATTGACAATACATAATCCTGATGAAGGAATTGAAGGGTAGGGAAGGAAGGAGGGAGGGAGGGAGACAAGGAGAGAGAGAAAGCATGATAAAGAAAGGCTTGGAGAAAGTAAGATTTAACAGACACAGTGAAAGCTATTCCATGGGCCCGGGAGCTTAATCCAGGTTACAAGGGAAAAATATATATATATACAGCTTTCATGATTAGTGATGGTTAGGTTAGGTTAGGGGTGGTGAGGTTAGGGGTGGTGAGGTTAGGTTAGGAGTGGTGAAGTTAGGCTAGGAGTGGTTAGGTTAGGGGTGGTGAGGTTAGGGGTGGTGAGGTTAGGTTAGGAGTGGTGAAGTTAGGTTAGGAGTGGTTAGGTTAGGGGTGGTGAGGTTAGGGGTGGTGAGGTTAGGTTAGGAGTGGTGAAGTTAGGTTAGGAGTGGTGAAGTTAGGTTAGGAGTGGTTAGGTTAGGGGTGGTGAGGTAAGGTTAGGGATGGCTAGGTTAGGGGTGGTGAGGTTAGGTTAGGAGTGGTGAGGTTAGGTTAGGGATGGCTAGGTTAGGGGTGGTGAGGTTAGGGGTGGTGAGGTTAGGGGTGGTGAGGTTAGGGGTGGTGAGGTTAGGGGTGGTGAGGTTAAGGGTGGTGAGGTTAGGGGTGGTGAGGTTAGGGGTGGTGAGGTTAGGGGTGGTGAGGTTAGGTTAGGGATGGCTAGGTTAGGGGTGGTGAGGTTAGGTTAGGAGTGGTTAGGTTAGGGGTGGTGAAGTTAGGTTAGGAGTGGTTAGGTTAGGGGTGGTTAGGTTAGGGGTGGTGAGGTTAGGTTAGGGATGGCTAGGTTAGGGATGGCTAGGTTAGGGGTGGTGAGGTTAGGTTAGGGACGGCTAGGTTAGGGATGGCTAGGTTAGGGGTGGTGAGGTTAGGGATGGCTAGGTTAGGGATGGCTAGGTTAGGGATGGTGAGGTTAGGTTAGGGATGGCTAGGTTAGGGATGGCTAGGTTAGGGATGGTGAGGTTAGGTTAGGGATGGCTAGGTTAGGGATGGCTAGGTTAGGGGTGGTGAGGTTAGGTTAGGGATGGCTAGGTTAGGGGTGGTGAGGTTGCTTGGCTCTTTGTTCATCACCCCGAGACTCCCAGAGAACATTGCTTAAGTCACTGATCAACCCTCCAAAAGGATTGATCAACCTTCCAAGTCACTGATCAACCCTCTTAGTGCTTGGTCAGCCTTCCAAGTGCTTGATCAACCCTCCAAAAGCGTGATCAACCTTCCAAAGGCTTGATCAACCCTACAAACGCTTGATCAACCCTCCAAACGCTTGATCAACCCTCCAAAAGCGTGATCAACCTTCCAAACGCTTGATCAACCTTCCAAAGGCTTGATCAACCCTACAAACGCTTGATCAACCCTACAAACGCTTGATCAACCCTCCAAACGCTTGTTCAACCTTCCAAGTCACTGATCAACCCTCTAAACGCTTGGTCAACCTTCCAAGTCACTGATCATCCCTCCAAAGGCTTGATCAACCCTCCAAACGCTTGATTAACCCTCTAAGCGCTTGATCAACCTTCCAAGTCACTGATCATCCCTCCAAAGGCTTGATCATCACAACAAAGTCACAGGAGTAAGAGACCTCAGAATAGACGGGCACTCTCTTTCAATTGGCTGGTGGAAGTGAGGCTGCTGGAGAGAGAGAGAGAGAGAGAGAGAGAGAGAGAGAGAGAGAGAGAGAGAGAGAGAGAGAGAGAGAGAGAGAGAGAGAGAGAGAGAGTGTGTGTGTGGACTGCCAGCAACAAAAACAGGTCGACCACCAGAGTCCTGCATCATCAAGGAGACAAAGCGGACCCTAACTTACTACTAATATATGGAACACACACACACGCACACACACACACGCACACACACACACACACACACACACACGCGCGCGCGCACTCAATCCAGGTAAAAACCACATCCTATCCTACATTTCTTCCATCCTAAGGGCGACACATCCCTCCTTCCCTGGCCACGACAGACCCACATCTCCTCCCCAACTTCCATCATATCACCGCCACACTCTTGACTCATCCTCCAGGTCACTGCCACACCCTATAGCCACACTGTTGGTTATAAGTGACTTGCTATTTTCCTTTTCGTTGTGTCAAGGTGTGTGTGTGTGTGTGTGTGTGCTATCTCGTCATGGTCAGCTAGTGGTGGAGATGGTGGTAGTGGTGATGCTAGAGCTGATAGTGGTGGTGGTGGTGGTGATGATGGTGGTGTGGTGGTGCTAGTGGTGGTGGTGATAACTGTTGATAGCGGTGGTAGTAGAGGCGACGGCGATGATGATGGTGGTAACAGACTTTTAGTAACAACGACGATGATAACAGTAACGAAAGTGACAATGACGACACCATCAGATAGGGGGGTGTACTGTATACTTATGGTTGGATGGTGACTATAACGAGGCCCGCCATCACAGTGTCGAGAAAGTGCAACAAGAGAATTAATAATCAGGCGGTAGACCACTGCCCCAAGTTACACCTCACCTAAGACTCATATATTTTAATGTACACTATGTAAAAAAAGGAGAGAGAGAGAGAGAGAGAGAGAGAGAGAGAGAGAGAGAGAGAGAGACAGAGAGGGAGAGAGAGAGGAGTATGCAGTAAAAAAAAATACGAAATATGCAACAGGAAAACAGACATGCAAAAGAAAATAGCCGGGAATACAATAGGAAAATGGCTCGATACGCAGCAGGAAAATGCCCGGGAATGGGCAAAATTAATCATGAGTCCTGATAAATACAGTAAAAATGCCAAAATACACAGAAACACCCAAATATGCCTAAAAATTCTACATAACCACGAAAATGTCTAAATACGCAAGAAAATACCAAGATACGCAATAGAATACCAAAATACGCAATACAATACCAAAATACGCAATGCAATTCCAAAATACGCAAGAAAATACCAAAATATACACAAAAATACCCAAACACACAATACCAAAATAAAACAGAAAACCGGGATGCACAAGAAACACACGGGAATGCACAAGTAAATCACCCCCGGGAATGCACAAGATGAGAAACACCTGGGAATGCACAAGAAAAAACACCAGGGCATGCACAAGAAAAAAACACCCCAGAAAGCACAAAAAAACACCCGGGAATGCACAAAAAAACACCCGGGAATGCACAAAAAAACACCCGGGAATGCACAAGTAAAACTACCGCAATGTACAGCAACGAAATATAAATGCAGAAGTAAATAAGCAACCAGGAAAGAAAGCCAAGACTGTTCACACACGAGAGTGGTGGTGGTGACGGGGCAGACGCTACGCCACATAGATCACGCCGCCTTGATCACGAGAGAAGGTGTAGACCAGTGAATCTCACACACACACACAACGATAAAAATGATTCATTGCATGACCACGACAGACAGTCACGATAGATGAGGAATTGGGGATATTAAACGCAATAAGTACGACGATTTTAAGCACTTAAGTACGATAATTTAACCCCCTGAATACAATGACTTCATCCCCTCAGTACAATGACTTAATCCCCTGAGTACAATGACTTAATCCCCTGAGTACAATGACTTAATCCCCTGAGTACAATGACTTAATCCCCTGAGTACAATGACTTAATCCCCTGAATACAATGATTGAAACCCCTTAAGTATAATGACTAACCCTTTACGTAAGGTGTCTGAACTCTTTAAATACAACGATTCAACTCATTAAGTACGAAGAATTTCCCGCTTGAATACAATGACCGGGCTGCTTAAACATCGAATGGTGTTACAAGCTACAACTCAAACACCTGTCTGTCCTCCAAGAAGTCTATAGATTACTAGCTGGCCCCAGTATTGAAGTCACTCTGTGTAAGTGTGTGTAACATCTCCCCACTCCTGTCACTGTTACACAAGGCTGTTATAGCATCGTTTAATAACATAATAGTAACAAAGGTGAGTGGGAATGACATGCATTACACCAGACCTCATATCATCGTTTAATAAGTGATTCAGTAACTATCTGATATCAGTAATTACCTCATTCCATCATTACGCTCATACAACAAGGTCAAGTTGACTGTATTCTGACCCATAAAAGCATATTAACTTATATTGCAGCTTACATGAAGTTTAGACATCCCAGCTTATTACACATCATGATTAAAACAGCTGATGGGTTAGGTTAAGTTAGGGTACTTTAGGTTAGGTTAAGTTCGGGCACGTTAGGTTAAGTTAGGGTACTTTAGGTTAGGTTAAGTTCAGGTACGTTAGGTTAAGTTCGGGCACGTTAGGTTAGGGTACTTTAGGTTAGGTTAAGTTCAGGTACGTTTGGTTAAGTTCGGGCACGTTAGGTTAAGTTAGGGTACTTTAGGTTAGGTTAAGTTCAGGTACGTTTGGTTAAGTTCGGGTACTTTAGGTTTGGTTAAGTTCGGGTACGTTTGGTTAAGTTAGGGCACTTTAGGTTTGGTTAAGTTCGGGTACGTTAGGTTAAGTTAGGGCACTTTAGGTTAGGTTAAGTTCGGGTACGTTTGGTTAAGTTAGGGCACTTTAGGCTAGGTTAAGTTCGGGTACGTTAGGTTAAGTTAGGGTACTTTAGGTTTGGTTAAGTTCGGGTACGTTTGGTTAAGTTCGGGTACGTTAGGTTAAGTTAGGGTACTTTAGGTTAGGTTAAGTTCGGGTACGTTAGGTTAAGTTAGGGTACTTTAGGTTAGGTTAAGTTCGGGTACTTTAGGCTAGGTTAAGTTCGGGTACGTTAGGTTAAGTTAGGGTACTTTAGGTTAGGTTAAGTTCGGGTACGTTAGGTTAAGTTAGGGTACTTTAGGTTAGGTTAAGTTCGGGTACGTTTGGTTAAGTTCGGGTACGTTAGGTTAAGTTAGGGTACTTTAGGTTAAGTTAGGGTACTTTAGGTTTGGTTAAGTTCGGGTACGTTTGGTTAAGTTCGGGTACTTTAGGTTAGGTTAAGTTCGGGTACGTTAGGCTAGGGTAGGTTTGATTAGATTAGGTTAAGGTATTTCATCATCAGGTGAAATAAACTGAGGTGTCTCATCTCCAGGTGTTTCGGCAATCCTCCTTCTCAAACACAGTACAAAAGGCTGAAAAATAATCAACACCTCATTCCATTATCCTCTCATCTTTCTCAAGGCTGTGGAGGCCATCCATTAACACCTGTTTCACTACAATCATCTCACGAATGATTGCTGGTAATCATTTGGGATGGGGATGATTCAACGTGTGTGTGTGTATGTGTCAGGAAATTGGCACATATTGAAATAGGATATGTGAAAATTGTGTAAGTGTAATTATATTTTTGGATGGTGGTGGTGTGGAGGGGTAGGTGGGGGGTGGGGGGGGGTGGGGGTGGGGGGTGGGGGTGGTGGGGGGTGGGGGTGGTGGGGGGTGGGGGTGGTGGGGGGGTGGTGAGGGGGTGGTGTGGGGGGTGGTGGTGTTTAATAGTGGGTGGTGGGTGTTAGTGGTAGTTGGTGGGGGGGGGGGTTGGGGGGGAGAGAAAGGAAGGCTGAAAGAAGATTAGAGGTGGGGGAAGGAAGTTATAGTTCGGAAATTGAAGAAATTTAGGAGGTAAGAGAGGGCGGGCTGACCGCCTAGCTAAGCTAATAGTGTGTTAGGGTTGTGTCATGGGTTAGTTATTGTCTGTTGGTACAGGCACTAGACAGCCTACCCTGTCCCATATATGGGTGTTTTAAGGGCCTTATTTCATATTCCGCCGACCCTACTGGCGGATGCTGGTCTAGGGAGTTTGTCTATTGCCTGGCCATGTAAACAGGGGGTGGTAATGGACCTTTTGAGATTTGGTAACTTATTGGGAACCATGTATGGTTGTTGTTGCTATCTGGTGGGAGTCTTTGAAGGAGTTCTTGCTCTGATAATTTATTAGTTCTCCACATTATGTTGCATTATTTTCACTGCATTACGTAGCGAGTCCATTATATCTTGTTTTTGGTTTTGGGGGATCTCTCAGATTCGTGGTTTGTTCACCGTTCGTCCATTCCTCAATTTTTTTATCATCCCAACGGATGACTTTTGGATGCAGTTTGTTAAATCGACCTGTTTTTGTTTAATGGCCTTGTGGATGGCCGCCTCGGAAATTGGGTGGTCGTACTTCCATTTCATCTTGTACTCAATTACTCCTCTAGCGACTTCATCACGTGTACAGTCCCCGTTGATGTTTTCTGGTACGTAGATGCTTAGTTTCAGGCCTTTACCTGATAGATCGCTTGGAGTCTGAGAGACAGGTGTCATCTCCGGTGTGGGTGCCTGAGCATCCACACCGGAGACCACTGTTGTCTCCTCTGTGCTAGTTGGAGTTTGGGGGACAGGTATCATCTCCAGCGTGGGTACTTGTGGTGGTGGTAGTTAGTGATGGTAGGTGGGTGGTAGTGGATGGTAGGTGTAGGTCGGTGGTAATGGATGGTAGGTGTAGGTCGGTGGTAATGGATGGTAGGTGGATGGTGGTGGGTCGTAGGTGGGTAGTAGTGGGTGGGGTGGTGGTGGTAGGTGGTGGGTATTGTTGTGAGTGATGAAAATGTCGATTGTAGTGAATCATTATGATCTGAGAATGTGGTGACTGTGGTGTGATGGCTTAGTTTAAGTACCAGTAGAGAATGGTCGTTTATTATATTTAACATTAAGAATCACAATATACTCCCCCAAACATACAAACACCACAAACACACACTCCCACACACCACAAACACACACTCCACCTGGTGAAATCATCGTCCGGAGATCTTACCTTAAGATAAGTCAAGAATGTGGGTAAAAAAAAAACACTCCTGAGTTTTGTGTGAAAGCAGAGGGCGAAGGATGCCCACGCCCACACGCCTAGAATGTCCCAAACATTCGTAAGGTTAATTCTAATCTTACCTTAACAGAGTATAAAAATGCAATGGCCGGCTCAACATAATCAAGGGAAAAATACAAAATCGGTAGTTAGGTAATTACGGTTAGGATTCCACCTTCGTATTATGGAGTTAGGGGAAGAGGGATTTTTACCTTACGGGATTTTGAGACTGATGGCGAGGACTAAAGCCCAACCTACCTTGTCAGGGGGTACGAGTCGGAATCTCCTCCAGCCGCACGTAGTGACGCACGCTACTCACACTTAGCACATATCCCACTCCCTCACACACACACACTCACTTAAAATACACAAACGAGAGACGTATCCACGGATGATCACTCTTTTCATTTAGTTCATTTCATGAAGACATGGTTAGTATCCCCGGCGAAGCGACTCACACACGCACACTACCACTCTCTAAGATGGCTTTGACCCCACTGAATTCCTCAAAGCTTAAGACCGATACCTGCAGGCCATGTGTGGTTACCAGATGTTGCCAGCGGAGAAAGACGCTAACATCTTTCCTAGCACTTTTAACCCCTTTTCTTCATTAATTTCTTCCTCCCTAATCACACACCAATAAAAACGATAAATCAGCTGTTTAGAATAATGCAAAGAAGAGACTTAGGTATTAACACGGAAAGACAAGAAGCTACTTAATATTAACTCCTTACCCACCAGCAACACACCCCAAACAGACAACCACCCCACTCAGTTACCAGACGTTGCCCAAAACATATTGATATAATTCTCGTAAACGAATGAAACACATTTATATACAAAGATAAATCACCAAATCTCACCCATAATGAAATAGTATTATAATAAAACGACTGATCTGGACTTTTATTTTTATCCTGTGAATTTGGTTAGATAAAATATAAAAGAAAACGGTAAGTAGTGTGTGTGTGTGTGAGTGGGCACCTGTGTTCGTGGACCAATAGGAGGAAGTACACTACAAGACACTAGATCGGGACTCCATTCATTCCCCCCCACCCCCTAACAGGTCAACATTAAAGATAAATAATAACACAATACTGTACAATATTACACAATAACCCTCCTCCACTTTGTTAAATACTTCTCATAAGATAAAAACCTCAATCAAATTCCTCGAAATAAACACACACACACACACACACACACACACAATAAGATAAAATCCGATATATATCCATTGTTTATATTTTGAAACCACCAGAATTAAACTCAAAATATAAATGTAAATTAAAAAAAGGAAATTATAGCTTCGTTTCCCCACATTACACCACAAGGTCGTAATAATCAGTGATCCATGAACAAATGGTGTGTTTGTGACGCAAGTTTTTATACGACCGATAATGTTGAAGAAAAATCTCAAAGTTTCGTTCATACAGGTTGACAACCCTTTATCCGAAATTCCGAAAACCGAAAAGCTCTGAAAACCCGAGTTTTTTTGTGGGTCTTTTTTTTTTTTTTAACGGGGATTAGCCCAACCGGGCATAGATCACTGACCCACATCAGGGCCTTGGGGGCGAAAATGTAGTAGTAATAATAATTACAATAATAATAATTATTCTGAGTAAATAAAAAATTTAATAAAAATACACCAAAATGAAATATGATAACATTAATAATGAAATAATAATACTAATAATAATAATAATAATAATAATAATAAAGAAATACAAGAATGAAAAAAGATCAAAAGTGAGAAACACGACCTAGACCTATGAATTATTATTATTATTATAATTAGTATTATAATTTTTATTATATTTTCGCCCCCCCAGGCCCTGATGTGGGTCAGTGATCTATGCCCGGGTGGGCTAATACACATATGATAAAAAAAAAAATAACCATTCTGAAAACCGTAAAATTCCGAAATCAGAAATCCCTCTGGCCCCAAGGATTTCGGATAAGGGATTGTCAACCTGTATTACCTTTTTGCGTTCAAGAATTATTATTATTATTATTATTATTATTATTATCATTATATCCAGAAGCTGTTAACTTACAACACTTAACATAGAAGTGTAGTTTGTCAAGAAGCTCTTTAATATAAAGTAAACTGAACGATGCCTTATTGTCATTAAACCTCAAGGACGCGATTTGTTTTATTAAATATAATAAAAAATTACACGATTTCACGATTTTCTTGACAGATCAGCTCGATGTGTACTCAAATGTAAAGCACAATTTATCATTCAAGCTGGTCTGGGATTCGAAGCAACTAAACGTGACCTACTGTACCCAATAATACCTCCAACTTATGTTGTTATCGGCCCCAGTCTTCTTGGCGTTTAATTATTACGCCTTACT
Source organism: Homarus gammarus (assembly GCA_958450375.1). NCBI lineage: Eukaryota > Metazoa > Arthropoda > Malacostraca > Decapoda > Nephropidae > Homarus > Homarus gammarus. The sequence continues at coordinate 2,818,697 of CAUDMG010001492.1, forward strand.
ACCTCATAGATTTACAGTAACACTACAACACGAGGCAGGAAATGTGGAGAGGCGGAATTTGACATTGCCAACACTTTTGATATATATTTTTTTAAGTTTCCTATTTGAAAAGGAAACTTGAATGCCATAAAACATATACTAAAACTCTTGAGTTAATCACTGAAATATACTTCATGTTACGGGAGACATTACTACCTGATCCAGTCGTTCTTAGTTTTTAAAAAATGTGCATTACAGAGGATGGTTATTGGGTTTGGTTACACTGATTGCCTTTCTAAGCTTTACGTTCTAGTGTTCAAATTCATTATACAGTATTCGCTGTTAACGAAATCACATAAGAAATTGCAATTGCACTGGTATTTTTTTAAGAATTGATTTGTGTTAAAACTGAGAAGGCAGTCTTTCTTAATGTAAGTTAGCCCTGAAGATCTTCGGAAGTTCCTAGTTTTCTTTTCGGAGCGAGAGAGGAAGGCGGTGACATCACGGTGGCGGGGCGGGGCGAGAGACACGGGTGCAGGAAGAGCTAGGCAGGCTCCTCCTATCCGTACCACACCAACAGCAACTCACAAACTCGGAGATTGTGTTGACCTCGCTCTCAACAACCTCCAGTGTTGGAAGATTAACACGAACATAATCGCTAAACCGCTGCTATATCTTTTCAGACGAACAGAAACCACGTAATCTAATGTAATCTAACTCCTCTGTTAGTTTTGTTTGAGCTTGGTTGGTTTACGTCGTCTGATAAAATAGTAAATAAGTGTGTCACTGTCTGTCTAGTGATTCTGTCCGTAGTAATAATTTAACATACCTAACTTAGCGAGATATCCTGCTTCATTCCTAACTAGTATTCCTTCAGCAGATCCTTAGTAATTTTTAAGATACCAATCGGAGCTCATGTGGGAGGACTCATGGCCTTAATGAATATAACCTGAGCTCAATAATCGTACGTCACATCTTGATCTGTCAAGTGCTTGTCCAGTTGTCTCGGAGCTAAACATATTCAGAGACCTGTATTTATTTATTTATTTATAACGACTAAAATGCGGCAAACTCAGTAGAAGGCGACAACACGAGAATTTAATGGAACGGAAGTTTGTGTACTATCACGTGAGTCACACTTACCTCAATAACTGATTTACTTGTCTAAGTATCTTATTACTCATCAATAAACTTAACCCAATCGTTCTGACTTTACCCATTCACCTCTCGGAAGATGTAACGAGTACCTGACTCTCTGAGTACGACATAAGGCTTACGATAAAATAGTTAACATACACACTTGAGACTCCCACATCTTGTTGTTCTACCGACCTGGGTTCACTTCTGTAATACTTTGATTGAACTGGATGTGCACACATTTCAGGTATTGTGTATAGATAATTAATCAATGATAAACAGTAAAGTCGACCTAACAAAGGATAGATCAAGAAAGCTGTCGTAGCTATCTCACATTGTGATTTGTATTTCCTATCGCTCGCTGCGGTTCACTGGTCGTGGAGGGGAAGCAGTTGCCGCTATTCTAGTAGGGAGCTTCTACATTCTCGGCTCCATATAGCAAAATCAAAATTGAATCCCAGACTCGGATCTAAGTGACTTACTCTTCTATAAATCACCTCCTAAACCTAAACAGATTAACAAAGTTTATGACAAGAAAAATAAATCAAATTTCCTCAATTATTAATATAAATATCTTATTCTACACATTTATTCATTTCGACATATGGTGAGATTATGTATATATACATATATACTTCATTTTTAGTCCATTTAACACGCGGACTTTGAACATACAATCAACGACCTCACCAGCAAGGAATCGAACCCTCGACCTACTGGGTGTGACTAGGGAACGCTTACCGGCTAGGCCACAAGGACACTTATGGCCTAGCCTGAAGATGTGAATTACACGAAAGCGCTTGGGAACTTCGTGTTTTCTTCTTTCCTGGTGGTTATCAGCATATACCTAGATCACGCGCACCTACAGTGATTTACTTGCATATATATATATATATATATATATATATATATATATATATATATATATATATATATATATATATCAGTGGAATTAGCAGACACTGCGAAAAATACTGTAGATGGGTTGAGAAAAAGACGTGATAATTTGACATGACTAAATCTTGACTTTATTAAGTACGTTACACTGTAGACAACCCAACACACTTCAAGGCTTGGAGCAGACTGCATGGCTGCTGCTGCCAAATGATTCAGCCAACAACAACTGTTATACGTGTTACGTCACTAATCAGTTATCAACGTGGAAATTTTCATGTAAAATTCACTCCCGAATTTCCTCACTTTTCACTGGGCTCGCAGGTGAACTGGGGATCTGGTGGCTGATCTTTAAATGTGTGATGGAAAATAATGGAAGCGACAGATGGCAGAAGAAACACTAGTGTCTGACGATTTTGTGAAGTGTTGGTGATGGTGGTGGGATAGTGGTGGTGGTGACGCACCCACCGTGCAGTCAGAGTAGCAATGCTGCTTATGATTTCCTGTAGTGAAAAGGTATTGAAATAGTATACATATTTCTATAAAATAATATAGAAAATATGTACATATTTTCATGCTATACTGAAAACTTTCTCCCTACACCAGCTATGGGTTCAGGACCTGCACGAACACACAATAGCGGATCTGAAATATTAAACCTATTTGAATTAGTCGCGCCCGGATAAATTGAAAGAAAACAGTCCTCCAATCCTAAAATATATATTACATCAATACGCGCAATTAAATTAATATATCTCCATACCCTGGGAGAGAAATATATGTGTCTTAAAGTCCCTGTGATTAAAATTATTTTCTGGTGGTGAAACTGGGTGTCGTCACGTTTCTCAGAAATGGATTGGGATTGTCTGCTTTCCGAGACGGACCTCCGCTACACAGCAACAGAGTCCCATAAAACCACACAACCCGCCACCACTCCCTCCTGCACACACCACCCGCCGGTCTTCCTGCCCTTTATTTGCTGCTAAGACGATGAACTCGATTAAAGCAAGAAAAAACAATATCCTTGTTAAATCGTTTCGGAAATTTTTTATAGGTATTAAGCCTCATGTGTTGATCGGTTTACTTACTACGCAAAACATCAAAGATCAAGCTGGGTAGAAGATACTGTAGTGTGGTGTACTGTACAGTATGTGGCGAAGTTGTCTAAGTTCTCTTTGTTATGGTTGGTATACGGGCAAAACCCCAACGGACAAAACCCTAACGGACAAAACCCCAGTGGACAAAACCCCCAATGGACAAAACCCCAACCCATTATATGAAAAGTGGACAAAACCCCAGTTTCATATATAAAATATAAAATAAAACACTCTTATGTTTGCAAACAGGTTTTTTCCGTGCCTTTTTTCTGTTGGCATATGATAAGCTGATCACTACTTTGATCTTTTGTTGTTGATGAGGTGTCATGACACTGAGGTGTTTCACAGTTCCCAAGTGTTGACAAATGACAAGCTTTGATCTATGAAACAATGAAAAATTAAATATTATAATGAACTAATTTATACGTGACTGGGGTTTTGTCATGGATTCGTTATGGCCAGTATAACACTTCTGTAAGAGATGATTTAAAGGTTCAGGAGGAGTACATGGAGAGTGTTTTCATTGAATTACGTAACGACACACGAAGTATCCTAGTAGGAGTAATCTACAGAAGACCCCACACTAATGTAAGGAATTTTCTTGATAAATTTTCGGAGCTTGTCACTATTATAAGTTCAGAGAGGAAAGTTGCTACATTACAGGAGATTTCAACCTTGATCTATTAAAATCAGAAACTGACACTTCAGTATTAGACCGTCTTGCTACCTGTCATTCTTTATTTATTTATCCAGTTTTGGTAAGTTTCTGTGTTGAGTTCAGTCACTTTGTTCCAAATATTTGCGGCTTTGTTGTGTATTTCTATATTGATTGCTAGGAGGTTTGCTCTCTTGTGTAGCTGTTCATTATTGATGTGGTCTGTATATTTTATGTTATTATAAATCTGAGGGCTATATTTTTTACTGTTTGTAACCTTTTAATGCTCGTTTACTACGGGTGTTCTATGGGATGGGTGGGTAGTCCATAATTAATTTGACAAGGGCAATATAAATATTTATTTTGTTATTAATTCTAAGGCTCTCAAAACGTTTTATCTTTTTATAATCTTATTCTTGCCTGTCGTTTTTTTTTTTATCTTTTAAGTATGTTATATATCCTCCTTTTGTTAGTCTTAGTCCAAGCATCCTACCTTCAGTGTCGTATGGGCTGACCCGTGTATACCTTATTGAACACGCCACACCGTAAATCTTGGGTGATTGCCCAACGCCGGGAGTGTTATCGCCGCTGGCTTCAGCTACAGTGCTGGCGTGTGATGCCAATAAATCTTTCGACCTGTGACCTCGTCAGATGTAGAAGTGTTTACAGACAAGTCCTGGTTCTGCTGAGTGGACTGCCTTTGACTGGTGGCGGTGGCTGCCCGCCCCTCCATGAGACAGACCCCCCCCCCCCCCCCTTCTCCAGTGATGCTGTAAAGACCAGCCTTCTGTCCGAGAATTTGTGCTGGGACGATTTACGCAATACTGTTTTCTCTTGGAACACCATACTGATCTGCATTGACCCGCACTTGTAAGTACAGCCTAAGTGATGACATACCCCTCGGTACTGAAATATTGTTGAATAATTACGCCGACTCGTTTCTGCCTAACCTGGAGTAATAAGACAATGCAGAATGAAGCGAAGCTAATATTAATAGAGTTATGAACTTTGTGTTATGTCTGTATGTTTAATAAATTGTAATTAAGATAAAATTGTGAGACTAACTAATTATGTATCAGATGGATCACCTTGTAATATTATGAACGCCTTCTCCTCTGTAGGTTTTGACCACATCAATAAATATTGAATGCGTCAAAAGACGGGTTTCAATCATTCCCTTCGCCTTGCCCGTAACCTGAACGTCCTTAACTAAGGCGTTTACGGTGTTTTATGCTTGTTATGCCTCATCACCTTGTTTATGGAAGTCCAAAATGTTTTTGTGTCTTTAGTCTTGTCGGCCGCCATTATAATATCAATCCATTTTTTTTGTTTGCTTCCTTACATGCGTCTCTTAATTTTATTCGTAGTGCTGTCTGTGACGTATAGTATATAGCCATCTGTTACTGCCGTGTCTTTCCATATACCTGTTTATTTCATTGTTATGGTTTGGATTAATTTAACTTCTTCTGGTAGTCTATTGTTGGGTAATGTTCTCAAGTGTGAAGTGGAAGTGTGTTTGGTTATAGATGTTTTTATTGCTGAGTGCAGTCTGTCCATTTCTGAGTCTATGTCTTCTGTTGTTTTCCCCTGTAGGTTAATCAGATTCAGATTCAGATTTGCCCCCGAGGGGGCTAGTTTATTGGGCACCCCCTTACATCCTGTGCAAGGTGAAGCGCAGAAGCGTTTAGAGCGCCCAACAGGGAAGTATGAAAAGTTCATACTTGCCTTTATGACTCGTACATTAAGGACGTAAAAGCCTGAAGGGTACATTTTATCTGTTTATGGCAAAGAGTGGCAGGTCCCTAATAATGTCAAATGCCAGGCCTGTGACTAGGAGGAGGGATATCTTGTAGGTTAATCGAGTGGTGATTACCTAAGTCTTCCTTGTAGCTGTCCCAGTCTGTTTTGCTCATTTTCAGTCTCTTTTTTATTGGTATCTGTATGGGGCTTGTTGACAGTGTTAGTATAATTGGTAGATGGTCTCTGCCTGTGAGAGGTCCTTGTTTTATATGGTAATTGAAAAAAGCTTTGCTGTTGGTAAAAGTTTTGTCTGGTGTCGATTGTGTATTGTGATTTTTCCAGGTTGGAAAGTTAGGACTTAGATGATTGTGTAGTGGATTTCTCCCCTACAAACGCTGTGTGTCGCTGCCTAGCCGACCCCACCAATTCCCTCGTGGTCTGGGTCAACCAGCGCCGCCACACATCACGGAGCGGGGGTCAACTACTAAGCCACGCCTACCCCCACTATTTAAGACCTGACCTCGTGGTGATCTCTCTCTTTCTACCTACAGCCGCAGCCAGCAACACATCCTCCTCCGCCGCCGCCTGGCAGCCCTCGCTTCTCCGCCGCTGCCTGGCGGTCCTCTCTCCCGCCGGCGAGCATGGCGACCCACAAGCTGTCCTCACCAACCAGCTCTCTCTACATCACGCTTGTAACCATGCTGCCTTCCCAGCACCAAGCTGCATTGTACATCCAATACAACATGTATACAGAGAGCACATTGTGAGTTTCCTTTCTCCATCCCATCCTGAGTGTGAACCAAACAATCTCGAACCCCACAAATAAGAACATAAGAACATAAGAATGGAGGAAACTGCAGCGGGCCTATTGGCCCATACTGGGCAGTCCCGTTTACACCCAACCCGGAGATTCGCACTCACACAGGATGGAGGAGAAACTGATCACGCTCCCAGTCTTCAAGCAGCATGGAAGACTGGCTTATCCACACAGAGGCAGCTCTCATCGGCTCTACAGCTACTGTTTCTACACCGCAGGTTAGACACCCTAGAGCAGCTCTGCTACTCTAAGCAGACACCAGCTCCTCTTCCTGCCCCAAGCACCACGTCCTACCGACCCCAGCACACCCGTCCTGCCTCAGACGCCGACCCCGGCCCAGCAGTAACCCCTGCCGCCCCTGATGCGGTCTCTGTTCCTGAGTGCGGACCCACACACCCCTCTTTTCTCCCTCAGGTACTCCCTGCTAATGTCCTGCACCCTGCTGCTGTCGTGGACCCAGTTGCTGTCACGAGCCCTCATCCGCTTCTGCTGACGCAGCCCCTGCTCCTGACCCAGGCCCACACACCCCAGCAGGCGCATCTGACGACTCTGTACCTGCCGTGAGGAAAGCACAACATTCATCGCCTCTACACACCCTTTTTCTCCCTTTACTCCAACAGATATAGTGTATCTAGACAGTTGTATCCAGCGACCGGCTCATCCACGCCATCGCCGTTGTCTCACATGAGGCATGCACCGCCCGTTCTGCCTCACATGTGCTAAGCAACCCTGCAGACAACAAGTCTCCTACACCGCCTGGAGGGAAGAGGGAGTATTGTAGTGGATTTCTCCCCTACAAACGCTGTGTGTCGCTGCCTAGCCGACCCCACCAATTCCTCGTGGTCTGGGTCAACCAGCGCCGCCATACATCAGGGAGCGGGGGTCAACTGCTGAGCCACGCCTACCCTCGCTATTTAAGACCTGACCTCGTGGTGATCTCTCTCTTTCTACCTACAGCCTCAGCCAGCAACACATCCTCCTCCGCCGCTGCCTGGCGGCCTTCCCTCGCTCCTCCGCCTGCCTGGCGGTCCTCTCTCCCGCCGGCGAGCATGGCGACCCACAAGCTGTCCATCTCTAAGCGTCCTCACCAACCAGCTCTCTCTACATCACGCTTGTAACCATGCTGCCTTCCCAGCACCAAGCTGCATTGTACATCCAATACAACATGTATATAGAGAGCACATTATGAGTTTCCTTTCTCCATCCCATCCTGAGTGTGAACCAAACAATCTCATACCCCACAATTGATTTTCCCGAGGTTTATTAAATGATTAAGGGCGTTTCCCATGGCGTTTGTATTTGTATTGTCGAAAATCCTGTGTCTGGAGTTAAAGTCTCCTAAGATTAACATAGGATGACTGTTGTTAACCAATTTTAATAGGTCTTCTATAGGTAAGTAGGGTCGTCTCGGTGGCAGATAAGTAAGAGCAATAATTACGTCTCCTTGAGTTGTATTTATTTTTATTGCTATAAATTCATCCTGGAAGTCATCGATTAGTTTATATTTTAAGTTTCTTTTAACCGCTATTGCTACTCCGTCATTGATCTCGCCCGATTTATTTCTTTGGTTTACATAATAGTTGTAGAGTTTTAAGTTGTTGTTGTCTGTCTCACCGTGACTGTTTGTTAGTGTAATGTCAGGGTCAATTTTTTTATATATATTACTTGGGTTAATTCTCTCGGTCTTCCAATTTCTTACCTTGTGTTGTATTATTCTTAAAGTTCTTACTGTTTGTCTGTTGTCCATTATTTCTTAAACTTGGATTGTGGCAGTTGAAGTGGAGACCTATCATCCTGTTTCCCGATGTTACCTGTGTCTATAAGTTATGTCTATATATGTTGCCACCTACCGGTGACCCCCGGACAAGGGGCGCCCTGCACTATCACAGGTTCCCTTAACGGATCGACCGTATCGCTAAGTCCCGCCTCCCGTTCAAGGAGCGGAGTGCATGAGGGGGATGAAAGAAGGAAAAAGAAGAGGACTTAGAGAGTAGAGACAGTCTCCCGACCACGCCACGTTCGGTCAGCCAATCAGAGCACCGCAGTAAACGTACACGCACCACGCCACGTTCGGTTAACCAACCAGAGCACCGCAGTAAACGTACACGTACCACGCCACGTTCGGTTAGCCAACCAGAGCACCACAGTAAGCGTACACGTACCACGCCACGTTAGGTTAGCCAACCAGAGCACCGCAGTAAACGTACACGTACCACGCCACGTTCGGTCAGCCAATCAGAGCACCGCAGTAAACGTACACATATCACGCCACGTTCGGTTAGCCAATCAGAGCACCGCAGTAAACGTGCATGTAACACGCCACGTTCGGTCAGCCAGTCAGAGCACCGCAGTAAGCATGCATGTATCACGCCACGTTCGGTCAGCCAATCAGAGCACCGCAGTAAACGTACACATATCACGCCACGTTCGGTTAGCCAATCAGAGCACCGCAGTAAACGTGCATGTATCGCGCCACCGTGGAGCACCGCTGATTGGCCAATCCTTGATGTAGACGCACGGGGAGTAGTCTAAATTTTGAGGAGCCCAAATATATGATTTCCAGAGGCTTGATTGTTTCTCATGTAATCTAAGATGGTAATTGCACAGTCGCTATGATGGGTAAGGTCAATCACTAGGACTGAGTGTCCAATCACAACGAAGTTGCAGATTGCTCAACCACGCAGCAGAAAAAAAGCAAGTCTTCACGGCTCCGGGTCCAGGAGTCGAATGAACTTTAGTCAGTCAGAACACCGGGATAAGAGAGCCGTGGCTCTGAGGTGAGCAAGGAGATTTAGGGCAAGGTATAGTTTGAGAAGTGGGAAGTACAGAAGAAGAATGATAGCAGGTGGGCTTTCCACCTTGCGGAGGCTGGTTTGAGGCTTAACTAATGACAGACGTCCCGCAGTCCACCAGGGGCAATGGAGGTTAGATAAGCTAAGCTAAGCTAGTTTAAAGTGCGATCCAAGGGAATGTGCTGTTTTAGGGTTTGTTGGAGGGCCCCTTCAGGTCCTTGTGTTGCTGAAGGGATGTTCCTCATCTTTAGTGATTGGGGGGTCCCGCCAGGTCCTTGTGTAACTGGCAGGATAATCCCCATCTTTAAGGTTATGCATGTTGTTATCGCCCCTAGATTCAACTACAGTGCTGGCGTTGCCTTACCCGAACAAACATTAAAACTATCAGCCTACGACCACGGCGCCCCAGCCCCCCCCCCCCCCCCCCCGACGCGACCTGCACAAACAAGAGGCCCTTATTCTGCTTGGTGTATGGTTTAGACTTTAGAGGGTGGCGTAGCCGCCTGGCCTCCATGATGCAGATCGCCCTCTCTAGTGATGCTGTGAGGACCAGCCCTCTGTGGTGAACACCGACTCCCAATCCTGGCCGAGTTTTGTGCTGGAGCAATTTACACAGAACTATCTTCCCTTGGAACACCATACTGGTTCGCATTGACCAGCACTTGTAAGTACAGCCAAAGTGATGACATACCCCTCAGTACTGAAGTATTGTGGACTAATTATGCCTACTCGTTTCTGCCTTATATGGAGCAATAAGACAACGCAGAATGAAGTGCAACTAAGATTAATAGAGTTATGAACTTTGTATCATGTCATTATGCTCAATAATCAATTATAATTAAGATAAATTGTGTGAGATTAACTAATTATGTATCAGATAGATCACCATGTATACTAATGAACGCCCTGTTCTCTGCAGGTTTTGACCACATCAATAAATAATATAATGAATGCGTCAAAGGCGGGTTTCAATTATTCCCTTCGACTTGCCCGTCACCTGAACGTCCTTAGCTAAGGCGTTTACACATGTGGTTTTGGTCTTTCTTAATAATAATAATAATAATAATATTAATAATTAACGGTTTATTGAAAGAGCATGGCAGCCGGAAGGCTGAAAATATACAGTTACAGAATTGGGGAATAATAATAATATGTATTATTATTATCATTATTACAACAATTAATAAATTTAATAGCAAATTAATACAAATAAAATAATAAAACTAATAAAAAATAATAACCATAAAAAATACAAAATTGAAAAAATAAATCAAGAGTGAGAAACTATATACAGTACATTATATTATATTTTGTGTTGTCAATAGTAAGAGAAACAATTGAGACCCTGCAATTGTGTGTAAATGAGGCAGAAAGTCAGATCAGCAACCTGGGACTTGGTCACAATTTTCGTGATGCCATATGGCAGCAGGGTCTACCATTAGACAACACATTATGCTTCCAATATTTTCCCGGGCGGTAGTACCTCCCTGTTTGGGAGCTTCCTATCTACCTATTACCTGTAAAAGAAGAGGATACAATTAAGATATATAATAACTAGGTGGGGAGAAGCTCAAACTACAGGGCATTTCAACATATTGACAGTGCAAAAAATAAGATTTACTGGGAGTGAATACACTGGTTGATTACAAGTTATTGATAATTTTTACAATGGTTGGGACTGGGCTGTTCTTATTGCGATATGGCTGGATGCGGTTTTGGTGTCAAACAGCAATTCTCGGGTGAAGGATCTCAGGTGTTGGTTGTTTCTTGGAGGGTCCCTTCAAGTCCTTGTGTGAACCGGCAGGATAGTTCCCATCTTTTCGGTTATATGAGTGATGTTATTCTCTCGCGTATAATGGTTCCGGGCTGATTGTGTTAATGGTGATGCTTCTTGGCCACCAGCTGTGTGATATATTGTTGTTTGCCTGTAATAGCTCCTGTAAAATAGGGTCTTGTGTTGGGTGTAGTTTGTCCCATACCGCTTTTGCTTGTTTGTGTGTTCTTATGTTAATTGTGTCTATGTTATGTTCGATGTGTATGTCTCGTATTTTTTGACAGTATGGCGGCCTATGTTTTGCTGGTCTTCTTAGTGCTGTATTTTGGACTGCTTGTAGCTTGAGTTTGTTTTTTTTAGTTATTGTGTTTAGTGGAATTGGTGATTATTCAAGGTGTGGTCTGACGAGTGATTCGTATAGATGTAGCTGTGTTTTGGTGTTTAGTTTTCTAAAGCGACGGAGTTTGGTTAGTTGTAATTTGGCTTTCGTCAATCTCTCTCTCATGTGTTGGTGTATACCGTTTCTGGTGATTTTGAGTCCCAGTGTTTTCCCACTTTCTCCATATGGTAACTGTTGATTGTTGATAATGATCGGGTATGGATTTGTTTTAGCAATGTATATAATCTTTAGTTTTGGGATGTTGGTTTCGATTTTCCATTTTATAGTTGTTAATTGCTTCAATTTCTATTCCTATTCTTATGGCCATTATTTGTTTAGATCTCCCTGGATATTGTATTATTTGTGTGATATCGTTAGCGTATGCTATGTAGTCAGACTAAGTCTTGGGTCAGGTATGTCTGCTGTGTATATTGTGTACAGTGTAGGTGAAATGTTGCTGCCCTGTAGGACTCCACTGTGTAGGTTGAAGGTTTGTCCGGTGTAGTTGTCTATAATGAGTTTGGCTTGTCTGTTTTTAGGCATGTCAAGTTGAATTGTTTTATATTTGAGGCCTTCGTGCCACACTTTTTCGAAAGCTTTTGATACATCTCTGAGAACGACATTGCACTGGTTTTTATTGCTGAGGGCGTTAGCCATTGTTTCGTAAATTAATGCAATAGCCGTGCTTGTGCCTCGGTTCTTCCGGAATCCATGTTGTCTGGGGGTTATATTTGTTTTGCTGTTCCAGATAATTTCTGGGTCTGTTGTTGACCTTCACGGCGAGGCTGTGGGGTATTTATACGATTCTGCCGGATCAGGATCAGAGGTGTGAGGTGAGCGGCGCCTCTGATTGTCTGGGCGAAGACGGGAGAGGAGTTGTAGGGAAGGCAGGTCACTACAATACCTTTGTAAAAATTAATTAATTACAGAACTTGAACTATGAAAACCGCCTGAGAAGCTAAAGATTTCATCAAAGGTACACTGCTGGGTAAGTAAGGTTACGAAAAACACGTTGTGAGCATTAAACAATAAAATGTTTCCTACTGAGAATGCCTGCATCAACAGTACCATTAAAGTATTAAACTGTTAAAGACACGAAGATAAATATCAAAGCTGAGACAGAACAACTTCGGGTAACGTACTGTAGCAGTGTGGTATTGCTTATCGCAGCAGGCAGTATCTTTAAAGTTTAAAAACACTGCGACAAATCAAAGACCACTGGACAAGCAAGGGCAGATCAAGATGTCATGTGCGATGTCAAAGCTCTTAATGATGTAGCAAAGTTGAGGAAACAGATATAGCAGTTGTTGCTGGCTGAATAATTTGGCTGCAGCAGCCAGTGCTCACTCGCTTCACTATCGAGTAGCATCCTACAAACGTATGCATTCGGGTCTCGGCACACAGGTCTTCTTTGCTTCAGAATGCACTTCAGGAACCAAAGAATGTTGTACAAAACTGCAATCCATATATTATCTGTAAAGGTAACAACAAGGAATATTTTTCTACATTTTTAATTTACTGATGTTTATAGAACAGATTCATATTTAGTTAGACATACAATTGCTTTTCTCCTCCAGTGGTGTCCAGAAAATCTCCCACAATGAAAATTAATTTCTCAGTTCCTTGACCATACAACGTTATAGATTTATATAATCTATGACAGTTTCATAAATTCTATATATTTTTTTTATCATATTCGCCACTTATCAGCTTACTAGCCGTTTGGGCGGTTTATCCAGTGTTAGTACAGGAGAAACCTGTGGTGAGGGTCACAACACACTTCTCACGTGTGTCTGGGCCGAGGCTCGAACCCTTGACATATTGGTGAGAGTTTAGCGTGTTACCGCTGTACGAATTCGGTGGAAGATCAGGATAGATAAATTTATCGATAGCTTATAGGGTTTACTGACTAGTAACTCAGTCTCTTTGTCCCATTCCTGTCTGGGCTTATCTTTCTTCAATGCAGAAGCCGCGACAAAACTTCCAAAGAGTATCGCTGGTTAGGATCGGGGTTGGTGGCGTGACTCATCCATCGTTGTACGTCACGGGTAAGATGGTGTACGTTGCCCTTAACAAGAAACTGCAAAAGGCGACCCACACTGTATACATCGGCCTGGGAGGTCAGTGGACGGTTCTTGACCACCTCAGGGGCCATGTAGGAAGGTGCCACTGTTCCCGGAGTGAAGGAGATGAATCCTCCAATCTTTGTAGCCAGACCGAAGTCAATGAGAGTGGTACGAATCCCAATGGCGGTGCTTTGGATGCAGATGTTGTCAGATTTGACATCGGTGTGCACCCATCCTCGCTCCTTCACCGCTAGCAGTATGTGGCTGACCTGTCGTACGATCTGGAGGCGCTGGGATAAGGTGCATTTGTGGGTTTCCAAGTACCTGGCCAAGGTCTCCCCGGCATACTCGGTAATGAGGGCGAGCCTCCAAGGACAAATTCCGATTACCTTCTGAAGATCGGGGACCCCCTGCAGGGCTGACAGGGCTTGGATTTCCGTCACTAGACTTTGAACACAACTGGTTTTATCTATGACGCTCTTGATGACCCACTGGCTGTTGGAGACTACAACCAAGTAGCAAGTGCCGTAAGTCCCGTCACCCAGAAGCCTTAAACAGGTAGGGTCGGCAATTAGCTCAAAGGTGCTAGAGCCAAACACACTGACGCCGTAGTCTTCACAAGCATCCCGCAGAGCTCGCACCGATTTCTCTGAAATCCTTAGGGTACACATTTTCCTGTTTGTCTTAGTTCTGTTGCTATTGGTGAAGGTAATTTATACCTATATCTCTCGGTGCACCGGTGAGTGTAAATGGGAGTGCCCGGAAATCGAACCACCTGACGTTTAAGAAGCGAGCTTTGATAATCTCCACAGTCTCTTTAGATGATCTAATAAATACTTACACCTGTTTGTCTGTATATAGTAAATGTATTCAGTTGTGTGTCTGTGTGTATACTACTGTACTATGATGTATTTCTTTGTGCATGAACCTCTGCTCTGCGCGGCAGTGAGACGTGATACCTCCCTCAGTGTCAAAATGTGACTGAACTACTCAGGATAGGCAAACTGTACTACAAGCTTTGTCACTAATTTTTTTTAAACTAAAAAGAAAAAAAAAATGTTGTATACCTGAAATTAAAAAAAAATATGTCCCGTTTCCAAATCGGCATAGAAGGCTGGAAAACTTGTCGGACAGACCGCTCCCCGCCAACAGAATATCATAAGTAAAGGTGATACTCCCTCCCTCACCAGCAGAGAACGGGGGTGTTTACTCTGAAACTTTGCCCGACAGCACCATCAAGCTTATTTACTTATACGTCACCAGTGAAGCCATAACCCAAGTTTTTTGCAAATTGTGTTGGAAAAGAGAAAATAGACGATTTTTAAGATAATTTAAGCTTTTAATGAGACAATGATAACCAGTCTCGGCCATAATAATGTGCACCCGAGTCCTCTAATAGTTTGGTTCGTCGGCCTTTAGCAACTTGTACTAGAGATGTCACGTTCTCAAGCTATGTATCTGTATTATATCACTGGCGAGCTTGTGAGACATCCAAAACTCATTAGCAAATGAAAACCAACTGTAGTTTTTGGCGTTTGTTAAGTGATGTGAAACAGATGCTTATTGTTATTCGGATGGAAGAAGAGAGAGGAGGGGAACGAGGTGGTGGGGGAGGGGAGATCGTGTGAGTTGGTAGATGGTAGAGTGGAGTGGGGCGGGGCCAAACCACAGGCAGCCCGCCCTTCTCCACTCCACCCCCAACTGCTCAACACATCACGTACGTCACCGACGACGGCCGGGCGCGAACTGCCCAACTCCTGACAGCGCGCCATAATTATGGGTGCTGTGCCCAACACCAACGTGGCACCTCTCTTACACTACAATGGCTCCCCACACCGATGCTAATTTCATGGTTTAAGGCTTTCTGCACTTAGGTGTATGTCATGTGGTATATCGGCCAGGAGCTGATAATGAATGATCTTTTAATGAGAGCATAGTGGGAACAAACACAAGGGGGTGAGATTACAACGTGTCGCCGCCAGCGTCACGTGACGAGCGCGCGTCTCCACAAAATGGTAGGTGGCAACGACAACACCCACCACCACACGTGACCCTATTAACACATGTCCCTGTGTCGGTAATATATAAACTCCTATAGTTATAGTTCTACGGACCAGTTATTCTGCGAACCTTCAGGTGCTCTTTGTTTTTAATATTCATTCATCTATTCGTCCAGGTAGAGCGTGAGAGTCAGGAAAAGATGCAAGATGGAAAACTTATGTACCTTAACCTGCTTGGTTAAGGTACAAACTTCATGATTCAGTCATTCTATGGAACTTACTGACGCAAAATCGATACAAATTTAATAAATACTGACAAAGCAAACCTATGCTGTAACTAGACCTATAAAGAGCTGAACCAACTAATCCTTATAAAGCTAACCAAAACAACCTCAAAAAACGAACATAACTAAATCTAACTCTGCTGATCCTAAGTCCACCTCATGAAACTGAACCAATCCTGACCAAGTGATCATAATTTGACAGTAAAATTTTATAAGATGAGGAAACGGTAAAAGCAGTCCGTGCCTCGGTCTTAATGGTGAGCGTGTACGTCGAGGACTTATGTTCCTCTGTCAGTTGTGTGGCGACTATAGTCGTATCAGGGTGGGGGGAGGCAGTTGCACCCCCACCCACCCATCACTTTATGAGGCCCTCTTGCCGTCATACCCACCACGGACCGCAGCGCTCGTCCGGCCATACCGTGAGTGCTCAAAGGGTTAAAGTGGTGGGGGAGGAGGGGACACAGGTGCCGATTACTTTATTCTTCAACACCTCGACTGGAAGTTATGCTGGGTAGTATTTTCTATTTTCTCTGTCTATGTATGATGAGTGGGTGATGCTGAAGGCAGTGATGGTATATGATATAAGTTAAGTTTGGCAGAAGAGTGGAAAATGGGTGACTTCAACAAGGACGGGGTTTATGAGTCGCTATCATTGGTGAAGGTAAAATGGTCAGCCACGTATTGTGGTAAGGCGGGTGACGGTGAAGACACCTCCTCCCCGACCCCACTACTTGCTGCTGCTACTGGGGAGAACACAAGGGGCAGGGTGGACTGTCACGGGGAGGGGACGATGGAGGCGTGGCTAACGGAGGGACGAACAAATCCTTAATTTATTCCTTCTCTTAATGATAATTGATTTAAGATAACTAATGCTCTCCTGCCGCTCATTACGGGCCGTAGATTCATGCCTCGTTTCAATAAGAAGTGACTAGTAGTGGATAGTATTGCTATTTTTGTGGAATTTAACGATTAATAATATTAATAATAAATACTCGCTAATATAGACAGCCACTCATTAATTTGTCCATGAGAATCAAGCCATGATGTTTAATGGCAAATAAATAATACAAACTAATCATGAATGAGGTAAACACTGTTATAATATTCACCCAAAAGCAGAAATATCTACGGTTTATTTACCATCGCAAGTAAACATCCTGCGGGGTGTGTTGAGCGCCACCACCAGCCAGGCTCCGCCCCGCCCTGTCTCAGTTTCCGCCCCCGCTGTTCACTCCACCTTCCCTTGTACGTTTTATGTTCCTCTGTTTCTTTCTACGTTTGTACATTTTGCTATTCGTTTGCTTGTTTAATTTCTCAGAAGGCCAAGATATATTTTTCATGAAATTGAAACAACCCTCTCCACCACACGAAAAGCACGAAAGCAGTAGATGCTTGCGTAGGAATTATTTATCTTTCTAGACAAGACTAACTTGCAGGAGAGGCCACGCTCTCAACTACCTTGACAGAGTTACATAAGAGGCTAGCTCGTGTGCCTACGCGGGCCACTACAATGACTAACTACATCCTTGATGTAGTCACGTGTCTGTCTACACATGTATAGCGACGTTAGTTCAGTGCTGTTACTGTGTTTACTTGTGTTCTTGCATTGTAATACACCTCTGCACTTATAAAAATAATGGGTTCTATCGCAGCAACAATTTTAATCATGATATTAGCATTATTACAGTTTTCATTATATGTCCTAAAATTGATAGTTTACTTATATAATTGATAGTTTTATTAACCACATGACTAATAGTATTAATTACAGGAGTTATAGTAACTGCATTTTTACAACTGACATTAAAATATAATTGCACTTCGAGGGCAGTTAGTATACTGTATATAAATTAATGGCCAAATTTTTTCGGTGATTCCAATTAATTTCTTGAGTTAAAACCGTAATTGTGATGCATTAACTCGAAGTAAATGAGGTGGTGTTATCGTGTCCCTGAATTATAAGATAAAGCTTTTGTTTTATTATACAGGTGACTCCGCAAGGTGGATAGCCCACCTGCTGTTAACCTCCTCCTCTATTTCCCACTTCTGAACTTTACCTTGTACTGTACCCTTCTTGCACTCTCAGAGCTAGTGCTCTCTTCTCTCTGTATAACCAACCAACCAACCTATACAGGTGATGTAACATTCAGCACATTCCTTCAATACAAATTCTATATTAAAAAATGGCCTAGTGTCATCTTATCGAGGTAGAACGGCGTTTATAGTGACTTGTTGATTTAGTTCTGCAATGTAATGTCATGCAAAAGACATTGTGGATTATTGATTAGAATCGACGTCCTATTTACTATTACTGAAATGTGTGTACTTGTTATACGTATAGTATATGCTGAAGCAATGTAAATTTATTTGACGATTTCTCGCTTAATAAATACATGCCTATATTACCCCATTACTGTTGCATTCTAGACAAACCCAACATACCCAGTAGACTCCGCAATCATGCATAAGAGAGATGCTATACATTATTATAATTACGTGGATCTGAACTTGGTAATATTCAAAATTAATTTCCCTTTTGAAGTTTAGTTGACCGAGATATGGAGCTGACTGTCTGGTCATTTTGACGTGGTATCCAAAACCTGTTCAAATGTCATGCTTAATTTAGTCTCCCCATTTTTCATATAACATTTGTAAAGGAAATAGTTTGCTTCGGTTTTCACATATGCTGTATTGGCAGGCTTTCGATATTGGTTATGTAGACACTAAGAGCTCCGGGTAGCATACGAAGAAACATCAAAGTTAATCCTCAAAGAAACAAAGAAAACCAGTACAGTCACAGAGAATGAAGGTAGATTTTGGGAGGTCACCGGGGACTTATGGGGCACTGTCGGGTGGTGGCGAGAGAGGCAGCGATTCTTCTCCCCAGCAGCACATGTCCCGGGGAGCGACCGTGTCTGCTGGTGGTGGTGATGGCTGGGGACGATAGTGCCAGCCAGCCACCCAGCCAAAAGAAAATGGATGGACGCTCGGAAGGCGGGGACAAGAGCTGTAACAGTGGGATTATCTTGTGACGCATAGATTGGGTAAAACATCTTTTGTTTTTTATAAATACAATTGATTAATTTCAAATATACATATGATTAAGAGACAGTGATAAAATATTTAATGATTTTCTGTTTTTTGTCTGAATGTGAATATGGTGTCGAATGTCTTCATAAATTCATGAAATATAAACGCTGTTTTTTTATTTAAATATCACCATATGAAAAGGCAATTTAAACATTATTAGCCGGAGTATATCCTGCGGTACACGAGTTGGCATAAGTACCACTGACTCCCATCTAACATAAAGATATAGAGTCAGAAAGAGTTACACTGTACATGTCTGTATCACACCTTGGAGTAGCTCTGTGGCGAGACCCCCCCCCCCAATCACAAAAGATGAGGAATATCCGATCAGCAACACCGAGACCTTAAGGGACCCTCCAACAACCCCTAAAACAGCACATTCCCTTGGATCGCATTTTTCTTTTCTTTTTTATTGGGCACCCCCCCCCCCCCCTACATCCTTGTGTAAGGTGAAGCGCAGAAGCGTTTACAGCGCTCAACAGGAAAGCATGCTAAGTTCATGCTTACCTTATGTCTCATGAATTAGGGGCGTAGAAGTCTGAAGAGTCAATGGTTTATGTCAAGCAAGTTATTAGAAGTTCCAACAACTTGTCCCTGAATACGAATTCGCAACTTTCGACTTACAGCAGGTACCTACTTTGCTGCTAGGTGAACAGGGACCAAGGGGACTAGGAAGAGTGTCCAAACAACTTCCGCCGGCCCGGGGGTTCGCACTTTAAACTAGCTTAGCTTAGCTTATCTAACCTCCATTGCCCCTGGTGGACTGCGGGACGTCTGTCACTGGTTAAGCCACAAACCAGCCTCCGCAAGGTGGAAAGCCCACCTGCTATCATTCTTTTTCTGTACTTCCTTTTTCTTAACTATACCTTGCCCTAAATCTCCTTGTTCACCTCAGAGCCACGGCTCTCTTATCTTGGTGTTCTGTCTGACTGACTCCAGGGTGACAGAGACAACCTGTAGCTCTCTCTGACTGTATATCTCTGTGTAATCTGCCTCTGAAGATGTGTTTAATACACGAAAGCGCTGCAACATTTTAGTTTTCTTTTCCCTACGTGGTTAAAAGATTCACACATGATTGTCACGCATCATATTCGTGATTTCTTCGTGTATATATATATATATATATATATATATATATATATATATATATATATATATATATATATATATATACAACTGAAAGATGGCATCACTGTAAAGTAATATTTACACAAAGGTCGACAAGTCGCTCAAGAACAGTCTACTAGCCCATGCTGTGGAATAAGGAATAACTAGCAGGGCTTCAAAACTGCCCCGACAAAATTATCAAGAACAATGGATGGATCCTACACAGCCCATTGCCCTCCTTTCGGCATGGCCACCTTAATAGTGGGTGAACATTAGGTAAATAAAGTTAAATTTGGTTTAAAGTTGCGAGATTATATTGCTTCGTAGCGTCTTAAAAATAAGTAAGTTAGCAATCTACTTTTATCATACAGTTCTTAAACATTAAAAAATTTGCTCTTCAGTACACACCATTCACGAAGTAAATAATTATCATAGAAATGCCCGCCACAATAATACATTAGGCATTCAGTTTATAGTTTATACGTATCAAAGTCAAAAGAAGAATATAACAATTATCAAAATGCTGTATCGTCATAATTAGTTCTTCATGTTTGAATTGATTATAGAATTCTGTACTTTGAATCCATTTCTTCTTTTTCTTATGTAATTTAAATTTTAGATTATTACACAGTTTCGTTGTTTTACTAATTCATTGTCTGAATCTGTATAGCGTAGCGTAAACTGACTATGTAAAGTTCGCGAAGTAACAGCCTATGCATAATATACATACATATGCTGTATAATGCGTTAGAAAACTCGGTCAAGTTCCTTCCACTTACTTCTAACCACTAGTCCGAAATCGCTCTTTGTCTTGTTGCTTCTAGATTTATAAATTAGATTTATTTTCAATTTAAAAACTGAATTAAGCTAGCCCAATTTTTAAGAAACTTTCTGAATTAATCTACACCTGGCCTAATTATTAGTCACAATTATAACACGAGCCTACTGAAGTGTTTCTCAACTGAACCAATTCACTAATTTCAAAAGTTTTATCAGAGGATTTATGTCTTTAGTATATTTTCAGTTTATGCTTTCTGTATTCCCAATAGTAATTATTATTTTTATTAATTATTATTATTATTGAGATGTCTATAAACTGTTTCCATACTCTTACAATGTCTCACTTTAAAAAGCTGGTCTTCCGACATTTTCGTGGTGTAGATTAATATAATCCTTTTCTCTTCTATTTTTGTATTTACTTTTACTCTTAGTTTTTCGTCCCCCCCCCCCCCCCCCAGGCTCCGTTGTGGATTGGTGACCTGTGCCCAGGTGGGCTATCCCCCGGAAAAAAAAAAAAAAAAAAACAGCAACTTCGTATATTAGTTCATTGTTACTCTCTTGTAATCTCAATGAAAAAAAATGCGCTTGTATAATATAAATACATAAATTCGTGATTTTAGCTTCTAAGTTACCTGAAATATTTTTGTTCAAAGCTACTTTCATTTTCATCTAAACTGTATCTGCCATTCTTAAATGAAAGTGTTGATACTAAGGACCAAATATAAATAATTACTTACTTTTACTTTTCTACTTCTATCCTCTTCACCACGATCGGTCACATCTCTGTTATGCACTGTTGGCAAGTACTGGACATGCACCGGCTCCTGAATGTATCTGAACTTGCTCCAGTGTTGGCCAAGTCTGGTCTTGAAAGAGCTCACACCCGATGCCGTCACAACACTCTCTGGTAGATTGTTCCAAGAGTTCATAATTCTCACTTACTCACTCACAGTTTTTTGGACTTATGACTTTTTCAACCTTGAGCTGCGACCCCTTGTGGTGGCGGGCGTCCGCCAGCTCCAGGCATGGACACTCGACTGAGTAGTGCCCCTTGAGATGTGATACACCTCAATTAGGTCACCCCATGCCCGTCTGTAGTATAAGCGAGGTAGTTGCTGGCGCTCTAATCTCTCTGGGTAACTGAGGTGCCAAAGTGCAGGCACCAGTCTGGTGGCCCTCCTTTGGACATTTTCAATCAACTGACAGTCCTCAGTATATCTCGGGGACCAGACTGGGTGATAGTACTCCAGACGGGGAAGCACCTTACTCATGAAGATCGTTACGTGGGACTAACTATCTAGATATCTGAACGACCTTATAATAAGACCTACTACTAGTTTAGCTGTTTGGTTCACCTTCTTCTCACAATAGCCAGAGAATTTCAGTTCGTTGTCAACATGCACGCCTAGGTCCTTTTTTAATTCAGTACATTATGATTTAGCTACAGCACGTATATACAATAGTTCACTTACAGTAGAAAATTATAAAAAAGAATTTTGGTTTCACATCATGTTATTTTGATGAGACAAAATCAAATTCAAATTCAAAACATTTATTGACAATTACACCAAAAGGAGCTGGTTAGCATGCTAACTAGCCAGCCCAAAACTAGTCTTAACAAGAGCTCTTTAGCATTCTACTAATCATAAATCAGATATGTATACAACAAATAGATATGCATAAAATCTACAATCTTATGTTAAACATTTGATGGGACAATGTTGCCTGCAGCCTGTGTAAACAAAAAAAGAAAGGATAATCTTTAAGTTTATGAAGCTCTGTTGTGGGGTCGAGAGCAGAGGAGCCTGCCCTTCACCGCGGCACATGTCCTCGGCCAGCCCACTGTGACGTCATCACCTCTTCCATAGAAAACTGGGAAAAAATAACAAGGAGTATCTCATGTATCTTGAGTTGAAACGACAATTTGTGTACCTATACTGTTTATGTGTACGCTAAATACAGTGTGAATTCCTATTATGTTTCTTACTGATTAGTCATCTTCTTAATGTTTTCAACAGTTCTTAAATACCCCCTTTGCACTTTATTCCCACGGAAATTCATAATATATAAACAATATTTTGCATTAAACCACTGCGTCATAACCTTCTACACCATCTCATTATAAATCGACATTCCATCAGATTACTTCGACAGACTTGTAGATATCACACCGACTGATCTCTAAAATGCATAGTCAACCGTAGGTATAAATATGGGTGTCTTACGGTATTCGAACCCATACTTTTACTTACTTTTATCCTCTTCACCAATGATCGGCTCGTTAGCCGCTTGGGCGATCGGTCACGTCTCTATTACTTTTCATTTTCTTTTATTCTCTTCGCCAATGATCGGCTCGTTAGCCGCTTGGGCGATCGGTTACGTCTCTGTTACGCATTGTTGGCAAGTACTGGACATGCACCAGCTCCTGAATGTGCCTGAACCTGCTCCAGTGTTGATAAAGTCTGGTCTTGAAAGAGCTCACACTCGGTGCCGTCACAACACTTTCTGGTAGCTTGTTCCAAGAGTTCACAACTCTCACCCCGAAAAAGTTTGCCCTCACAGTTTTCTGGACAGTCTTCTAACAGTACGGCGTTCCGTTTTCGATAATGTTACCCTGTATATATTGTAATATTATCAGTATTATTGCCTCACATATTTTTATAAAAGGTCTGTACAGACACACTTTGTCTTACTGTTATGAAGCGTCTCGAGTATTGTTATATTCTTTTTTTTATGAAACTGATTCGAATGATACTTAATTGTTTCGAGTTTTGAACTGCTCAAAATAAACTGAAATGTAGTGAGAGTAAAGCTGAAGAAGGGGGAAGAAGATTGTTTAACGGATCAACAAGGAGAATACAGTTCAGTTGAGACGGGTCATGGGTTGTAGAGCGTGTTCCTTGTTCTATCATTACTTTCTTGTGACAATTTTTGACTGTGTGAGTGTTCTAGGTTGTTCAAAATCTTAATTGTCTTAATTCTTTTATCGCCAAGTCCCCCGTGAAGTTGAGGACTACCCCTTAGCTAGTTGCAAAATACACAGAATCGGGCAGATATGTTTCAGTAAAACCTTAAATAGACAATATAGGTACATGAACAATTGTGAACAGTAAGTTAAATTAACCATGCTAACACAATTTATTCCTTAAAGTGCTATTCCAGTGTATGACGGACCAACGTGTGTGTGTGTGCTATGCTGGGTATATTTTGACGGTGGAAGGCTGAATGGTTATTAGGCCAAGGACACACAAAGTTCATAATTATGAGTTCAGGAATTAATTAAAATTTGAATTCGAAAAGTAGTTGTTGATTGATTTAAGGATTATTAATTATCAATTAATTTAACATCAGTAGTCATCAATTAAATTTATAATATTCATTAATTTGCAACTGACGATTCGTAGCTTTCAATTGTTAGTATATAATATTATCATTGTTAATGAGATTAAGTTATTATTATTCATATTTCTATTGGGGATTAGTACTTAGTTGTTGTTGGTAAATTTTAATTGAACGAAGATTGGAAATTAGAAAATGGCTGACGATTATTAAGATATAAAAAATCAGAAACTGACAATAATTAATAAAACAATAGAAGATTAGAAGTTAGAGAATAAATGAGGAATATCAAGAAGCTATTCATATTCAGATATTAAAATTAACTGATAATAACCAAGTAGGTGAGTTCGTGTCCCAGCTGGTTGAAGTGTTCAGCCAAAAATGTGTCATCCCGAGCCAATGACGTGTCTCCACTTTACCCCAAGGGTCACTCTTAACACGCTGACAAACCATACCGCAACTCACCAGGAAAAACACATCCATTCTTTTCTAATTTAAGTGAGTAAATTGGCTTTCTAATTGGTGAAAATTTTTGAGGATAAGAAACAATGAAATTTCAAATGTATTCAGTGACTCGTGCTATTGGAACTTAATATTTTCATGTGTGTTTTAATATCAATGTGGTTTGGTAGTGTCGGTCATACATCTCCATAGCCTCTTATAGATCGACAAATCCTGAATTTATTTAATACTTGTTTTTCTTTATAGGATAATAAATGTTCTTCAGAAGTTTCAGTGACTGCGAACGGTCATTTTAGCTTCGAAATACATTATACAGAAATGTAATAGACCGTCTTCTAATTCTGCCGAAGAGGTGGAACTGAAGAATACCAAGATGCGTCACCGGGAGGGCATAACGGTGAGCGACGAGGAGAGCTGATGACCCGCGCCCCGCCAGAGGACTATTGGTGGCGAAACCCGCTATCCTCCCTTACCCGAACATAACAGTTTCCAAAGTAACACCTTATTGTGCATTAATGAGTTACACGTTGAATAAATTTTTGGTCTAATAGGTCTTGGCTTAATATGACGAAACCATTAAGCTCAGAGGCCCTTAGGATTAAATTAAGCTCAGTCGCCAGTATCAAGTCTGAGTGGTTCAGGATCCCAAACACTGAGCTCTTCGGGCATATTCGAAAATCTAGAGTGAAAGAGAAAAATATTAGTGATTATGAAGCTGAGGGAGTCAATACAATTGTTTAGATGTATTGGAATCTGATATTATTATAGAAAAAAATTATCACGCAGAAGAGACTGGGTTATAATACGAGTATATAAGAGATCTTATTAATGTTTAATGGAAGTCAGAGCTCAGAATCAAGTTCCCTGCCTACAATGTATCACTTTTTCAATATATCTTAAATTAAACTAAAACATACACATGTATCTGAATAAAAAATGCCTGGTGACTTTTAAAAGACTTAGTGTTTGAGATGAGAGGTGATCAGAGTGTGTTCCTCTCACACATCTGTCAACTCTACACTTAACGAGGGGAAATTTTCCTGAAGTAGTAATGATCAGGTTAGGTTAGTTAGGTTATATTATATTAGGTTAAGTTAGGTTTAGAGTATTTAACCTTTGATAAGATCCACCTAACCTACTTAACCTAACCGAACCTAGCCTTTCCAGGTAACGCATTGCGTTTAATCATCAGGTGAAATAAGCTGGTGGCTAATCCTCAGGTGATGTAAATTTAACCCTTTCATATTGCATATTTGGAGGACTCAGGCGTAAGGGGATCATAAACCTATTGTCATTTTCAAAACCAAAATTTCGGTTAAAAGATTAATCCTGAATTTCATGGGGATCTCATCTGTATATATAATTCTTAATATAACTGTAGATGAGATGATGATGGTGAGAGTAGAGGAGGTGGTGAAGATGGAGGGGATAGGGAGTGCCTGAGGTGCTGGTAGACACGACTACCTGTACCACCCCGTGTCAGTTCCTCCGACCTGCTCTCTCTCTCTCTCTCTCTCTCTCGTTGCCCCAATGCTTCCCTGTAGGGTGCTGTAAACAGGATGCAAGGAAGTGCCCAATAAACTAGCCTCCTCGAGGGAAATTTGAAGAAAAATATGAAATCTTTCTCTATCTCTCTCCGACACCTTCCATTAAGTGCTGTTCCAACATTATCGTCGTCTGAACAATGTCCTCAACCTTTGTGGAGTACACGTTGGACTTCACATTACCCCAAAGAAAAATATTGATCGGGATAACAACATCCTGGATTTTTCCAAGAGGATGAGGCGACTGACCATCATAGTTTGTAGGTGGTGGCCACAAGAGGTGGCCCTCCCTGTATCTTCAGTGCTTATTTTCCTCACAATCCCTCCTGTTATTTTCTCGAACATGGCGGCGTTTGGAGGGATATAATCACCCTGGAACCACATGCCTTCCTCTTCACTTACAGAGATGTTTATCCTTCAGTAGCTGTATGAGTCTCCCTGTCTATTGGTCATGCAGTTATATCTTAAGTCATACTGATAAAGAAATAGTCAGGAATTGTACAGTACTGTAAAACAATGTCCATTTTCCCGCATACTCCTACTTACACCATCTTCACACTTCGAAGATGAAAGGGTTCAGATATCGTACTCCAAGGGTTCAGCTATCGTACTCCAAGGGTTCAGTTATCGTACTCCAAGGGTTCAGCTATCGTACTCCAAGGGTTCAGTTATCGCACACAAAGAGCTAAACTATCGTAGTCAACGGGTTAGCATATTGTCCTAAAAAAATGAAGATAACAGCATCCTCAGTGTGTTAAGTCTTCGTCCTTAAAATAATATTTTTTTAGATATAATAGTAAAACTGTCGATAACATGCAGTTCGTTCATAATAAAGATGAACAGATAGATAGATAGATAGATAGGTAGATGTTATTTACTCATATTTTTCTATTTAAAAATATATCTTTATCTACTTGATTATTTTTTTTCAAACACATTCAACAGTCAATGGAAAAATGCAACTGTAGCTTAATGTCACGAGTCTGTTGTGTGATCCGTACTGGGCGGGCTGTGGGCGGGAAGGGGGGGTGAAGGGTAAATCGGGGGAGGGGGGGAAGGTGAGGGGTAAGAACGGGGGAAGGAGGGGAGGAAGAGGGGATGACAGGTAAAAAGAGGGGGAGGAAGGGGGGTTAGAGGTAAAAACTGGGGGAGGAAGAGGGGGTGAGAGACAAAGGGGGGAGGGAGGAGGAGACGGTGAAACGTAAATATTGTGCCACGCAAGGCTGACCTGGGGGAACTACTTGTGCCTGTCTCAGCCTGGTACCGGTCTCCCCTACCCCCGTTACCACCGCCACCACCACCACTAACACCCACCACCACCACCACATTAGTAACCAACAATGCCCAGATAGAATACAAAAGCAGAGGGACCCTCCTGGGCCTACATATATCCACGACAGGGTACTCCCATCATGTCCACACAAGGAAGGAAAAGGCAAGAAGAGAGCTGAGAAAACTATACCTCTTTAAAGTGCTTCCTGAGAAAATAAAACTCCGCCTGGTGACATCATTTATCAAACCGATATTAATTTACCCAGCAATACCTCTTCATACTATGAGCACCACTTAAATATTATAATTACAGGTGGTCCAAAATGAAGCCCTAAGATTCATCACAGGTGAAAGATACCCCTTCACCAGAACCACAGCCGAGATACATAGAGACCTGAGAATAAAACCCACCAACCAGCAGCTGCACACCCTGGCCAGCAGAATCTGGCAAAAGATAGAACGATCAGAGCAAGAACTCCTTCAAAGACTCCCACCAGATAGCAACAACAACCATACCTGGTTCCCAAAAAGCTACCAAATCTCTAAAGGTCCATTACCACCCCCGATCTACACGGCCAGGCAATAGACAACCTCCCTAGACCAGCATCCGCCAGTAGGGTCGGCGGAATGTGAAATAAGGCCCTTAAAACACCCATATATGGGACAGGGTAGGCTGTCTAGTGCCTGTACCAACAGACAATAACTAACCCATGACACAACCCTAACACATTATTAGCTTAGCTAGGCGGTCAGCCCGCCCTCTTTTACCTCCTCCTATTTTTTCAATTTCCGAACTATAACTTCCTTCCCCCACCTCTAATCTTCTTTCACCCTTCCTTTCCATAGAAAAAACCGCTACCACCCTCCATCTCCACCACTCTCTACCGTCACTACCAACACCCTCCATCACCACCCGTCTCACTCACACCACCACTAGCATTTCTCATCACCAACCACCTTCACCACACACCATCACAACCATTCCCCCTCACCACTCAAGGTTAATATTCGTTTTTATCCCAATAGGTATTTCAGGTTGCTTACCATTATCACGAGAAAGCCTCCCCCCCTCCCCACGGCGGATAGGTACAGTCCCCTTCAAGCCCCTGTAAACGCACTAGTGAAAGGGACTGTACTGTACATGGCAATAGATTAGCCTCTTTTGTTTGGTATGAGAAAGTATCGTTCCATTACAAGTATAAATTATTTGTTTGGTGGTCCATTTATTTTCTAGACTGATATAAAACAAAGAAATTTCACCTAGATGTCCCTTCACCGATGTTCATATACCACAACAAAGCGACGAGGCTATAGAGTATGCAGCGTAGAATTATTTGAGTTGGAAAATTCACGATCATTTCTACTTCCTAACTATTTACCATTGTTTATACACCTGCATTTGTATTGTCTATATACATGCTGAATTAATGTGAACTTATAGGACGATATTACTACAAAGAATATAATTACAGTATATTTATCTACAGTATATCCTAAGACTGGTGTACGACTTGTGAGATTAAACTATATTTATTACTTTATTGCTGTAAGAGTACTAAGAACGAAGGAGTTTTACTTTTTGGTAACAAGTTGATAAAAGTTTTGGGGGTCAAGAGCATGAAATTATGTTAAGTGTTAGTAATTGATTTACAACATATTTTGCGCAATTTTGAATGTCAGGCACCCACGTGCTGTAAGTTTGGGTACCAGTTTTTCACTTTGTGTTAAAATTGAAGTGTTGAAGCAATAGAACACATTGGTTGGTGTGATGATATCTAAATCAGAGTTAATGTTTTTCGACTATAACCCAGCTCGATTATATATAGAAATTCTGGGGGTTTTTTTTGCAAATTGTCTTGATAATTCATTGTAAAAGGCATTTTATTTGTTTGTTTTTATAATTAACAACTTCATTTACTTCATAATACAGGTAACCTGCCCTCACGTGTCATAACTGAGTTAGTGATTAAGCTTCTAGAATCGAAAATTTTTATTTTTTAGATTAACTCTGTTAGTTGCTTTAAAATTTACTGGATTTCATTATATATGGTAAAACCCCATTTTCTGTAATTTTTTAAGTCCTGCTTTCTGCTTTCAAATGTTTCATGAGAAGGGCCAGAGCAGCTGACGAGTTAATTTCGTAGTCCAAGACAAGGTGTTGGACAAAACTACATCATATGCCTTCTGTTATAATCTTAGCCTCCAGTAAATGCATTCTGGACCACTGTCACCCAAGTACCATCCTTTGTACTGTACGTGTTATCAGGACATGGAGACAATTATACGTGAAACTCTGTGCTCTCGTGTACCTAGAGACCTAAGCAACCCACAACACGTAGGACGACTGAGAAGGAGGAGGAAAGGAGGAGAAGAAGGAGGAAGGAAAACAGAATTTCCGTGCTTGGGTTGCGACATCAACAATGGCGGCGCTGCTTGCCAACCCGACAAATACCTTAATATCTCAGCCGGTGACCCAAATCTCTACCTTCTGTTATCTCTCAAGCCTTCACCCGTCATTCTCATCTTCTATTCTTGTAGATATATCTCTCTCACTGTTTGTCTAGCCATCTGGATGGATATTGTCCCCGACGAGAGAGAGAGAGAGAGAGAGAGAGAGAGAGGAGTAAGGTTATCCTCCTCACACAGCTAGGGAGAGTGTATATAAAGAGACATAAACAGCGACTATGATCAGTGTGGAGTCTTCAGTTACAAGGTAAAGTGTACGCACACACACACACAAAAGTACACACACACACCCATACACACACACATACACACACACACACACACACACACACACACACACACACGCTTAGATGAGATGCTTACTGTTCAAGGGCTTGTATGGCTAAAATCCCAACAAGGCATCATAACTAAAATGAACCGCGAGAGGGCGGGATTTTTCCATTATACTGATCTAATGGCGGAATGTCTGGCAAATGGAATAATGACCAATAGGATGTGCGCCAAATCCTATGAAGACTTGTTCCCTGTCTGCCCTAGTTCTACAGAATCCATTACTAAATAGATCGCGACCCCAGGGGACCTCTATCCCAATGGTCGGTGCTCACAGAAGGAACGAGGCCTCTTGGAACTAGGGACCATTTGATTTGGAACCGTTGTTTAGGGAAGAGTTCTTAATGTACAAATATATGAGAGTCTGGCCTTTGTGTCCCACAGATGCAGGGCTGGGCTACTACGATGCTGCTGGTGATGATCATGGCAACGACCTGGGTGATGGCGATACAAGCGGAAGCGCAGCTGGGACAGCAAGGGGAAGAGGGGCTGGTAAAGGAGCATCTCAACCTACAGGGTAAGGAGAAATTCCTCGGCACCTTCAGTACCAGCACGAGGACGATGGTGATAGCCTCCACCTCCACAGTGTTCCTCACCTGCTTATCCGGCACCGCCGATCCCGTAGTCCTATGTGGCGGCCGCAGGAAGAAGAGGAACGTGAGGGAAAAATCAATGAAATTCCTCTTGGACGATTACCGGTAAGTGGAGAGAGAGAGAGAGAGAGAGAGAGAGAGAGAGAGGAAGGGGGGGGGATAGTGTAGAAAGTTGGCTAACAGGTCCTTGTTGGTCGGTCACACAGAGGATTGCCTGGTCCGATCCTGGAAGGGAGCACTGAAGGGGTCAATGTAGACGGTAAGGAGAGAGATACGGGCGGCGTGGGCGAGGAGGGTCATGCGGAGAAGTTTCTGGGCATCCAGTTGTGGACCACCACCGCCGTTACCACCTCAGTTACCGTCTTCTACACCAACACCAGCACTACTGTCAGAATCTCCTTCTACTGTGCTGCTGGCGGCCTGAACTTACCCTCCATATCATGTATTGGTGCTTAGCGCCTCCTGCCTCCCCACCCCACACCTGTACTCCCCTCCTCCTTCCCTCTTCACCTATAATCTCCCCCCTCCCTATACCCTCCCCCCTCCCTATACCCTCCTCCCTCCCTATACCCTCCTCCCTCCCTCCCTATAACCCCCTCTCTCCCTCCCTTCCTCACTTACAATCCCCTCTCACCATAACACACCTGTAATCCTCGTTCCTCATGATCCACCTGTTATTGTTATTAATGTTATATACCTGTGTACACCTGAGAGATACTGAGACCACATATTAAAATATTGTATCATAAGATATGTTATCTTTTCTTAACCAAATTGCGGAAAGACTTAACTGATGGATAATTGTTGAAATCAGATTGGAGAGAGCCTTTTTCTTCATAGCTGCTGCAATAATCCGCATTAATCTTGAACTGGCAAAACGAACCAGCCAGACCTAATTTAACCTGACCAATTTCCACACTTAACCGAAAATAACATAACTTAATCTAGCTAATTTCCCAAACCTAACTTAACCCAACCAAACATAACAACCATTGGACACCATAAACAAATCGTGCCAAACCATAAAAGGTGCCGAACTATTGGATCCCGAACTACTAAGGTGTTCATTTCTGGTTTAAGCCTGAGATTTGAGCTCGGCTCAGGCTTGCGAATCGAGATTCCTCTATTGGAGATATCCTGCAGTGCATTACTCATATTCAGAACATCGGTTTGAACCCCGGATCAGGTAATCTGTTGCATTTTCTTCAGTTCCGAGCAAGGATTCGAACATTGAAATTCCAGCCAATCACGTTTCATTAACACAATTACGACAGCCAATGACCATCGAGAGTAATGTTTACAAGATTATGGCAGCAACTAGACTCAACGAGTTTTTATGGAGGAGGAGAAATCGCTCCTTGCACATCAAAAGCTACTTTTGTTTCTATAATTACAATCAAGTTATAATGATTTGTTACTGATGTTATAACGTGGCTGTGTTGTTATATGATAACAAAGAAATTCATAGAGGAAAAACAATTACCCGGTACATACAAAATGTAGATATAATCCGGGACAGATCTCATAACCAAAGCAAGATGAATCAATGCAGGGTGTATAAGCTGGCTAGGTTTGGTTAGGTTGTGTTTCTTTCTGTTCTTTTAACCCCACATTTCCCGTGATTAGTAATGTGAAGAAAATACTTTCCTTCATTAATACGTTAAAATTAAAATCCACTCAGCATTGATTCATTTATATTGATAATACATCAAATTAGTTCTCCTAAAGAAAAACACTCAAAATAAAGAAGCGTCAGTGTATTTTACACTTACCCGCTTGATCTTCATGGACCCTATACACTAAAGTGTTGTAACACATTACCAAAACTTATTCAGTTACCAGAATCTTTCTTACCTGGAAACTATTCTTTGCGAAGAATCTCAAAGCAATCATCAGCTGATGAATGGGAGGTAGAGGTGAACCATAGCCAACAGGTATCTCAAGTAGATGCTCCATATCACGGAAAATATTAAGGAAATCTTGCTGAACCTATATCGTTGTCTGAAGTGCGTGTCATAAAAATTGATAGGATTCTGCCTATTTACCACCAGTCTTCTCTCTACAAAATTTCCAATTTGACGATATCGCCGAAAAGTGCGCTCTCTGTCAAAATTCATATTGAATTGTTATCTTGAATGACGGATCGACTGCTAAACCTGCTTCCAAATCCGATCTCAAACCCGGTTTGAATCTTTGTGTTGAGTCAAGCCAGCGTTCTGAATACCAGCAATCTTCAACCTTCATGGGGTTTCAAACCAGCGTTCTGAATTCGGGTCTAGTGTCCCTCCACTGAGATTCAGCTTGAGTCTAACCAGCAAAGGTTTACTCAGACAGGGACCAACAGGGTATGGTACATGGTGATTTACCAGGGTGGAGTATTGAAACATTAATGAGAGGATGAAATAGATTAAAAATAAATAAAATATTGGTGTACTCACAAGCTTAAAGATAAATATATTTGTTTGGACTCATTCTCACATGTACAATATCTACATAGGCTACAGGTCAGTAGGCAACTCCAGAAAGACAATGGGCGTCGTAAAAATTACTTCCATTCCCTCCTGGACTCGTTCATCAAACAGCTACCAGTATTATCCGGCACAGGGGAAGTCGGCAACACTCATCAACCCGGCGACGCAGTAGTAGGAGACTCTGACAGTAGTGGCGGTGTTGGTGTAGAAGACGGTAATGGAAGTAGTGGTTTTGCTGGTCGTCCACACGGTGAAGGCAAACTTATCACTCGCCCCTGACACAGCCTTGTTCTCTTCCTCGTCCTCATTCAACGTGTCCGCTCCCAGGCTGTCCTGCAGGTCAACTCTGTCAACACAAAAATCACGTTAATTTTCTTTATCATACAATATTCTTCCAGGAAATATGCTACTAAATAATTTATCCTTAAACCAAATCTCACAAGACAATGTTTTATTGAATTTGTGTGTGTGTGTGTGTGTGTGTGTGTCATTTATTTTTTATAGTAGCGAATGTTGATATAATATCAACTCTCTCTCCTTATCACGTTCAACCCTCTCTCTCTCTCTGACTAATATTTCCCCTCTTTTCCCTCTTTTCCTTACACTTACAAGTCTTCGTCCTTTTGACTGAGTTCTCGGTTAAGGCCCAGCTGCTTCCTCTTGCGTCGGCCGTTGCAGACGACGCCTCCATCGGTGCCGGAGTTACACGTGTAGAACACGGTTGAGGTGGACGCGCTCACCACGGTATAGACGGTGGAGGTGTACGACCCGAACAAGAATTTGTTTTTCTCCTCTGCAGAAGTCAACGGCTGCTCCACTCCGCCCTCATCTGACAATGCGACGAGGGCCACGGGGAGTCGATCCGGCTGCTGTGTCTCTTTCTGCTGTGTCTCTTGCGCGGCTGCCACCGCCATCGCCACTGCCACCACTGCTAGCCACAGCCTCGCGCCTCTCATCTGAAGGAGGAGTAAAGGGATTAGGAAAAAAATAATGGGTAAATGGTGAGTAATGAAATTTTGGGTAAATATACTGAGCATGAAGCCCCAGAGACCACCTCTAACCCTAGGCGTGGTAGGCAGGTAGCAGTAAGGTAAATCGGGGAATAAATGACAAGTTAAGAGATGTTAACTAAGTCTTATGTAATGCTAAAGTGAAATTAAACCTTTATGACCATCACCAGTTACGAAAACGACTTGAAGGATTAATGGAATGGCTGCCCCTCGCCCCAATCAAGAACATAGGCAGTAGGAATCATCAAGTGTGTATAAAGAACCCTTTGGTTGAAGTTTGGCTACAATATAAGTTTAGTTATTGTGTGGGATTACTACTAAGAGTCTATGACAACACATGCACTACACACACAAGAAGACACATACACTGTAAATAGCCATACCGACCTCTAATTACATAATTCGAGGTATAAGGAGGTCGAATTTATTTTTTTTAATTTTTTTCATCGCGAAAAGTGTCGCTGAGAAATTCATTATATTTAGGATATTAAGAGAGGCAATAAAATGTCACATCTTCCTGCATATCTAGTTTCTTGGTATGTCTTATAACTTAGGTGTCTGCCTCACGTTAAGAAGCGACTAAGGAGATGTAAACAGATATACAGATCAAAATAGATAATAGGAGAGACGGACTAATAGCAAAATAGAGAAATAAGACAAGAGAGAATCTGAATACAGTCCTCAGCCTGATAGTCAACAACTAAGACTCAAGATAAAGCAAAAGATGATGTAAAATTTAGACTGTCTCATGAGGTGATGTCTGATCTCGACAAGCTCTCTCAGTGGAACAGGGGCCATGACTCTGGCATGCATGAAATTGGGAGTAATTGCTGATTATTAAATGAAGTTGAGTTGTTCTTAGTAAAAAAAAACACTCCAACATCATAGTGATCCACAAAGGGCTTTCCCAAATTACAGACCAGGTTCAAGTTTCGCAGGGAAGCACAGACACGCGGACGCACGGACTCAGTGATAGCACTATAGTCTGTGATGGGAGCATAAAAATCACTGTTACTTTAGAGAGAAGCGTGAGTCCACCACCTCCTCTGACACAAGTTAGTAAGACCTGTCTACTTCACTTACTGTTGCTGCTGCAAGAGCAATACAGTGTAGTCAACTGTAGACAGACTCCCTATTTATAGCCAGCCTATGGCCTCTCTAGGCGAAAAATCTTGTACCTTTTCCCTATAGTGTGAGTGTATGGGGGAATAAACGCCACCTTTTCCCCGTCGAGCGCTAATGGGACGAATATCTAGCGTCTTTTCCCCATAGAGAGGGGGAGGCGTTGATGGGGGCACAATAGTTGATTGGTTTTCCTATATGGGGAAGCTCAAGCTGCCTCTGCGTATGGTTGGTAGGTCAGTAAGATGCCACACTCTGC
The DNA here is from genome assembly GCA_958450375.1 of Homarus gammarus. Taxonomy (NCBI): domain Eukaryota; kingdom Metazoa; phylum Arthropoda; class Malacostraca; order Decapoda; family Nephropidae; genus Homarus; species Homarus gammarus. Next base: position 2,854,156 of record CAUDMG010001492.1, read on the forward strand.
CCTGATCTGATGGGTTACAGGAGACGTGTGTAGGACCTTGTGGATCCTGATGGCAATAACAACAACGATAACAAGACAACACCACCACCAACACCATCACCACCATTACCACAACCAACACCATCACCACTACCACCACAACCAACACCATCACCACAACCACCACAAATAACACCACCATTACCACTACCACCAATACATGTAGAGGGTGATGAGGCAGGGGAGTGGGGTACCATTTGTAAACACACTTGAGTATGTATGTATATTATAGAGTGATTTTTTTTATTCGAGAACCCTAAATAATTTCCATACACTAAAAATTATATCAGATAGGCACCTAATATTTTGCGTAAACGTAGCCTAATTTTACAGAAAGATGTGACATGATCTTGAGAGTTATCAGGTCTCACATGATTTATCACATGGCCCGTCAGTGGAGTTTAACAGTTTTCGCTCAGCAACGCTATGCCCCTCATAACCCACAAACACAACAACTACATTGAGAGCCAGGGTGCACGCCGTAGCTCAGTAGGCAAGGGTGATTAAAGTCAAAATTACTTAACATGTGCTATTTGTAATCTTTGTGAACAACTCAACTCTCACACACTCTCTCAACTACATCCTCACTTGCCCAATGACCTCCTCCTACAGGTCCCCAGCCGTTACCAACACCTCTTCCCTCTCTAATCAGATATCCCTCCTCCTAGAGACAGGCCTGGCACTTTACATTATTAGGGACCTGCCACGCTTTGTCATAAACAGATGAATTGTACCGGGAACTTTCCCCCCACTCACTCATCCTCCTGTCACTATATGTAACTTGCTGACAAAAACCATGACCCTTCAGGTACTTGAGTCCTTAATGTATGAGTCATGAAAGCAAGCATGAACTCCGCAGGTTGATGGTGTAAACAACCCCAGACTGCGAGAAAGATTTAGGTGTAATGATAAGTAGGAACCTTAAACCAAGACAGCATTGTATATAATGTTCGAAACAAGGCTAACAAGATGTTTGGGTTACGCAGCTCAGTTCTGGTCACCGTACTACAGAATGGATATTGATTTCCAAGAAAGCATTCAGGGGAGAATGGTAAAGCATATCCCGGGCAGTAGGAACCTCGAGTATGTATGTTGACATTAAAACACCTGAATTTCCACTCCATCGAGAGATGTAAAGTGAGGGGCGATATGATCGATTGTATAAATTAATGGAAGTCGAGGCTAAAGAAATGTGACATGACAAAGTTACGTAAACCAACTAACCAAAAGCGAACGCGTAACAATGATTTTAAAGGGGACAATTTTAGATTTAGGCGTTAGAAAGGTAAACATTGGTTGGAAATAGAGTTGTGGACGAGTGGAGCAAATTACCAAACTATCATCAACGCGAGCTCACTGGGAACCCTCAAATTTAGGTTGAACAGATATATGAGCGATATGGGCCAATATGCTCATTGCAGTTTCCTCCATTCTTATGTTCACTACGCCGTCTTATGGTGGTGCTCGTATGATACCGCTGCCCATGACTCATAACTCATAAGAGTGAGTCAGAAGGTACAGTTGCGGAAATGTTCCTACACCCCCCCCCCCCCCTTGTGGTAACCTTTGTCTCCAAATGGCTCCAAACGGCCAACCTATATGATCAATAGCAACCTATTCATCAATCACGTCCGCCGTTACGCGACCAATAATCATTCATTCAAAACAGTGATACTACAACTGCGACGCTGCTGATTATTATTATTTTTTTGTTTACGGGGAATAGCCCACCCGGGCACAGGTCATCGACCCAACCACGAAGATGCCAGAAAACCAGCTTTTTAAAGTGAGAGAGATTGTATGAGTATGGAAACACAAAAGAAAGCAGAGCATTCCATAGTTTGGCTGTGTGAGGAAAGAAGGATGTACTATAACGGGTTATTCTAGTGTGACCGAAATCCACACAGAAACGGTGGGCACCGCGGGCAAGTTGAGTGTTACGAACCCACGGTCTTGCCGGCTGTACACAGGATGCCAAATCCACCGAACATTGTCCGTTAAAGTACCTGTAAAAGAGAAAGTGTAGCAACATTGCGGCGAAGAGAAAAGGAAAAAAGATTATCAACTAAAGGAGGAGAGTTAATAAGACGAAATGCCTTTGATTCTACCCTATCTAACAGTTGGACAGAAGAAGAGCCACCCCAGATATGAGAGCAGTACACCAAGTTAGGACGAATGAATCCCTTATAAACTTGAAGCAACTGCTCAGGAGTGAAGTAGCTGCGGCATCTGTACAGCATTCCCAGCTTTCGGGAGGCAGCTTTAGCAATGTTGTGGATGTGTGGCTTCCATGACATATAAGAGGAAATGGTGAGACCTAGCATATCTATTTTAGAACTTGGCAGAATATTGCGTCCTGAAATGTGATTGGTGGGAGATCATCTAATTTGGAAGGTGTAATTGGTAAACACTGAGTTTTATTACTATTGAATTTAACCAATTGTCTACCTCTCCATTCGGAGATGCTGCACAGATCCGCAGTGATAGAGGAAATGATATCAGCTCTAGAAACCAATCTAGTTTGAGAATTAGGGGGAAGGAAAAATGTGAATAAGAGCGAAGAGTAGAATTATCAGCATAAGAATGGATAGGCTTAGTCGTAGTGTGAAGTAATTCATTGATAAAAAGAAGGAAGAGAGTAGGTGAAAGAACCGAACCCTCTGAGACTCCACTATTGGTAGAGAAAGAGCGAGGTCGATCCCTTAACAACAATTGCCATGGATCAGTTCTCAAGGAAGCTAGAAATTAGAGAACAAAGTGGGAGAGAACCATAAGAGGGAAGTTTAGAAAGCAAAGATACGGAGCACGGGTTACCACAGGGGGTGTACGAATACATTTCCGCAACTGTACATAAAGGACATAAATAAAACTCAGCCTCTACAGTAGCTCTTAATATATATTCATCTTGGACTGACTTCCTCATGTACAGTAAATAAAAACACTAAGTTACTCAGATCTGTCATCAGTGGGACCACTCAGAGCAGTTAGGTGTTGGCAGGTAGTTGGGTGGCGACGAGTGCACCTCAACACCTACACATTATTTAGCACCAACACAGTTGAAGGTAGGGAGCTGCTGCTGTCCCGCCTGGCAAAAGTAAGAGAGGCGGATGGTGGTGTTGGTGTCTGTGTACAGCATAGTGACGGTGGAAGTGATGCGAGACGTGGTCCATATTTTGAAGCCTAGTATCCTTTCTTCATCCTTGGAGGACTTATTTTCCTCCTCGGCTTGGCTGAGATCCTCGCCAAATAAGTCTTCGTCTTGACTGCTCGCTAGGGGAGAGCTGTGAGGAATAGCAGTTCAGTCAACAAAGATACACACATACACACACACACATATATATATATATATATATATATATATATATATATATATATATATATATATATATATATATATATATATATATATATATCACTAGTAAATATGTCAGGAGGATGATTCTCGCGCGGCTAACATCCCTGACACTCCCCGTGAACGGAAAGATATTTTATTATAAAACCCTGAAATAAATAATCATTAAAGATCACTCACCTACTTTCATCTTCTTCTAATTTGACGAATGATCGTAAAGACCTTTTCCTGCGTCGGCCATCACAAACAGCTGCTGAGGTGCCAGAAAGGCAGGAGAAGAAAACTGTGGAAGTAACCATCACTACATCAGTGTATGTCGTCGTCGAAACCCCTCCCATAAAGAACTTTTCTCCCTTTTCATCAGCTGGGGAGTGTTTGGCAGTCATATCTGATGACTCCACCCCATGTTCGGGCATCTTCTGGTTCACAGCCTCGGCAGCCACTGCTGTCAGGCACACCACCACCACGAGCCCCAGTGTTGCGACTTGCATCTGTAAAACCAATTACACCTGTGGTAATGATATTGATAGCCAGAAAAATAGAGATACAGAGTCGATAATAATAACAATATTAACATGGCTGAGCCAGTTGATATATATATATATATATATATATATATATATATATATATATATATATATATATATATATATATATATATATATATATATATATATATATATATATATATATATATATTGATAAAATCATACAGGGAAAAGGGAAACAGTGGAGCATCTTAGCTTTCGTCTATATTCAAGACAACTTCAGAGGCAACTGAATTACATGGACAGAGAGAGGCTTAAGTACACTGGGTGACCTTATTAAACATGAGGTTAGGTCATAAACATGACATCCAATAATCCGCCACACAGGCAAAGGAGCTTAAGAGAAAGGGCGACGTGACTAGTCAAGTTAAGTCAGGTAAAAAATATGGGACCCACTAATCATCTATCCTACATCTAACTCCAATGCTTTAAAAGCATTTTTAATCTTGGGCCTCTGACAAATAAATTTGCGTAACATATTATCAGTTTTGTACTGACCATCACTAAGGTTTATAGAATTCAATTCTCTAATCAAACTAGCTTCAACCAGAATTCTTTCTGTGACACATGATGATTTGTACACTTCAAAGCTGTTTTACCTGTGTACTTAAGCCTCTCTCTGTCCATGTAATATATATATATATATATATATATATATATATATATATATATATATATATATATATATATATATATATATATATATATATATATATCACGTAGATTCACAATGAAAAGAAAACGTGGAAATATATAGGTGCCCCTATTATAGAATGGATATAAATTCACTAGAGTCGGTGCAGCGAAGAATGACAAAAATGATTCCGGGACTTAGAAACCTTCCATATCAGGATAGGTTAAAGAAACTTAACTTGCATTCCCTAGAAAGATGCGGGGAGATATGATAGAAGTTATTTAAGTGGGTGAAAGGAATCAATAAAGGGGATATAGATAAAATTCTTATAATATCCGAGCAGGATAGGACTCGGAGCAACGGATTCAAGTTGGATAAGTTTAGGTTTAGGAGGAAGATAGGAAGAAACTGGTTAACAAATAGGGTGGTGGACGAGTGGAACAAGCTTAGCAACTTTGTAGTAAGTGCTGGAACTCTGGAAAGTTTCAAAAAGAGACTAGATAGATTCATGGATGATGGAGAGTGGTAGTAGCTCTCGACAGGAGCTGCCATGCACAGGCCAACCTGCCTATTGCAGACTCCTTATTTTCTTATGTTCTTATATATATATATATATATATATATATATATATATATATATATATATATATATATATATATATATTGTAAATGTGTGTTTGTGTGTATGTTCCTTATGAGTTTACACAGTTTTGAGGAGAGTTGAAATTTAGTTGTGGGGTGCACGTTGCCTAGGGCAGTGCCATATACAGTACAGTAGTAGAGTATAAGATTTTGGCCAACCTCATAACAGGCACTATCTTACATCCCAGCGTCAGCTAAAGGGTTCACCAGAATGCTAACTGAACCATTAAAGTCAAATCATTTTGCAAGGAATATGTGTTATACATTATTCGTACCGCTACTAATTAAATATAAGCTATATCAATGTTTTATACAATGAATAATAAATGTATCAGGTATGCCTGTTGCCTCCTCACTACCTCTCTACAGGCTTTTGCTGTGTTAACATTATTCATGCTCGGTACTTTCGGGTCTATGTTTCACGGCTGAATAGGCCTACCCCGTGGAACTTAAAACGACCGAGAAAATAACTATAGTAATTCTAATCGATGAATCCTCATGAACACAAGTGATTTTTTTATACACTTTTAAACTGGTGGTCATATTTTTCAATGAGATAATTGAGACATGACAATAAAGTCTTGGTTGTTGAAACATTTTCGTCAACAGTAAATCTTACATCTGAATTGATCAGGACGGACGCCATTTTCATTACTTTCTTTGAATTTGAGACTGAATAAGTCACTTTACACTTCCTTTGTAATGTACATGTAACAAGTGTACCTCCACATCACCTTCCGTCTGTACAATCGCCATTTTTTAGTTTAATTTATTAAAAGAGTATCTCACAAGCGTTGATCAGGACGACATGAGACTGAACTACTTCGTAAGATGTAAGTTTCTCGAGAACACACTGTTGTTGACCTCGCACTTCCTCTACCCTCAGTCCTCACCGGTCTCTCGCCATCAACTTATCACTCTGCCAGCTCAAAGCTCTACCTCAGCCTCGCAGGGACCACAAGCCCTTACTTACTGTTATGGTCACCCTGAAGAAGAGATTGGCACAGTTGCTGGTCAATATACCTCTATTTATATGCCACAACATCGGAGGAGCATTGGGTCTGTACCTTCAAATTTGTCTTCTAGTCTTTCCTGCTCTCTCATAATTGTTGCTTTTATCCTCCTCAAACTCGAAATATTGTATTAATTTTTTCCTGATGGACATTTTCCTTGTTGGTCGCGAAGGAAGCCGAGCTGAGTGCGCGCGTGACCCACGAACAGAGAGTTCTATCTCTCGTAGTTTAAGGTGTAGAAGCTATATAATCCAATGTCAAGAAATAACCAAAGTAGACTGGACAATCCGACAGCTGCGCTGGCTGACAATTGCCCCAGTACATGATCCGCAGATCGATTAACATCCAGGATCTCAGCTACTGCTGGACAGACAGCCAATTGGCGTAGAAACCTTGCTTAAAGTTCCACATTGCCCGAGAATCGAACGAGGGGTCACTTGTTTACTAGGTTAGCCTGCTAACTAGTAACCACAGATACTGATTCAATATTACACTTTAGAAAAAGATCTCTTGACTGTTGTTACTGCTTGGAGAACGCTCTGTTCTCCTCCTCTTACACCCAGCAGCTCTTTGGACGTAGATTTGTAACCGGTAGAGTTCTGGCATGTCTCAGACTCGATATTGGCAAGTGCGTGGCCACAGTATGTTTACAAAGTCCCTTGGTGTTTATGTTTATATAGTCCCTGGATTTATATGTTTATAGGGTTGCTTGATTTGTGTATTTACAGGGTCCTTCGATGTTTGTGCTTATAGAGTCCCTTGATGTTTGTGCTTACAGGGTCCCATTGGGAATGAAATAGAGAGTATTGGCGAAGTTCTGCGTAAAGGTAGGCGGAGATGATTCGCGCAAATGGAGAAAATTGATGAGACATGTTGGGGTCAAGAGGTGCACGAGCCTAAATGTGGAGGGGGGGGGGGGGGGCAGGCGTCGTAGACCAAGAATAACATGGGGAGACATTGTTAGATATGGGATTTGAGTTAAGAACCTGACAATGGAAATTGTTGTAAGAGATCATGTAACATGGAAAGGTGTCACCAGGTAACCGCGGCTAATCCACGCAAAGGCTAAGGTAAATGACCGTAAAACGTTAATGAAGACATGAATGAAACTAACTATCTATAGAAGCTCATATAAGTATATTTGTTTGGACTCACTTGCTCATGTACAATATCTACAAAGGTTCAAGTTGGGCAGGTAAGACGTCACCAGGTGGGGACACTTGACCATAGACAGGCATTATCGGGTCTTACAAAGTCTAAAGCATATTTGCTATGCCTTTATAAGCTTTTCTAAATCTTTCTAGGTATAGTTAGTTCTTAATAGATCCCTCCTGGTAACCTATTCACCTCATTAAGCTCCCCCACAGTTGAAGGTAGGGAGCTGCTGCTGTCCCACTTGGCAGAAGTAGGAGAGACGGATGGTGGTATTGGTGTCTGTGAAGAGCAAGGTGACGGTAGTTGTGGTGCGAGTGGTGGTCCATACCTGGAAGAACAACTTGGTGTCGGTTTGTGCCGACGCACTCTCTGGGTTTTCATAAGCTACCTGTTTATCCTCGTGGTTCGCGTCTTCGTCGTGGCTGCTCTCCAGATCAAAACTGTTGGGAAAGATGATATCGACTTAATGATTGTAATAAATACGTGAATTAAAAATATAATTTACGCCTGACTATCACTTGCATATTTTCCTCTCACATTTATTGTCACTTGTATAAGATTTCTCTTTCCAATCTCTTTACCTTTCTTGCTACTTTTTTTTTTTTGGGGGGGGGGGGGGGTTCTCATCCCCCTAATAAATTTATCCCATCATTGATACTTACCTTCTTTTATCATATTCAGGAAGTTCATCAATAGACATAAACCTCCGTAAGTCCTTCTTCCTGCGTCGCCCAGTACAGACAGCAGCAGAGGTCCCAGACAGACAGGAGAAGAACACTGTGGAGGTGGCCATCACCACATTCGTATAAGTCGTCGTCGAGTACTGCCCGAAGATAAACCGATCACGGTCGGTGGAGTTACCTGCAGGAGATTTCACTTCTGAGTCTTCTGGGACCACTAAAACCTTGGATAGCTCCTCTGGCTTCACATCTTCTACAGCCACCGCCGTCAGGACCACCACCACCACCAGTGATGAGACTCGCATCTGTAATGTCATGCAGGACGTCACATAAGTTATGATGATCTCATAGGTTGTTCCTACGGGGAAATGAGTCTTACACACTAAAGACCAGCTGATTACTGATGCCAAACATAAGAAGATTTTGCCAATTGACAAACAGTGCCAGAGAACATTCACATTCAGCACCTAACCTCATTCGTCTCTACTGTGAATGATAAAACGTGTCTTATTACGGCTTTTTAGAGCACCATTTTGTATCATTAGTGAAAAATGGAACACTTATACAGTACGTGCATTAGATTTAACTTACGAATCTCTGACAGTCCGTCATTTTTGTGGCTGGTTCAATATAAGTTTATTATTCGAGTCGTTTCATTTGCACAAACTTCATTGACTGGTCACTAGGACTCACCAAGATTACGCCATGGTGGGTTCTCATGACTCAAAGTTCCAGTTTGTGCTCACGACTCACAAAATTCACGATTTGTATCTTTTTCTCAAATCACCAGGCCGGAGTTTTATGTTCCCATGACTCACTAAATTTATGCTTTACTATCATAAGTCACCAAGAATAAACTTTATTGTTTTTGCTTATCATCAAGCCAAAATCTGAGTGTATTACCCCCGAATCACCAAATCATTGTCATAGAATGTCCTAAGGAGCAACGAAACCAATCCCATAATGTGTGATGAAGTGAGTCAGCCACCGTTGACTGCGTACTGACGAGCAAACATTCTTAGATTAACTGCGCATTACTAGTCAATGTCTTAGTGTGTTCTCAAGCTTGGTAGTCAACGTATTCATTTTAAATAATCTTAAATTTATAACTTCACTTACTAGCTTATTAGTCATTAGAGCTGTTTGTTCGACCTTTTTTATTTGTTTTTACTTTGTTATGAATTTTAATGACCAGTGTTAGTACAGGAGAAAACCGGAGTACCTGGAGGAAACCTTTGATGTTTGGTAGTGAGGAGCACCAAGGATAGCAAGTTACAACACCCTTCTCACGCGCCAGGACTGGTGAAACTTGTGACATACAGTACGTGGAGAGTGACGCGCATTACTGTTGTACCACAAAGACACCAACCCAATATTTGATGTCTTCAAGAGTCACCAAGCCAACATTTTCGTGTAATCATTCATTCAAGTCACCAACCCAATATTTGATGTCTTCAAGAGTTACCAAGCCGCATTTTCGTGTATTCATTCATTCGTCACCAAATCAGTATTGTACTGTCTTCAAGAGTCAACAAGCTGTGAAATTATACTACCTGTACTTCAAATACGGACACTGCCTGTACTTAAGAGAAGTTGCTTATGGGAATCCTTGTCCAGTTATCACTGGTGTGAGCAGGGCCGGTTTTAAGCCTATTTGACCAATTTAATCAAATTGGGCCCCGCGCCGCAAGGGGGCCCCGCACACACGTGTGTTAGTTTTAAACTGTATACGATATTGGTAAAAAAACTAACCAGTGTCGCCAAGCCCCAAGCCCTGTTTGAATACCTGGTAGTAAACAATCGATTCACTGCATTTCCTAATGTTTTTGTTGCTTTGAGAATTTACTTAACAATGCCCGTAACAGTCGCATCGGGTGAGAGTAGTTTTTCTAAACTAAAACTGATTAAAACATACTTACGGTCAACAGTTTCACAAGAAAGACTAAACAATTTGGCGATGCTATTTATAGAAAGTGACATTACCAAAACCCTTGACTTTAAAATGATTTTGAAAGATTTTGCAAATAAAAAAGCCAGAAAAGTGTGTTTCTAAAAGGTCCGTGCATAAACAGTTTGTCTGTAATTGTCTTAACTTGTAATAAAAAATCAAAACTTTTATACTGTTTTTAAACTTTTAGTATATCAAGTAATTAATGCTTTTTGGCTAAGGCGGGCATACTACACGAAATATAAAACATCAATCTTCGACTTTGTAGAGTAGAGGGCCCCACTATCAATTTTCTAATTGGGCCCCGCAATTCCTAGCACCGGCCCTGGGTGTGCGCATTAAACATTCACTCACTCCTCCACTCTCTTACTACCTCCCTCACTCGCAACCGTAATGATAGTTCACTTACTGTTGTTGCTGCACTAGTGAGGTTTCTGGGTTGGTGGGCACATAACTTGTGCATATATATATATATATATACACCCACCAACTGGTGATGGGAAGTTATACGAGTGAATAGAGAATCTTTTCCTCTGAGTGTGATACTATTTTTAGCAGCTGGCAACTTTAGTGTTATTTTACCTGGTGTACAGTTTATGAGAAGGGTTAACAGTTGCAGTTGCCTATAGTGTGTGTGTGTGTAAGCATGAGGATGAGAAATCTCCCATAGGAGAAAAATTAGTTTGATAATACAGGTATGAGAGAAGCACTGCGAGGTCTAGGGTACTTTTTATGTTAAACGTGAGTTAGCAGTAGTACTGTGCCTTGTAACTAGGTAAGGATGGTAAGTTTGACTGATACTGTAGTGGATTCCTCCCCTACAAACGCTGTTTGTCGCTGAGTAGCCGACTCCACGAATTCCCCAGTGTATGCCTCGTGGTCTAGGTCAACCAGCCCGGAGTCTGCCCGCACTACAACAACCCAACCCGCGACCCATCTATGTCCGCCACAGTGATCCACCTTAGATTAAAAATTAGATGATATAAATTCACATTTAACAAGTCACAATCAAGTGAGTCCATAACGTAATACAGTATAAGATGTTAATAAACTTGTAATTGTAAAATAAATCTAGTCATTGTCTACTAAAATAACCATTGTACAACCTCATCCTAAATCCAAGGTTAGCTTAGTTAGGCAAAAAACTCTGTAATATGTAAAACAAGGGGTGTCGTCCCCCTCTGTTTAACTCATTAAACTTCTTTTCCAACCTTTCCCCCCACGACTATATGTTGTGACTTCTCCATCCCTCATGTCTGGCTGTGCCTTGGGCCCCAGCATGCCTTCCATCCTTTCCCCACCTTAACCTAAAAAAAAAAAAGTCAACCAGCGCCGCCTTACATGACGGAGGTCAACTATTAAGCCACGCCTACCTCCGCTATATAAGACCTGACCTCGTGTTGACCCATACCATGTGGTGGACAAAATCAGGCTCAACCCGATAGAACCAATTACAGAAGGAGAACTGCTACACTACATCAGGCACACTAAAGAAAAAGCACCAGGATTTACAAAAATCACAAGAAATATGATCCTATACCTACCCAACAACTGCACACAAGGCATCCTTGAAATATTTAACTCAGCTTTGGCGAGTGGATACTTCATTGATGCATTTAAAAAAGCAAAACTCATATTCATACCGAAACCAGCCAAAGACCACACCCAAGTAATTAACTATAGACCGATTTCCCTACTCGAAGTTATAGGAAAACTATTTGAAAAGGCAATAAACAAGAGAATCAGAAAACACAGAAGTGAAAACGGACTACTAAACCCCAGACAACAGGGATTCACTGAAAAAAAGGGAACACATACTGCACTAGCCATAATCACGGAAACGTTAGCCAACAAGAAAGCAGAAAGAAACCAAGTCAACATTGTATTAAGAGACGTTAAGAAAGCGTTCGATAAAGTATGGCACCTAGGATTAAAATATAAACTGCTTCAATTAAATATTCCAGAACCAATAGAAAAAATCGCCAGTGACTTCCTAGAGTGACGATCGCACGGCACAAATACAAATTGGCAGCTATATAGGACCACCCATAAAACTGAAAAGTGGAGTACCCCAAGGCAGTGTCCTTTCACCCACGCTGTACAATATCTACACAGCAGACCTACCAGAACCAGCTCCCTACAGTGAATACATAAGTTTTGCAGACGATATCACACAAATCATCACATACCCTGGCAAATCAACAGCAATAATGGCACAACATACTGCCAATGCAATAGAGAACATCAACCAGTACGAAAAAAAGTGGAAGATACAAACGAACACCAACAAGTTCAAAATAATCCCAATCGCTAAAAGGAAAAAAGACCCCATTATAGTAGACAACAAAGTGATTCCATATGCCATGGAAGGCACTGTCCTAGGGTTGAAGGCTACAACAAAAGGCTACAAAATATTCATCACCGAAAAACTTGCAAAAACCAGAAACATGATAATTAAATTAAAACGCTTCAGAAGTCTGTCAGCAAAAAACAAGTTAAAGTTATATAGAGCCTTTGTCCAATCCCGACTAGTATATCCGCCAATTCCCCTACATGCAATAAAACAAACAAACATAAAGAAACTGCAGACAATTCAAAACTTACCCCTAAGGGATGTATATGACATCAGATATCCTGACATAGTCACCAACCTTCAACTACACCAACGAGCGCAAATAGAACCCCTAAACGTTTACCTACGCGAACACTCAAAAAGAATATGGACAAAGTTAGAAGAAATAGAGCCAGGACCAATCAAAGAATGGATGGAAGAGACAGAAGACGGAAGAAGAGAACACTCGTGGTTCCCTCGCAGTAAAAGAAGAGCCCTAGAACCCACACCAACTCCACTCTATTAAAAGATGCAACGTTACCCCAGTGACAACCTTGGCAGCCCTACCACTAACAACATTAGATCATAAAAAGACGGGATGTTCTTGGCAGAAACACAAGTACCTACCCTAGACTCCTCACCATCGGCTAGGACATAAGACCCGTAAATGTAAGGCATAAAATTGCAATATTTGTTAAACATACAAACACCTGACATAAATATAATACCTAAGACGAAAATTAGCTGAAACACAAACATGAGAAAACAGAAGCACTTGGGTTGAGCCCCAAGACCTAGCATTCCACTACTATTTTCCAATTTCCTCACTTTTCTTCTGCACTATCCACCAACCCCAAGTCCCTCCAAATTCCACCATTATTCTTCAAGTCCAGTTCCCGCACCACCAATTTATGCACCTGCATCAAGATTTCTTCATACTTTACTTCATCGATCGATTGACCTACCTCTCTTTCTACCTACACCAACCAGCAAGCAACACTTCCTCCTGCCTGGCGGCCCTCGTTCCCGCCGGCGACCAGCTCTCTCTTCATCACGCTTGGACTCACGCTGCTACCCCCCAGCACCAAGCTGCATTGTACATCCAATACAATATGTATACAGAGACAACATTGTGAGTTTCCTTTCTCCATCCCATCCTGAGTGTGAACCAAACATCTCGTACCCCACAAATGGTGACCCCCCCGAGATTTGCACTCACACAGGATGGAGGAGAAACCGATCACTCTCCCAGTCTTCAAGCAACATGGAAGACTGGCTTATCCACACAGAGGCAGCTCTCATCGGCTCTACAGCTACTGTCTCTACACCGCAGGTTAGACACCCTAGAGCAGCACTGCTTCTCTAAGCAGACACCAGCTCCTCTTCCTGCCCCAAGCACCACGTCCTACCGACCCCAGCACACCCGTCCTGCCTCAGACGCCGCCCCCGGCCCAGCAGTACCCCTGCCACTGTCCTGGACCTTCCTCCTGATGCGGACCCTCCTCCGCTCCTGCCTGGCAGTCCCTGCTCCCGACGCGGCCCCACACATCTTTTTTTTTTCCCCTCAGGTACTCAACTGTCGTGGACCCTGCTGCTGTCATGCACCCTGCTGCTGTCATGCACCCTGCTGCTGTCATGGACACACTTCCTGACGCAGCCCCTGCTCCTGACCCAGGCCCACACACCCCAGCAGGCGCATCTGACGACTCTGTACCTGTCGCGAGGGAAGCACAACATTCATCGCCTCCACAACCCTCTTTTCTCCCACAGATCTCGTGTATCTAAACAGAGTTGCCCCCCCCCCCCCTCATAGCGGCCGGCTCATCCACGCCCTCGCTGTTATGTCTCACATGTGGCATGCACCGCCCGTTCTGCCTCACATGTGCCATGCAACCCTGCAGACAACAAGTCTCCTACACCACCTGGAGGGAAGGGGGAGTATTGTAGTGGATTCCTCCCCTACAAACGCTGTTTGTCGCTCAGTAGCCGACCCCACGAATTCCCCATTGTATGCCTCGTGGTCTAGGTCAACCAGCGCCGCCTTACATGACGGAGGTCAACTATTAAGCCACGCCTACCTCCGCTATATAAGACCTGACCTCGTGGTGACCTACCTCTCTTTCTACCTACACCTACCAGCAAGCAACACCTCCTCCTCCTCCTCCTGCCTGCCTGGCGACCCTCGTTCCCGCCGGCGACCATGGCCACCCACAAGCTGGTCCTCCTCTGAGCACCCTCACCAACCAGCTCTCTCTACATCACGCCTGGACTCACGCTGCTACCCCCCAGCTGCATTGTACATCCAATACAATATGTATACAGAGAGCACATTGTGAGTTTCCTTTCTCCACCCCATCCTGAGTGTGAACCAAACATCTCGTACCCCACAATACCTACAGTTTGTACTCTGGACAGGTAATAAGTGTTGCGGTATTGCTATCAGTGAGGAATGCCACACCATCCCCTCGTGGGAGTACAGTACAAAGTCGGAGACTACATCAGAGAGGTTCATCTATTCATTCTATTTTGATGAATTGGAGTCTCTGGGAACATGAAAATTTGTGTATACAATATGTGAACAAACATAAATTGATTTCACTGAAAATTAGCAAAGGAATGCAACGTAACAAGATTGTTGGGCCAATTTTATAATAAATACAATAGTTTCCTCAATATTTAAAAGAGTTCTGACCTGCTTTATCGGTATGACAACAGGGAACACTAAACCTTGAACTAAACTTGTTGACTTAACTTTTTTTAATTTCTTTAAATCTTTAAATCAGCTACATTCTTTAACAAAATAAATAAAGAACCCAACTGGAAATTAGCATCTGATGGCTAACAATTAATTGTATACCTTTACTATCCCCCTATTTACGATGGGGTTAAGTTCCTGAACACCCATTGCAGGTCGAAATATCAAAGACTGGGAGTATTATAGCGCAGGATTCAATAGGATGGGCTCCTGACTCGTCTGACATCCACACGTATCTCCGAATAAAAGTATTTATAGAATACTACGCACTACAACACAATTAAACAACACTCACCACATTATTATGAACACGTCTGGTCGTCATCACATGCTCTCTTAAGCCACGTCCACATGATCGAGCAGTGCCCAGCGGGCTTTGCCCGTTTACCGGGCAAAGCCTGTGTGTTGTTGTACACACGGGGGTGGTTGGCGGCAGTCATACTCTGGCGCAGGTAGCTAGTAGGTGGTTAGCAGTGGCGGGTGCGGTACGATCACCATGGTGTGTCGCAGGAATAATCGCCGGACAGTTAAAGCGAAGAGCATAGCGTTGTGTACTATAATAACTGCTGCTATGTGCAAAAAGAAGAACCAAATGCAGAAAAGTGAATGGTGCAAAGAGTGGTTAGGTCGAAGAAAAGTATTGGGAAGTCATGCCACAATTTTACGTGAACTACAAGATGGACAAAATGGACATGAGCAAGACTTCACCGATTACATGAGAATGGACCCAACACATTTGACAAACTTCTAGGGAAAATGGAACCATATACTGTATAAAAAAAACAGAATACCTATATGAGGGAGAGTATTTCTGCAGAGGCTCGTCTAGAGGCAACGCTCATATATCTTTCAACTGGGTGCACCTACACGTCACTTCAGTATAGAACGAGGATATCAAAACAAAGTTTGTCTCGCATAATACCTGCAACTTGTCAAGCCATGTATGAAGTACTCAAGGAAGATTACTTGCAGGTGAGATTTGTAATACATAAAAATTCACTGAATAATGTTAGAATTATGATATGCATAGACAGGAAGCTATGGGACTAGTGTGAGGAGAGCGGCAGGAACGAAGAACACACACGAATGCCCTCATTACATAATACATAAACAATCTCCCGTTTATTGTCACACCAATAATGTACATTGCATAAGCTTATTTGGTTATACACTGGACATCTGGACCGAGCGGGAAACATGTACGTACGTATCACATTTGCAGTACTTAAAGTCGTCGCTCCATATCCGGCAGCAAACCACCAGGCAGGCGGACCATGTTTTCGCTCAACGACGGGCACGGGCACTCCACTGGTTTGCCCGCCAATTTTGCTCGATAACAAGCATTTAGCGCGTGCCCGCCGGGCACTGCTCGATCGTGTGGACGGGCCTTTAGAGGTTAAGGGGACTCTTACGATGGAGTGGAGACATGAATCTGAGTCCCACACAGCCTCTGGTGAGTCTGAAGAGGCAAAAGACAGAGTAGGGACTGGAGGTATAGCCTTCATCCTGGCCTTAAAGATGGTGAAGCCCTTGGGTGAGACTGGAGAGGTGTCAGCTGAGGTGGTTCCTGCCTTCCTGGAGACCCCAGAAGTAGAGGTTTGCAGCTGTGACTGTGACGGGCTTGAAAAAGGTGATTGTTGTTTGGCGTGCCTCCTTCTTTTGCAGGTACAGCTTCCTGTAGCACAGCATGTCCTTTTCCACAAGTGCTGTTGAAGTTTGAGTCATTCTCAGAAGGGAGATCCATGGCAGAGTTCACTTGGTCAATGACAGTGCTCAACACCTTCAAAGTCAGACTCATGGGTGCAGGGTTTTCCCTCCACACCCGCTGATTCCTCCAGTGCCTGCTGCTGTTCCTGAAACAGAAGGTCCTTGGTACTGAGCTCCTCAGAGTGGCTCTCTAAGACCTCTGCTACATTCTCCTCATTGACCTACTGAAAGCCTGACCTCCTTGAAGATGTTGGTGATGTCACAGTGTACAGCTACAACATCTATGAAGCCGCCAGTGTCATTTACACACTTAGGCCACACTTTCCTCCACATGCCATTCACGCAGCTCTGTGTGACCTCTTTCCGAGACATGACGATGTTTTGTATGGCGTGATTGATGTTGTAGCTGCGTCATCAACCGCCTCAAGTAGTAGACCTTGAAGGTGGTGATGAGTCCCTGATCCATCGGCTGGATGAGTGAGGTGGTGTTGGGGAGCAGAAACGTGACAGTAATGTTGTCTGTTCACTCATCCATGGTAAGCGGGTGTGAAAGCACATTGTTGAGGATCAGGAGAAACTTGGCCTTCCCAGACGCAGGACCCTTAGCAAAATGCTTGCCAGACATTTTCAAAGCTACACTGCTCACTTCACAGTTACAAAAGCAAAGGGAGAGTACTTCACAGTTTGTGGTTAGAGAGCACTTCACAGTCGCCAAAGCAGTGAAAACACTTCCCAGTCACTAAAACACAGCAAAAGCACTTCACAGTGAGTGCACTTCACATCTGAGCATCTGAAGTAGAAGGCATAGTAGTTTCAAAAGTCCTGCCCAACAGCCAATTTATAACTGCATAAAAAAAAATTCTGATCACTGTCACAAGAGGCTACTTGACTTCTTAAGTATTCAACTTTGCGTGCCCTCACTGAACAAACAACAGCCCTACGCACAGTCATATGCAGTACAGTACTCTGATCTAGTATGGTCTGTTCGCTGCCCGCACCACTCTCGTTCAGCACTTGTATAGATGAGTCATCTCGTACTGTAATTTTCTTTGTGACATCTGTAAAATAACCTGTCTGAAATGGACTGGAAGACATCATTATGTAATTTAACCATCTCCTCAAGAGGACAAATCAAAGAATGATCGACTCCTGATCAATCATGGTCTAGTCAATGTTTCTATAGTTCCTGAAAGTAATCGTTTTACTGTAAGAAAGGGGTCTTGGGACATTTAAAACAAAAGTGACCAAAGCATGGTCAGAGACTGCTGGATTGATCAAGTCAACTACAACATCTAAGACATGATCAAGGTCAGCAGGAGACAAAACTAGGTCTAGAGTGTGTCCAGAAAGATGTGTTGGACACGACACATGATTAACAAAATTGTTTAAATTGAGAATTTCCAAGAACTCAGTGGAAAAAGGTTTCAGAGATGCATTGTCAACCCAATAATTACAGTCACCACAGATCAACCATTGCCCATTCTTTCCAGAGAAATTCTTAAGAAACAAGCCAATAGACAAAAATGGCTGGACTGTAGAGCACAAGATGACCATGTGGCAGCATTTGGGTAGATGATGCCACAGCGGATAAATGCAGTGAGAGATGCGTTCCATATTCTGAATTGGCAGGATAATGAATATCATTATTGTGGGTTTGTTTCCATCACAAATAGGGGAGTGGTCTTAATACATCAGCATCGTTAACACAAAATATTGCAGATCGGGGAATACCTGTCTACCTGCATTGTCTATACTGTACATAGAAGCTGAACCTTTTGTGAACTTTTTTGATGACTTTACTGAATAAATATCAATCTGTCTTACAGGTGTTGAAGTACAAAGTTTGACACTAGCAATTTAAATGCATCTAACCTCATCAAGAATTCCGGTGCACCTTAATCTTCATCAATGTTTTACCTAGTAGTTTCGAGTCTTCAAAAATTACACTTACTGTACTGTATTGATAATGACATATTTTTCAAGCATATTATTTTATAATAATGATGATACCAAACTAATTTTGGAAATAGGTTGAGTCAATACCATCAGTAATGTGTGTATATCTCTCACCAATGTCGAGTCCTGCTCGGCCCGGACACACCTGAGAAGGGTGTTATCCTGTGTGACACTACCAAACATCAAAGGTTTCCCAGACTCCAGTTTCCTCCTGTACTAACACTGGATAGACCAACCGACTGAATGACTAGTAAGCAGGTAAGTGGTTTAAATTATTAAAAAAAGTCTCAGACATTTAGTAAACAGCTTAGTTAATTGCTGACCTTTTTGATCCAACACCATGATCTGATTTTAAAACTCAAGAAGTTGATAAAGTTGATTGTTTTCTAGGTAGTTTATATGAATATACTGTATCTCTTAATACTAATGCAACAAAGAAAAAACAATAATTGTGTTTCTAGATATTTATTCTAGACTCAGATTACATAATGCAAAAGTTTCACTGCAGTTTATAAAAACATACCCCTCAGTTCTTATAGTCTATCTAGCTTTAATTATCACACAAGTTTAATAGAAACAACTTATTCAGATCTAACCAATTATCATTTAACCAATTCTCATTATCACATTATGGCACTGATTCATTAAAAAAAAAATCAAAGGGTAACAATGGCCTCTGAATGCATAGCCAGAGTTTTTTGTGAAGAAACAGAAAACAAGAGGTGTGTTGGCCAAATGGAACTTAGTTCTAACATGCCCAAAAGGAGTCATCAAGACTTGGGTCCCTCTTTCCAGCTTCTGAAAAATACTTCTTTTACATATTACTGTATTAAAACTCCCATAATTTGAAATAATAGGAGCTCTAGCCCTTACGAATTATGAGACTTTACGAAATATAAGGGACACCTCCCGAGGGGGGGAAAAAAGGTCGTTTCCCATTATCTGCCCCAAGCAAAATTTTAATGTTTCTAAGTACAGTATCTCTGTACCTGATTTAGGTGCTTGGTCTAGGGTTAACAGATATA
Organism: Homarus gammarus; assembly: GCA_958450375.1. Taxonomy (NCBI): domain Eukaryota; kingdom Metazoa; phylum Arthropoda; class Malacostraca; order Decapoda; family Nephropidae; genus Homarus; species Homarus gammarus. The sequence goes on from CAUDMG010001492.1 coordinate 2,873,942, forward strand.
ATGGCTCAAACACTGGGAAATGATGGAAAAACAAGTGGGAAAAAGCTTTCCCAGTAGACCGTAGATGTACACTCCACAACTGACCAAGGTGTACCGACTGTGACCGATAGGTCCAATAAGCGTGATGAGTAACGTACTTTGTTTAAACTGAGACGTGCGGTTGGTGGTTGCATCCCATGGCAACATGTGTATCGTATATATTCATAAATGACTCATTATTCGAAATTTTACCAAATATTACAAAAAATTTAATGTATATTTCCTAACACAGCAATTCAAAATGTCTTTTATATTTCGAAATTTTACCAGATACCACTACAGTATTAGGATTTTTGTAATACAGTACTGTATATATTTAGTAACAGAAAAACTTAATGAATTATGAGTGATTTCGAATTAGGGGGATACAAATTATGGTTCTTTACTGTACAGTATATGTACTGTACCCTCTACACTGATGCTGGAGCAGCCTGGTTGCTAAAAGTTTTCATAATTTAATAACTGGATTACACACACATACAGACACATACACACGATGAAATAAGTATTCAATCTAGAAATAATTTAGTTAACTGTACCTTGTGCCTGAAATTCACAATGTTGACATATGTGCTACAGGGCTAACAATGTCAGGAATAATGTAAAACTAATCATTACACACTTGTGGGTAGAAAACCCCAAACCAGGAAATAGTTAAAACTGAAGAAAATTAATGTACAGTGTGTTTCAAAATTCTGGTCTCATTTGGTTATACTGTATCACTACAAAGTACATATCAATAGAGTACCTGTTTAAAGTGAATGCCATGCAACACAGATTCATAGTTACCAAAAACTCTGATGAAACACTTGCCAATGTTAATACCTCATTCACTACATTGGCATACTGTAATTAAAACCCCATGTACATAAGACCAATTGTGCATTCTCTGAATTTCTAACAGCTGCTTCAAGTATAATATTGCCAAGTTGCAAAGCATAAATTTGAGAAAGAATTAGATAACAGCAAATACTTACATGACACTTAAAAAATAACTGACTAGTTGCCAATAGCACAAATAAACAAACATGGCAAATAAAGCATAAATAACAGAATTAAAACAAAAAGAAAGAACACACTAATCTATTTATCCACTTATTTTATGTCTCTTATTCATATTACACGGTGGAAACACCATAACAGAAAAGCTTCCTGGCCTTCACATTATCCACTCAAGCAAACCTAACTAGCTGCAATTTCCCCATGACAATAAAATCATCCACATTGGTCTAACTACACACGCATCTTTCAAGCTCCTTTATCTTCTATGCACAGTTACAGAAACAAAGCTCTCATCACTTTTTACATTATCTGGCATTTATGAGATGGTCATATGGGTGACAGAAATTGGGGTTTTAACATCAATCTACAGTACACTGACCAGTTATAGTGTGTGATATTCAGGGATTAGTATATCAATAGTATATGAAATCAATACACTGAATGTTTGCTTTATAATTTAGCAAATTTTCATGAGTGTTTCCTTATACTTTATGTGCCATTCCAAATGAATGTGATATAAAAAGCCTTTTTAAAAATAAAAAAAAAAGATAATAGTTTACAAAAGTTCCTTACCATAACTACCCACAGTTGTCATTACTGTCAATAAGAGAAATATTTTGCTTCCTTGAAAATAATACATTTCCACTGTAGAAATTTAAAAAATTAATACCTTACAATATACAGTACACTATATGTTGATATTAAAGTACAACTCCAGAAATTTAATATTACTATCGTCTGATGGAGTGTTTCAATTTGTTTGAGTGGAATAGGCAGGGGCACATAGTACTTGCCACAAATGTGAAAATCCTACAAAATAATAAAAACAAATACTGTTTGCAAATCTTGACTTTCCTGCTCTGAAAACTTATTATTCTGAAGGTAACAAAATGCTTTTCTTTTATAAAATACAAGTCATACTGTACTATAGCTAAGTTAGACATACAACCTCTATAAGCTATTACTAAAATGAGTATACAAGTACTGTACAGAACTGTATTTTCAACCAGGCTGATGACCTCTTAAGTCCTAACAGGCCCCAAATAAAATGGATTTGTTAAGTTGGGACTCATTAGGACTGAAGCCTATCTAACCAGCAACCTCTTTTACTGACTTACAACTATAAATGCTTCGGAAGCTGAAATTAATGAGTATACATGGTAATGATTACATCCGAGTGGCTTATTTACTTGATGCGGTACATTAAAAAACCTGGATCTTCCATTTTAAGAAACTCTCTGCTCTCCATCCTCAAATCTTGGTAAATAGATAAAAGGTCAATAATTCTCTTGATTCAAAAGAGATTGGATATGAGAGCCACTCTTTTGCTTCCCCTCTAAAAGTAAACATCAACCCTTAAACCAGGTGTCATAATAACCAAGTCAAGTCTAAATTTGGATAAGTAGTACGTACAGTATATTGTAATGATACATACCTGATTCTCTTGGTATGCTAAGCTATCAGATGCTGGCTATGACCTATCCTATGCAAAGAAAAAAATCTGCAAAATATCACTTGGGTCTCAGGATTTGATGGTGGTTTTCAGACTAAACCCATTTTGAAGCTGTAAAAATCTCTAGCTTTCCATACAACATTACAGCATTAATATCTTAGGGGAGCTATCTTTATTCATCAAGCTTTCAGAAAATGCCTACAGTAGTATTTTGTTTTCTTAAGCTAGATATAAAAAACAGTGGAAGGATTTACAAATTTATCAGTGGCATTTATAGACCATATTAAAGTGATTTACAGAACTTAACAGAGTGATTTACAAAACAGAAGTTGGAACTTGTACTATTGGTAACACCATACTGTTACCAATCATTTTAAAGAGGAACTATTAAACTATCTTGCCCAGATGCCTCACACACACAAACATGTAGCCTGAAAATAATAAGATACTGTACTTTCTCCTAGACAATAAGGCTACAACACAAAAATATATATACATATCCTGATTCAAGGATTATTATGAAAAATACTGACAAAGTTATTTTGGTTATTCTAAAACCTTAATTGTGGTACAGGAATTTTACATTTTTAAGACAATGTTTCTTGTGCAATGAACTACTCAAATTTTATAATAACTTTATACAGTATTGTCCTTACTGATATATTCTAAATGTACTTCTTTGCATTAAGGTTTAGGAAAAATAGTGGTAGAAAAGTATATTGTACCTTCAATCACATATAAAAGTAGAAAAAAAATATACAGTATTGTATATAGTATATACCAAAAGCAGATAACAAAAATTACTTCATAATATACATTGCAAGGGAATGCAAAATGAACAAGTACAACATGAAGAAAGCTAATGTATTTTACGGCATAAAAAATTTACAAACGACAGTAATATATATATAAATTCAAAACAAATTTCTTCTGAACTTGGTTCAAGTAAACTAACAAGGAAAAAAGGTATCCCTACATCAATTACATTTCATATACTGCACAGTATATGAGTTGGCAAAACTCATGTCTCATAAACATAATAAAAACAAATACAATTAAACAGTTCCAAGGTTTGTTCTTCTATTCTCCAACATACTAAACAATGGTGCACACAAAATATGTACATCAGAGATACTACCTTAACCTAAAGAAAAATATTCAGAAAACTTCACTAGTTTTAATGTGATGGACAGAATTTGAACCGCATAGTGATGTAGCTCATGCATGAGTCAACAAGCAAGTGGGCAACTACTAGAACCTGACCATACTCCAGGAATTTATTGCACACACTTTATCAAATATATTAATCATAGATTGAATAGTAGCATGGAGCCTTCAAATGATGATCAAATCATAACTGATCAAATTACAAATGATGATGAATAGGTTAAATTGTCAATGTTGATCAAGTCAGCCCTAGCTGGACCCCTTTGCTTTAGTTTCTCACACATGTCTGAAAAATTAAGTAAGCTGGAATGTAACATTTCCTGAATGTTACAACCATACACATATCTATAATACTTATGTACAATATTGTCAGATCTAATACCTATTCTTCAGAAAAAAACACAAAAAACATTGATATGGAGTATGAAATACCATGTACAAGTTATTCAATTACATAGTAAAATTAAAAACACAGGGTGGGAATAATGACAATTTTTAAGTTCAACCTAATTCTCTAATGTAATCTTGCAATAACCTTTTAACATGTGAAAGAACAAACACTCAGTCAAGTTAAAAGGCTACACACTCACACAATCCCGGCTGAAAAATATTAACATATCAAGGGCAGATCCAGAACTACTCTAAGGGGGTTACCAAACTTTCATCACCAGAGACTAACCAGTATTTGAAATAAACATTTTCAAGAAATAATTATTGTGCTTTTCCTTTCATTAAAGGACGGTTTTATCAGGTGGTTGTAAAGCTTGAAATCCCCTTCAAAATAAGTTGAAGTTAAATTTTTATCATAGGACAGTGCCCAACATTCCAGGAATAGGTTAGATCCCTCACTCCACTGGATACAGTTCTGTATATCTACTGTAACCGTGAAAGTTCATGAAGATCATCCAGACACTCAAATGTTTCTCACGTATGACACTTGTGGCCTCAAACATTCACAGTAAAAAGATTTTATACATGGATTACTATTATGGCTATCATTCTCAGTTCAGTATTATGCTATTTGTCAAAACATTATCAGAGTACTGTACTGTACATGAAAATTCAACATATATTTAGAATTAAACTTTCAATACATTCAGATACCAGCAGCAAAATGATACTACTATGTACAGCAGTACTTGAATTATCTTTATGGCTACATTTCTCAAAACTGTTCGATTTACATTATTTAAACATTTTACCCAAATTTATAAAAATAAATAAATAAACAAACAGAATGCCTGCATCATCTACACCTTAAGCTACAAGGCCTACACTGGCAGTAGGATAAATATACTTACATGGGAAATAACTGATGAACCTTGCTGTAAAAACACAAGGATATTGTACATGATGATCTTTAAGGCATCTGAACTGGAAGATATTTTGTGTTTACTTGGTCTTATAACATATTACAACCAGTAGGAATATGACTTTAATGTTAAAAATTATATTTGCCATAAGGGGAAAATAATACAGTCATCCATCCACCTCTGATGTACTGTTCCCTGTTGCACCTGATAATGAGGTTTTCACTAAATGTTCAGCAGATGGTTGATATATTTGTTATAAGATAAATCAAGAAGTTGTTTCAGGAATAATTTAAATCAACCCCAAGTCACTGAATTAGGCAATGTGGTCAATGGCTAATTCCTGATGAAAACTTAACTCAAAATGCTGTAACAGGTTCTGATCATATGTAACTACTGTACAATATACCCCAATTTTACACACACACAAATGCAGGGCTTGCTTCATTGTCCTGTACATATAGCCATACCTGCAATTTGTAATACAGTGACCCCTCCGTTAACGAACTCAATCCGTTCCAGAAGGTCATTCGTTAACCGAAACCATTGTTTCAATGGGTTTTTGGGTAATTGGTTCCAGCTCACCGAAAATTTCCTAAATTCAACAAAAATGGTAGAAAAGTTCACTTACTTTGAGGTGTGTATGTAGAAGGCTCCTCGATGATGATGATGATGATGGGATTTAGAATGGGGGTGGAGGAGAAGGAAGAAGAGAAGGCATTGGGGTGAAAGAGAAGTCACCCCATGGCGCCATTTCACCCATAAAATTTTAGCTCTCTGGTGTAATTCAAGATTATTTTCTTTAAATCAACACTGCACTGCATTATATATTGTCAATATGTAAAATATATTTCAAAATGACCAATAATTTGCTTGGAAACACAGAAAAAAAGGGTTTAGTTGAAGAGAGTCTCAAGCAAGATGTTACCTCCAGTGAAAACAGAGAGAGACTAACTCCTGTTTGCTGTGTTAAGAGGCTGGATGCCGTGCATTAAACTAGTCACTTTACCTTCAATTATGTTCAATAATTGTTAAAATGACTAAAAAATTGAATATTAAACTTTTAAAATTATTGAATAGTATAAACTTCTTGATATTTACTAAAATAGTAAGGAATTTAAGCCCTAGAACTGATTAATGTGTTGGCGGACTGATACTAAAGCTGGTTGCCCGGTCAGTGCAAGCGAAAACATGTTGAGGTCGGTTCGTAAGAACTTCGTTAACCGAATTTTTTTTCGTTAACCGAATTGAAGATCCTTATAGAAGGCAGTTCGTTAATCGAAATTACGTTAAACGAGGTGTTTGTTAAATGAGGGGTCACTGTATATATGTCAAACCAAGAATTAACGACGCCAACTCTCATCTTTATCTCCTTGCCCTACTCCCATCTCTCCATACTCAACACTTTCTTTTTGTATCTCTCCCTACCCACCTTGTATCTCTCCCTACCCACCTTGTATCTCTCACTACCCACCACCTACTTCTCTAAAATAGTCAGTACAGTATAGTCATCCCAGTTATGTTAAGTGATATATATAATGTACAAAACATATGTATAATTTTTCCAGATTCCACCAACCCTCTCTTCTTTACCTTAAAATCAATTTAACAGTTAATAGTGACAGTACTACTTATCAAAACTTGTATAAATCGATGACAATGCATATGGCAAAATTTAAAAGTAAAAAATATGTATAATATCACTGCACACATTTGAATAACTCTGCACATACTGTACTCATCAAACACCAAATGACAAAACCTAGATTGAGACAAGAAGAGCATGTGACTCAAGAATATTAGGGGAAAAAAAGATCTAACAAGTGTTCTTTTAAAAGGTATTGTGACAGCAGTTAAAAATATATTAAGTATGATTATCAAATATTCATTGGCAAAAAGTCCTCGCCATGTCCCGTTGACCTAAGTATAAAAGTGGACCCCAGGTGTCTGTCATTAATTGCATATTTAATCAACACAAATAGATTTCACCTGTGTTATCTAAACTACCATTTACAAGATTAGACAATAAGATTCAATGACAAATCTAATTAAAAAGTCCTAGGTTCCATTACAACTACCATCAGTGAAATCAATAAGCTATCCAAACATTACTTATTATCTATACATGCAGTTGTACTACAGTTGTTATATTCTTAAGCTTACTTGAACACAATAACAATGGAAGTACTTTGTCTTCTGTATAAAACCTAGCTTAAATTTTCTTTCTACCTATACCACCAAGTATTCTTAAGACATTAAAAGTGGACATTGAAAGACAAATAAGCATGTTATTATCTATTCACTCCTGCAAGGTTTTTCCCACTATAATGCAGGGTGGCCAATATCAAGAACAACCACAAGTTCTCCCTTCATTCACTAGTTCTAAATGCTGTCAGGTGTGTGATGTTGGTATGGGTGTGAGAGAAAGTGAAGTAAGTTACGGGAAAGGGCTGAAAGTGAGGTGATATACAGTAGTCCATATACATTTCTTTATACCCCTAACTTGCTAAGGCTAATTTATCTACAACCTCCACAGTAATTGAATTGACTTCATATTAATTCAAAGTGCAACAGAAAACAGAAAAAGAGACATGAAATTAAAAATGCAAAGTTATTTGCAGCAGACACCACCTTTTGAGCTTCCAGCAAGATCTATGAATGTGTACAGGTACACCGTATTAATTTTTTCTACCAAGCCTAACCATGTACCTTAACTTCTGTTGTACAGTTACAAATTCTATTACATCCAGGTTTTACTACTTAACTATTAACAGCACCTGAAGTATTAGAATTCCAGGAAGACAACTACATAAATGAGGGCTCAAGTTGAAGCCTGTTATGGGCATAATTTTATATTGTAACTTAATAGTGCCAAAAATGGAAGTGCAATAATATGGAGCATTCTTAATGTGTGTTATAAGGCTTAACTTCTATCTCATAGACAAAGTAAACAAAAACACAAGAACTGCATGGTAAGTGTCCTCTCAGTTTAGCAAAACAGTACCCAATCTACAAACCCCACTTTACGTTACCTCTTTTAATTATGCATACATCTTATATATAAATAATATCACTTAAATATCAGCATAAAAGCCAAATTAGAAAACACAGACTCTGATATTATGATAGATTACTTCCTTGAAAAATTAAAAGTTTAATATGTTGTACTCTTTTTGGCACTACTTTTTAAATCATGAATATTACTGAACAACACAAAGATAAATATAATCACTTATTTAATGTAGGAGAATAAGTCCTGCATCAATATGAAGACAGTTGAAAGGACAATCAACTTCTCCCTTTAACTACAACAATGTTTTCTCTTCTCATTGCACTGGATGGTCCAAATGTCTTGTTATACCCCCTTTTTCTTTGACATTATAGGCTTAGATATTGTTTGTGGGGAATGTGGACAGTAATGTATTCTTCATTGTTTCAGATGACCGACACAAGCTCCTATGGTGTGGGAGAATGGAATTACACTTTGCATTACCCTGTATCTATGTTAAGGTCCTCTCCATGTGATGTGACAAGACTTTTTAGACCACCCTGTACTGTATATAAAATGTTGTCTTTACAAAATCCATATGTTTAAATGTTCAATATCCCCCCTCCCACCACACACAAATCTATTTATATATACTGCACATATATATATATATATATATATATATATATATATATATATATATATATATATATTATATATATATATATATATATATATATATATATACAGGGATATATATATTACTGTAGTACACCCTATCTCAGTACAGTACAGCCTGAGACAAAATCTTCCATTTGTTCTTTCTGTTCACCTACATACTGCACACCCATTCATACCTTTTACACTGGAAGCTTTAATTAATAACATAATCCCTCTATATAAATTCTACCTACTGCTTATAAAATCTTATAACCTTTATCAGGCAGCGAAGGATTCCCTAGTCAGCCCCCCACTTATGTGCAAAAATTGAACCCAAGGAACATGAAACTTCTAAAGATGATGGCCACTATCCCTACAGTTAAATTTCATTGATGATACTGCCATTTAAGGGTTAAGCATCACTCTGCAATGGTAATTATCTTTCTTGGGTATCCAGGGAAGGAACTGTGATAAAGCATTTGTGACATTTAATAAGCAAACATAATGCTACTTAACCTTAAAAATAACTTATGATTGTTAATTTAGGTGCTGTTGGTTCATGCTGTCTGCTGTCATAAATGTTTTAAAGACAGCCTCTTCAGATAAAGAACACTTATAGTGTAAACATCTTAGTGGATATCCTGATCCCAAAGTATTACTGTAGATACATAATTTCTTAAAACATTCCATCCCAAATTGTCCATAATTATTAGTGTAAACCACTATCATTTCACTATTAACCAAAAGGAAATGTCAGTAATTACAATTTGAATAAAAACTTATCGAATACTAGTATCAAAATACAGAGTGAGTTGTCTCTTCACATAAAACTATGATATAAAGTCATTTATTTACTTGTCAGTGATGTGTATGTCTTTTCAATAAGTAATCAAATTTTCTTTTAAAACATCATTATTGCATTCTTCTTAATCCTTAAGCCCCGGGTTAGGGTGCTGCTGGCAGTACCCCCCACGCGGGGATAAATCGAGAAATAAATCAACATTTCCAAAATTAATTAAAAAAAATAAATAAGAAATAAATAAAATAAAAAAATAAAGAATAAAATGGCGGGAAAATAGGCGGACGTTCTGGAACGTCACCCGGGGCCTAAGGGTTAATGACTTTTATATAAAATGGAAGTTGGAAAAAATTATACTTACCTCAGTTTTGAATTTGAATACCCAAACAATTAATTATGGACTTGCATCAACTTTGATAACTTGAGCTTTCCCACTACAGGTATAGAAATTTATGAGCTCTTTAGAAAAGCTTTAAAACAAATTTTAGCAATTTTAACTATAGGGTGGTGCACAGGGTTGCGTATCCTTTTGTTCACCAGTATGGGCAGTTTCAGTTTGCAAATCCTTGGGTGGACCTTCTGGGTAGAGCATGTGGTAACTGGGGGGGATCTCTCCCACCTCAGAGTGTGTAGGAGCATTGTTCTTCCAGCTCTGGCTTGCATCAGACATGACAACTGCCTCATATGGTGGAAGTGTATGTTGCCGCTGGAGTGCAGGTACAGAGGTAATTGGTGATAATCCAGTTTGCGGTACAGAGGTTCTGAAATAAAAAGTCATCTTTTATACACGCTAAAAAGACAAGCATAAAACTTGACAACAAAATCCCCACCTTTAGTTTGCAGAGAGAAGGAAACTGAATGTAGCAGGTAATACAGGTAAATACATGCCTCAGGCTGTGCAGATTATGTCGAAGATTAACTTGTCCTAGGCAGTGACCTTTCAGATTTACTTGTTGAGGAAATTTGCTTACCCAGATTTGATTTTAACTGGAAAACTTTAAAACAAAATAAAATAAAAAATATTCATATACAGTATAGTCTCGATTTATGAGGATTTCCTTTACGCGTTTGGTCATATATGTTGTATCAACTCAGAGATCACTTGTGTCCATATAAATGGTATCAGTGGCAGTAACCCTTGACATGTGATGTCATAACCCTGTCACCTCGCCTCACATCTGCTGGGTGTGTAGGAGGGAAGAGGCAACACATGCAATCCCATGTCCTATTCTAACTACCACTCCCCCAGCCTCCTACAATCTGGTGTCAGTGGCAGTAACAATGGTCATGTGAGGTCATTACTCCTGTCGCCTCTACAACCTCCCAGTTTTGTGGTTCCTTTGAAATGTTGACAACTTGACACCGACTGACCAGAGGTGGGTTGGCGGCTTAGTGTAGAGATAACTACCCACACCCGAGATAGGTCACTAATCCTGGTACTTTGAAGACAAGCAGCCCCTTGACGAGCCTCCTCAGTTAAGCATGTATGGTGAGGTGGAGTCACAACACCTGACAATTATCTATCTCGATATTTTCCTCTTAAAATATTAAATTGTTCGATGGCCAAGTGCCGGGTACATGGACATAAAAAATTACTTGCCCAGCCTCAAATCCAGGCACTGCTAATCTGTACAGCCTGACATGTATCTTTAATTTATTTATCACACATAAATGGCTGTAATTAGTGAAACTACAAACCTAAGTATTTTATACTTATTGCAAACATTCTCATCACACAACTTCAATTATTTGGAAACAAGGAATAAAACAACTCATAATACAGGACATTTGTGACAAAGGAATCATAAAATTACAAAGCAGTGTTTGTGACGTGTTCATCTGCATAACAGATTTTGTCATTCTTGAAAGTTATTCTATCTCTTGCAGTAGTAAGAAATGAATACAAACTTGATAATCTGGATACAAAATGAACTCAATTAACAAGTAAGATGGAAATCTTTCTGAAAAAAGAGACAGTCCAAGACCAGGCTTTCAATGAGTATAATGAATATTCTATAATTACCAAGGAAATTTTATATGTTGTACAAACTTAATAAATAAGGCGCTTAACTAAAAACTTGTACTAGCCTTACCCTGAAGGTGAGGAATTCCGAGACCTGACTTTCATGATGATTGTGAAGATGCAGCAGACAACGAGGCCCGCACCAACAATGCCTGCCAACGTAGTGATGATGGTTGTTGTTGTGGAGAATATGGGATAAGGCACTGGTTTATCTGTGAATAATAATCCCAGGGAAGAAGATTTATATCAAAGCATCTTTAAAATGATATACAAGTACTGTACAACATTTGTAGTTTAACATGACGTATAAAAGAACACTTCCAGGAAAATAATTCTTCATGTCCCTAGACTCCCCACTTCAATATTTGGTTCTACATCAACTGCCATTCACCTCGCTTGCACAGCATACTGACTCATTAAACTTTGCTGTTCTTTTATGAACTATCAATTGCATCCCTTAAAATAATAGGTGCAAAGTGAGCATCAGGGTGTGGTCACACCAGTGTACAATGAAAGACAAAAGTCGTGTCGTGAAATTTGGTGAAAACATATGCCGAGGGGTTAAAACTTTTGGTGCTCTCTGCCTTGTGGTAGGGCTCTCATAATGCTTCACGAGATATATTTAATCTTCAGACAAAACCGCGATACGACTTTTGTCTTTGATTGTACATTTTGCCCAAAACATGAAATTGACAAGAAGAAATGAAGCACAGGGTTCTGACCCTGTTAGTGCAACCACACTAACAGGGTCAGAACTTGACTGACTGATTTATTTGGTAAAATATCTGATGTCGCAGCCTGTGGCTATGAAAATGAAACTCTTAACATAAAATATGATATAAATAAAATTAAATCCTATTAATATTAAATATAAAAATTAATATAATATAAATTCCTGCATTTATTTAAAAATCATAAGCAATTATGTACAGTCAGCCAAAGATGCACTGACCCCACCCTGAGTCTCGTGCCCTCAATTTTACCTGGCAATACTTGGTAAAGGAAGGCTGTATGTAAAGGTGATTGTGATTGGTGGACCTGTTTTTGGCTGCATCACTGTCAGGATAATTATTAAACAAACCAAAGGTAGAATTTTTACAATAATAAACTATTTCCAAATGTTTGTATATTTGTTTAAATAATGAAGAAAATTTTATGTGAAAATCTTGTGGCAGCTGTGGTTGTAGTTGAATTGCTAATTCATTAATAAAATTTTCTTCATTATTTAAGCAAATACTGTACTATACAAAATTTGGAATCTTCTCATGACCATAAATAACAATGACTAGTTTATATATATATATATATATATATATATATATATATATATATATTTTTCATTAGCCCAATAAAGCACGCGGACTTCTACATACAATCAACACCTCAACCAGTGAACCCTCGCTTTATCCAGTTTCACTTTACCACTTTACGCGTTTCTACATTTACGCGGTACCCTGCCAGAACCGGAATTCCCACTTTACGCGTGCATCTACTCATATACGCGGGTGAAGTATAATTTTTTTATTTAGCTCATAAATATCATACAAATTATCCGGCCAGAATATAATTTACATTGCTGGAATTCTTACAATTTGATGATCATTTTGAATATAAGCATCATAGATTTTGCATTAGACATACAAATTTTAGATCTAATGCAAGTATTTTGTTTACTCCGAGCAAATATGTTATCTTTTGTGCAAAATATATGAAGTGTATATTCAAAATATTCCTGGTCTTGCAAGGAATCCAGCAATGTCAATTATATTATCCTAACTTTAGTCTGAGGTATTATTTATTACTAAAATGGTAAATATTCTGGTTTCTCCCACACATTTCTCTGGTAGGGAGGGTTGGTGGGGGGTGGGGGGGAGGGAGGGACCGACCGACCATCTAGCGCGGTTGGAAGAGGGGGGGAGGCAAGGTGGGGTACTTTGACTGACAGATAGTGTCGAGAAGAATATATATTTTTTTTATTAACTGAAGATATTTGTTTTAGCTCATAAAATTCATACAAATTACCCGGTCAGAATATAATTTACATTGCTGGAATTCTTACAATTTGATGATCATTTTGAATATAAACATCATAGATTTTGCATTAGACATACAAATTTTAGATCTACTCTAAGTATTTTGTTTACTCTGAGAAAATATGTTATCTTTTGTGCAAAATATATGACATTTATATTCAAAATATTCCTGGTCTTACAAGGGATCCAGCAATGTCAATTATATTATCCTAACTTTAGTTTGAGGTATTATTTATTACTATACCTTAAAATCTAGTGGTTTTTCCCCCAAACATTTCTCAGAGAGGGAAGAGCCAGGAGTGTGAGAAGAGGGGGAGGGAGTTGAGTCCATTATTTGAATGGACATTAACTTGGCGACTGTATTTCTCTATTTCTCTTAATTATTAATTGTGTGCATGTACCATCATAAAATTAAGATGTTATTTTTACTAGAACATAGGTATTGTGTTGGAAAAAGTGGAGTTTGGGGGTCAGCCCGGTCTCTATTTCAATTAATCCCAAATGTTATGTTGTTCACTTTACGCGTTTCTCGCTTTACGCGGGCCTCCGTGGGTTCAATTGACCGCGTAAAGTGAGGGTTCACTGTATATATATGTATGTATGTGTGTGTGTGTGTGTGTATATATATATATATATATATATATATATATATATATATATATATATATATATATATATATATATATATATATATATATACTGTGTATATATACAGAAAAAGATGACATGACATCCAGTCAGGAAAAAGACATGCACTTACAAAAAAATATCCATCCCAAAAATGAGGACAATAAAATTATTCATATACTGTATACACAAAAGCAAAACAGAATACAGTAATGTACACACCTGTACACTGTACTTCATCTCCCCCACCAGATGGAAATGCACAGTTGTAATGTTGGTCACACACATATTCTGGGTCGATACAGTAGTTCTTATTGCCGGTGCACATGTACTTCCCTTGGCAAACCTCTGTAAACACTGAGTGTCAACCACAGACTGTGCATTAGACAGATGAATAACTACAGTCATAAGAAAGAATATAAAAACATTAGGGCAGAAGAGGCAGTCATTATGAGCAAAGGTATTGTATTTGTAGGCAGATCAAATGGGCCCAGTACTGTTTGTCTCCAACTTAACCTGACCAAAAGGACTGGCTCTCAATCACAAAGGTCAGATTAAGTTGAGAGTCACTAGGAACGGGCTCTATTAGGACCAGTGCCCATTTGACCTCTCCTTTTATTTGATTTGAAAACTATGTTTTGACAATGATATAGCTGAGGCCTAAGAAGAATGATTCATCTCCATTACCGTATTAAAAAAAAGACACCCGATAAAAATTTTGTACAAAATAATAATACAGCGATGTTCCCATTCGCTGGAACAATTGGTGCAGAGCTCTTTCGGGGACGAGAGATTTTCGAGTAACAAGACAACTCTCTCAGACCTGGAAAAATCCCACATCCCAGAATTTTTCCAGGTACGGTACAGTACTGGGACAAGTTTCCGTGAGTCTAAACTATGCACCTCGCACAGACAGATAACATCATACATCCCTGGAATGTGTCTGGGTGCTGGGGAAAATTTCACGAGAGTCTAAGTGAGTCTAAATTACTCATCTCATTGCCTCATCTCCAGAGTATAAACACTCTCGCTTTACAGTTAGACCGCGGGTACAACCAAAAATATTTACAGCTAACAAAAGTGTATAGGTAAACTTTCATTCACAACATTTGTTTTAATAGTGTTAGAGAGATGAATTTGGTACAATAATGATCATGAATAAATTCTCTACAAAATATTTTGACATGATTATAATGATGGGGACTCCATTCTCTTATTTAAAAAAAAATAAAATGTTGATACAGGTGTCAACAAAATCAGTTCTAATTAAGTTAGTCATAATTTTTTTACCAAAATACTGTAATCTAGAAAATTTTATCCAAAATTTTGGTTAAAGAATATATTAAAAAAAAAAATTCTATATGATACAGGCATGTGACGTGTGAATGGAATTGTGAGTCACAGCCAAGACAGTAGAATTTTCCACTCTGCACTGGGGAAAGTTTTCTCAGCAAGTCTAAACTATGCACCTCGCATGGACACATACAAGAGCTGTATTTATTTATGTAAACATCTCTGTACACGTACAGTATATTGTAAATAAATAAAATGTATACTACTGCTGTAATGTATGTACAGCTAGACCCCGACTTACGACTGCTTCGACTTAAAACCGCTGCAGTTGTGACCATTTTTTTTTCTTCAAATGACACATGCATTTTCTATACCGAAACGTTTCCAGTTAATGTAGTCTCCATGTATAATTAGAAAATTATGGGGGCCCCATGTGCATTCAGCTGACTACAAAAGGTAAGTGCTCAGTCTCACTGTATCTATTCCTCATTATTTATTACTTTCACTGTACTACTGTATCCATTCCTCATTAGTTATTACTTTTACTGTACTGTATTTCACTGTAGATTTTTTTATTTAATTTTTTTTTTTTTTTTTTATCTATGTCGGACTTACGACCATTCGGAATTACGACCTGGATTTGGGTCCCTAACCCCGTTGTAAGTCGGGGGTCTTGCTGTATATACTGTACTCACCGGTAGATGCTGCTGTCTTGAGCCTACAGTAGGGATACACTGTGCAGAATGTGATACTGTACGTAACTGTACAGTAATCACTTTTTACATCCTAACACTTGTGATGGATGTGGGATAGGGGATTAGGTGGTCTCGTGTTACTGACATGACCTGATGCAATGTCAGGTCACCCATTGTCGTGGTGGGGAACTAGTGGATCTCATGACCTGAATATGTCTTGAATAAAGACGAAAGCTAAGGTGCTCCAGTGTTTCCCACTTAACAAATGACAGTACAATTTATGTAATTGTAATCACTTTTTACATCTTAACACTGCTTTAACACTGTGGCTGATTGTGTCCTGGTACAGAAATGTACAGTAGTGCACAACACAAATTGTACGTAAAAACAGCTTGCGAGGGAGCAATCTTCTAAAATGGCAGCAGAATATGAACTACCGGTAAGCAATCCAAGCAGCTAGGCCACCCACGCCCCTGGCATATGAAGATGCATTAGAGCATGATGCAATCTCTCGGAACTCCCACACAATTCATTACCAGACCCAGAACGGAGTGGTTTCGAGAGATTTTCTAGGATCCTTCTTGGATTTTTACCGAAAATGCGCCTGATTTTCATCCTCGGAAACTCATTAACTGACCCGGAATGGAGAGAGTTTTCCCGGAAAATTTCTGGCCCAATTTCTATGCTAACTACTGGAGAGTTCCAGGGATTGGGGATTCTGGCTAACGGGGAGATTACTGTAATAATTATAGGTGTTCAGATTTTTTTATAAACTGCAATGCCATTCAATATCTACAACTACTGATTCCTAAATTAGTTTGGTAAGTTTCTACCAGCTTATATGAATGGCTACGATTTAATATTTTTGCATAATATGAAGATTAACTCCCAGCTCATTTTCACCTGATGACTAAACACCCAAACATTATCTGGGGGTTAGGTTGGGTTAAGGTAGGTTAGATTAGGTTTAAATTATCTTGGGTTATGTTAGCAACAGGGTGGTTAATCATCAAGTGAAATAAGCTGGGTCTAATCTTCATATGATCCACAATTTTTTCTATAAGCAATGAAGCAGAAAGAAAGCAGTCTTTATAGCATATTTATTATACTGAATTTAAACTAGATCATAACAACACCAACAGTCATAAATAATTATATTTCTACTTACATTCTTCTGACACAATGGCATCCTCATCAAATCTTGTTTTGCAAACAAACTTTACAACTACATTTTTTTTAATAATAAATAATATTACATACAAACATGCATACATACATACATACATACATACATACATACATACATACATAAGCTTTAAAGTGCCACGAAAGACTATATGATACAGAAAACACACATTAGAACTGTAGAGGCTGGGTCTTCCTAGAGAACAGTACTGAAACCAATATTCAAGAGGGTAATAAGTCAATGAACACACAGGTCTACATAATCACAGTGATCATCATCATCTTTGGCATTATTTTCAAGAGCATAATCAGGCTACTTAGAAACACTGTATTCATCCATCTCTATAGCACTTGCTGGTAGCCTAGTCCAATAGGTGCTTGGAACTGTAGCTAATGATGTCTGTACAAGGTAGTGAATACTGTACAGAAAATGCACTATTTTCTGGAAATTATATTGTACTCAAAACATGAGCAACTTAAAAATAACTACAGTATACAGTAGTCTCGGTTTATGCGGATTTCTTATACGCGGTTGGTCATTTACGTGGCACCTGTCCAGACGTGGCAATTATTAGTTACGCGGTACATTCCAGCATTTACGCGGGAAGCAGCGCAGACAAGCTGAGCGCTAGGTCACTCTTACGTCACCGCTGACGTCGGATGACGTATCTGACTGTGATTGGGCCACACATCCTTACCACCCACGCATTCCCTCCGCCGCTAGCTGTGATTGGTCTATTTAATCTTGCTTGCCCAGTCAACAAAACCTTACCGAGTTCTTCACCCGCCACCCACCACAGCCAGCCCAAGTCAGTGATAGTGAGGATATGGACTTTGAGGGGTTTGACAAAGAGGCCCTGCTAGCCTTTGTGGTGGATAGTGATTCAGGTGATACAAGTGATACAGGTGAGGGTCAATAATCTGCCCTCTGCCTCGGAACCAACCCACCATCCCCGTGTGCCCAGCCATCTCTTCTTCTAACGTAAGTGTTAAAAAACCTAATATTATTGATATTTCTCTTAAATATTAATTGTGTGTGCATGCCATCATAAAATTAAGATGTTATTTTTATTACAACGTACGTATTGTGTCAGAAAAAGGGTAGTCTGGGGGTCGACCCAGTCTCTATTTCAATTAATCCCATATGTTCTGTTATTTCGTTTAAGCGTTTCTCGTTTTACGCAGACCTCCATGGGTTTAATTGACCGCGTATACCGAGACTATACTGTATAATATTTTTATTGTCAGAAAAATTATTACCAGTGAATAGATTTGATTTAGTTGAGGTAAGGATAGGATAAGTTAGTCGCATTAGTTTTAACTCTATGCAGACAGTGATATCAACTTCTGATCATAACAGCTGGCCAGGTAAATATCTTACACCTAAAAGGGGAAATATTATGTAACTTACTCGAAGTCGACATAATATAATATTAAGAGTACCTGTACTGTACAGGCATTTGATACCAAGTGTATACAGATTCACTAGTCAAATTTTGAGGATAGTCTCCATACTGCCTTATATCACCACTATCACTATGAGTCATCCTTGTCTCCTTAATCAAATATAAACAGCATCAATGTCTTCCTGTGTGAGGAGCATTGCACGAGCAGGAGATGTACGTCTTGACTCAGCCTCTGTTCACCCTATAGGCCTAAAGTTTTTTTTTACAGGGATTAGCTCACCCGGGCACAGGTCACTGACCCACATTGGGGCCTGGGGGCGAAAATATAATAATAATAATAATAATTCAGATAAGTAAAATTTATTAAAAATACCAAAATACAAATAAAATAATAATGATAACGATAATAATAATAACACTGCAATAATAATAATAATAATAATAATAATAATAATAATAATAAACCATAAAAAAATATAAAAATGAAAAAAAGATCAAGATTGAGTAACAATATATGTATGTTGTGTTGTCAAGGGTAAGAGAAACAAATGAGACCCTGCAATTGTGTGTAAATGAGGCAGAAAGTCAGATCAGCAACCTGGGACTTGATCACAATTTTTGTGATGCCATATGGCAGCAGGGTCTACCATTAGACAACACATTATGCTTCCAATACTTTCCCAGGCAGAAGTATCTCCCAGTTTGGTAGCTGCCTACTACCTAGTACATTGCCTCAGAGCAGTTACCAAAAGCATCCACAAAGATGCTTGGAAAAAGAAGCATGGAATATATAGATTCAACCCGCATGAAATGTATCGCAACAGTTGCAGGCCATGTCCAGAATAGTAAGACTTTTAGTCCCACAACTGTTGCAGAATATGCCTGCCAAGGGTTAAGGTACAGCTAAATTAGGTAAAGCTGGGTTCTGTTTAGTATTGTTACATTGTCTTAAAAAAGGAAAATTACTTCAAACCACAACTCTTTTGGTATCAGCAATACCTCTATGAACATCGCTTCTGCCATTAGTGGACAAGCAATAACAAATAACTTTAAGTAGCCTACATTCACTTTATGTAACACATGCACTTCTACACATGCTAAGCTTAGGTCAAGTCCATGATATGTAAGTGACACAAAAATTTGGGACTGTAGTTATTCATACCAAATCTTATATTTTTCTCTCAGAGTACTGCAAAGACAGAAAAATAGCACACAACGTAAATTTCAATGCAATCAATTAATATTCATGTATTCAATTTGTTACTTTTTAGTATCAAGTTAAAATTATGAGTGTTTTTGAAACCACATGAAAGTTAATTTTCCATTAACTATGTCAGCTTCCTCTGATTTCTAAGTACTGAAATATAAGGAGGCCCTTCCCATTATACAGAATATTCTTGCCACTTTTACTAATGCTACATAGAATCTTCCTGTAAAATTTATCACTCTTCCCATCATTTCAGTGACAATCTTCAAATTTTCACCCCAAAGACCTAATAATGGTAATGATTCAACGTCTCAAGCTGTAGCAACACATCACTGGGCTGAGCTGGTGAGTACCGTAACAATGTGACAGGATGTGCATGAGACATGAGAGCTTTTCCCAAGTAAGTATACTCACTTTATTCTGGGTGGGTACATTAACTGGGCCATCTACAATTATACAAGTATACACTGGGTTGTTTTCTACATACAGTGGTCCCTCGGTAAACGAACTCAATTCGTTCCAGAGGGTCGTTCGTTAACCGAAAATTTTGTTAATCGAAATCATTGATTCAATGGGATATTGGGTAATTGGTTCTAGCTCACTATAAAGTATATACAAAGTAAAGCCAAAAATGCATAAAGTCAGAAACACTCCAAAAATTCCCCTAAATCGCCCTTAAATCACTATATATATCATACACATACACAAGAACTCTTAAATCACTACTGTAATGTGATACAGGTGATTAATTTTATCTCGTGCAAAATATATGACGTTTACAGTAAAAGTCCAAAAATCCAGATGCCAGAAATCCGGACCACCTGAGAATCCGGACTTTATGAAAACTCAAACTTTTTTTTTTTAATTTAGCGGGCTTTTGAGTGTATGTGCACATGCGGGAGCGCCACAGCTGCACAGCAACAACAAGCGACCACGCGGTCGCCACTTTAAAATGAGCAATCAAACTGTGACAACGTATGTAATTTTGAGTCCTACTCTTTCCATTTACAGAGTACTGTACAAGCCCATAATAATGGCTCCTAAAGTAGCTAAACTTCGTTGTGTGAAGAAAAAGAAGAACACGTTGAAATTGAGTGACAAACTTGAAATAATTAAGAAACTAGAACGTGGTGTGAGCAATACTGTTCTAATGGAAACAAACGACATTAGAAAGTCTACAATTTATGATATAAAAAAGGCAAAGAATAAAATTTTAGAATTCACAGCTTTTTCTTTAAAACTGCTCGTTTTGATAAATGAAGCATGCTATATTTGCTAATGAATAAACTATCAAAATGTACCTTTACATCTCTTCTTTATTCCTCCTTAAATTTGAATTTTAAAAGTACTTCCTGAGAATCCGGAAAATCCGGACCGACCCAATCCCCAACCAGTCCAGATTTTTGGACTTCTACTGTATATTCAAATTATTCGCTGTCTTGCAACAATTCTCCTAACTTTAGTGTGAGATATTATATAAGATAAACACTTTAAAGCCTAACAAAAACACCAAACCTTTGTCTGGGAAGGCAGGGGGGGGGGGGGGGGGGGGGAGGGAGGGAGGGAGGGAAGAGGGGGGGAGCAGGAGGTGTGGTGTATTTTGATTTACAGATAGTGAGTCTGGTGAAGTATAATTTGTTTATTTACTTGAGTTTTTGTTTTTAGCTCACAAAATTCATAGAAATGACCAGGGGAGAATATAATTTACATTGCTGGAATTCTTATAAGATGGTGATTAATTTGAATAGAAACAAGCTAAAATTTGCATTAGACATACAAATTTTTTATCTAATTTAAGAATTTTATTAGAGAGAGCAAAAATTGTATCTTTTGTGCAAAATATATGACCTTTATATTCAAATTATTCACTGCCTTGCAACGATTCCAGCAATACAAATTATATTCTCCTAACGTTAGTCTGAGATATTATATATGATTAAAACTGTAAGCCTAGGGCTTTCAGTCAAAGGTTTCTCAAGAAGGTGGGGGGGGGGGGGAGGGAGGGAGGGGTGACAGTGACATGTTTGACAGTTGGCACCTGTGGTGTGAAGTATTTAATTGTTAATTTATGTCCTTTAGACTGAGTTTTTGTTTTTTGCTTATAAAATTTAATAGAAGTGACCGGGTTGAATTGAATTTACATTGCTGGAATTCTTATAAGATAGTGATTAATTTGAATGTAAACATGCCATAGTTTGCACTAGACAAATATTTTAGTAATCATTTTGTACATTATTCTGATGACATGTACAGTTCAGCTTTGCCCTTAGGACAGTGTGTGCATGTAAACGAGTTGCAATAAATGAATAAAGTTACATATATGAGCCAAAAATAGATGAAAAACTTTATGTAGACAGAGCTTGGATGGCTAAATTTTAGAATGACCAATAATTTTAATACTGTATAAAAAAAATGCACAAATATTAAAGAGCACAATTTTCTTGATATTTACTCCAATGGAAGCGAATGTAAACATAGAAGAGATTACTGAATTGGCTTATTGGCTGAGTACCTCCTCAGCTTATCAGCCGATGTTCAAAACAAAACGTGATTTTCGTAAGGATTTCGTTAATAGAATTTTTTGTTGTTAACCGAATTGAAGATTCTTATGGAAGGTAATTTGTTAACCGAAATTTCGTTAACCGAGGCGTTCGTTAACCGAGGGACCACTGTACAGTATATGATACTTAAACCCCTATAATGTTTCACATACCCAAAAAATTTAGAAAATACTTTCACTGATAATTATATTTCCCCAAAGGTACAAAAATCTGTGACCTGAGAGACTATACAAATGAGTGGTCTTCACACACACACAAGAATTATGGAGCTCTATAACTTCTTAATTCCAAATAAAGGTGTTGATGAAGTGGGAAATGAAGCACTGTAACACCAGGAAGTAAAGAGGGCAAAACAACTGCCTCTACATTGCATTTAGTGACAGAAAACTTCCAAAATGAAAAGTGACTGTAAAAGTGCTAGGGATCTTTTATATCAATGTATGGTAAATTGTGCTATTAATGTCTTTAAAAACACATTTTAAAAGTTTCTTGATTAAGAAATACAAACTTGTCCAAATGAAGTATTCATTGAACTTACCATCATCTTTTGTATGCTTAAATGATGTGATGACAACGGTGAAGGAATTATTTACTGAGTACCTATTGCTCTGGCCCTGGTGAAACAGTACCTCCAAGTTGTTGGCCACAGTAGACAATACATTTGCACTTGAACCAACTTCTGAAAAGCTGAAATGAAATTAGAGTTATGAAAGGTAAATGAACCTGGTTCTGAAGTCATATAGTAGGGACATTGTTGAGGGACCCATTCTAAAAAATTATTTAAATACAACCTTTGCACTTTTGTTGAACGGTATCTTAACTATCAATCATAAGTTCATAATCTAATCTGTGCAGCTGTATACTTTCAAAAAGCATGCACGCACACACACACACAGTAATGAGAATAGTATATAATGTCAAACATCCAGATTCCCACCCAAAGTGCTGCTTGCCTCCCAGCACAAGGCCTCAGTGTTTGGTGCTCATGGGCAAGGTAGCCAATCACATTGACCCAATTGGGAGAGGCCATAGGTTGTATTCCATGTGGTGCTTTGTGATGGATTGAGAAGTCTGTAGGCTGTGTAATGTGTATGTAACACCCTTATTCTGTTTAAACTTGAAAAAGAGTTTGGCTGGGATATCAGTGTGTGTGTGTGTGTGTGTGTGTGTGTGTGTGTGTGTGTGTGTGTGTGTGTGTGTGTGTGTGTGTGTGTGTGTGTACAGGTGTTCATGGGCTGGGTGTGGCTAAATACCCCACACGTGGATTGGGGGAGTGGATTTGGCTGCTGAATTCATTAAGTGGACTCAAAATCCCCAACCTTGTATGATAAGAGTACGGGTATATACAGTCTTAGTGTGAGGTCCAGATTACCATAGTTAGTTATCAGGCTTTGTAAGATTCAATGTCGTTGTCAGGTATAAGTTCAATTAAATAAATTAAGTTTAAGTTAGTAATCCCTTTAAAGATCGTATTAATTCTTCTATTAAATAATGAGAAAGTTCTAATTACAAAAGGTGACCAAGTGTATGAGAATAGACTAAAGAGTAGGAGTATACTGTTCAAGAATACTGAACAATGTACAGTATATATATTTCTATATCATACGAACAATGTGCAGACTCTTCACCTTTATTTACATTATCCAATTCCTCATAATTTAGGGACAGGGTAGCCATCTTTCTCTTGCCGTCTATCTCCTTATTGCATGGCTCTGTCTTGTCCTGCCATTATGTATACAGTCTCCCTCTACTTCCTCTATATTACCTTCAAAGCTAAACCTTCAATCCGTCAGAGTCAATGTCCCATACATAGCCATTTCTCCAAAAAGAAAAAAGCTCACACTTACTGCTGATTTTGTTTACGTGTCCCACACAACTCTTGCGTTGTCTTGCTCTTGATACGCTCCCCAGAAAAAATACTTAAAAGCTTCGACACAATATGTGTCCCAGATGTGCTGAGCTACAGGAGAAAAGTTTGGAATATTTATATATTGCTATACAGTATATGAAAATGGGTCACACATAAGCCTTTGGCCCATCAGGTACAGTGTAGATTCAACAAAATAAATATTAAGCTTTGGAATACAAGAAAACAATGTGGCTAACACTGCTCTTGGCAGTCTACATGTCCTCGACAAATCTAACAGGAGAATTGATGGGGTGCTCTGAGCCCAAAGACAGTGACTTTCAGGACAGGAATTCTGTATCCATTTGCCTGCTGCATCCCTTAGTATATGTAGATTTTTTAATACCCAGTACTACAGAATCACAGGATTCCACTTGTTGTAGGTATGAATTATAATTTTAACTAAACCAGACAGAAAACTATAAACATGTGTCTAACAGCAGCTAAGATGTAACTTCAGGAGCTGAAGGAAATATGAACATCCAGTATATATGTCTCTATGATATGGTATATTTCAGTGTCAACAACAGTGAATCATTCATTATTCATCACTATGAATTACAAATTGAAATTGAAAAATGTGAACCTTGGAAAATCAGTACCCCTAAAAGTTTCACGTCACTGGACTCTACCTTAATATAGTCCTTCTGACACACCCAGCCATGAGTTAGCTTGTCGTGTGTTCCCTGGATCTTCATATGTTCTATCACAGCTGCTAGGCCAAAATCGTCCGCTGTGTTTACATTAATCTGGAAAAAAGGCATCAAAACTTTATTTTATCCTTTTTCTGTTTATATTAAATGGATGGCAGCTTCCACATTCTGCTATTCCTAACCCACATGATGACATACCACACACTTTTTGCTGTCTCTTTAATGATACAGTATTAGTAAGAGTTTTTCTTCAAGTTAAATCAATGCAACATCAAACGTTTATAGTATAATATTAAACAAATCTTATGGTAAAGTTACATCAATGAAGCACCATACAGTATACAATCTGATGACTCAACTAAGCACAGTACTGTACTCTATACAGGCAGGTATGACAACCTAGAAAAATAAAGATTGAAGCAAACTGGGAAACAAAATATGGTTCATGGTTGTGGTGGTAATTCTGATACCTGTTTGTTGAGGATATATTTCCATAAGAAAAATGTCTGACAGACATGGTTAAGTGTCAACATTACTACTTTGTCCTTATCTTATTTATTCTGTTAA
Source organism: Homarus gammarus (assembly GCA_958450375.1). Classification (NCBI taxonomy): domain Eukaryota; kingdom Metazoa; phylum Arthropoda; class Malacostraca; order Decapoda; family Nephropidae; genus Homarus; species Homarus gammarus. The sequence continues at coordinate 2,899,517 of CAUDMG010001492.1, forward strand.
TTTCAGTTACTTTTTTGTTCAAGAACAGTAAACTCAGATGCAATTATTTCATGGGTAGTTGTATTGCATACTAGTGAGTGTCTAACAAGAAGGATTTAAATAAAACACATCCCCTGTCTTTGATTATCAGAGTGAACTACTCAAAGTTAGCACATACATGTACAGTACCATCTTTGCATATCAGAAAGAATAATCTTTAAGTGACAACACTGCACAGAGAACAACATGAAAGTCCAATTATTTATTTTTTGTAAAGTACCATTTGGAAAAGTACACCTACAGGTACAGTCAAAGAAATAAATATCTTCCCAACTTTTGGTAAATACATTGCGGGAAAGTTCAGCCATCTGACGCACACATCTGTGTACCTCATAAACAGTTAGCAGGCCTGTGGAACCTTAGAAAGGGGTAGCCAGTTACACCATTGATTCACATAATTACTTTCTCTGAAGACCATTCATCATTGGGCACATGTGTCAGAACTGTATTCCACAACTAGAATAGTACTGCTAAGTTCACTAGTATTTTGAAACATCAGTTCGTTGAACAACTCAAAACTTGGATATACTCTGCACAGTAGACAGGTGTAGTCATGGTCAGGCTCTTGGCATAATCTGCCATGTTTCAATATTTATTGGCCAAAGCTGGAGAGATACAGTACTGTACTGTGCTTGTTTCTTAGACTGTACTTTCCGAATGTGAAAGTTCACGAGTCAGCCAACAAGCGATGGCGTCTTTCTTTTGATGTACAGTTGCTCAAAAAGTATCTGAAAAACACTGTTCATGATAATATGACCCATCAGGCGTATGTTTTGGGAAATGGTTGAGGACCAGGCGTAAAGGTGGTAGACCTGCGTGCCACAATGGTTGAGGACCAGGCATAAAGGTGGTAGACCTGCGTGCCACAATGGTTGAGGACCAGACGTAGAGGTGGTAGACCTGCGTGCCACAATGGTTGAGGACCAGGCATAAAGGTGGTAGACCTGCGTGCCACAATGGTTGAGGACCAGACGTAGAGGTGGTAGACCTGCGTGCCACAATGGTTGAGGACCAGGCATAAAGGTGATAGACCTGCGTGCCACAATGGTTGAGGACCAGACGTAAAGGTGGTAGACCTGCGTGCCACAATGGTTGAGGACCAGGCATAAAGGTGATAGACCTGCGTGCCACAATGGTTGAGGACCAGACGTAGAGGTGGTAGACCTGCGTGCCACAATGGTTGAGGACCAGGCATAAAGGTGGTAGACCTGCGTGCCACAATGGTTGAGGACCAGACGTAAAGGTGGTAGACCTGCGTGCCACAATGGTTGAGGACCAGGCATAAAGGTGGTAGACCTGCGTACCACAATGGTTGAGGACCAGGCATAAAGGTGGTAGACCTGCGTGCCACAATGGTTGAGGACCAGGCATAAAGGTGGTAGACCTGCGTGCCACAATGGTTGAGGACCAGACGTAGAGGTGGTAGACCTGCGTGCCACAATGGTTGAGGACCAGGCATAAAGGTGGTAGACCTGCGTGCCACAATGGTTGAGGACCAGACGTAAAGGTGGTAGACCTGCGTGCCACAATGGTTGAGGACCAGACATAGAGGTGGTAGACCTGCGTGCCACAATGGTTGAGGACCAGGCATAAAGGTGGTAGACCTGCGTGCCACAATGGTTGAGGACCAGACGTAAAGGTGGTAGACCTGCGTGCCACAATGGTTGAGGACCAGGCATAAAGGTGGTAGACCTGCGTACCACAATGGTTGAGGACCAGGCATAAAGGTGGTAGACCTGCGTGCCACAATGGTTGAGGACCAGACGTAGAGGTGGTAGACCTGCGTGCCACAATGGTTGAGGACCAGACGTAAAGGTGGTAGACCTGCGTGCCACAATGGTTGAGGACCAGACGTAAAGGTGGTAGACCTGCATGCCACAATGGTTGCCATGTAATTTATAAGACGTTTCTGCCGTTTGTCATTAACATGTTTCATATGAATATAATTAATATGGTTATATTAACAGGGAATGGCAGTCTAAAAAGATATTATCCATGTTAGACACATACAGTAAACAATATGTGCATGGTAATGCTTAAATGTTCCACTGCGCAACAACAACTAAATGCATGTGTTGACTGTATCCATATGTAGCATTTGGTATGTATACATGTAGTATTAGATAACACGTTATGTTATATTAATAGGTAAGGTAAACAGTAATGGCATCTCACGTTTATTGACTTGGTGTAACCACCTCCCGCGTCCAGAACACATTGTTTGGGTTCACAGCAACATGGCAACTCTACCCTGTTTTCGATACTGCGTTTCACATAGGGCATCAAACATGCTATGTATAGTGATTATACTGCTTTCATACAGGTATGACTATAATGCAATGCTTACAGTTTACATTTTGATGGATACTTGTAATTATAAAGATAAACTACCCTGGTTATAAGCAGTTGCGAAACCTACGACTACTCACACTTATCAACCCTACCGAGGCAACAGTGCCCAGACAATAGGGGTTGTATTGTGCGTTTTGACATCCATCAGACCCACTTTTCAGATATTTTTTGAGCGACTGTACTGTAGTTGGCATCAATCAAACTGGCGATATGTTCACTAGTCTAAATCAAACTCTAAAAATAATGATGAAAAGGTCTGAGGTTCTCCATAAAGCAGGTTACCATCCAAGAAATGTTACATGAACATAATTGCAAAGCCACTACCATCACCAATTCTTTTTATTCATTATGGAATCTATCAAAAAACAGATTAGAATTGCAGTAATAACATAAATGTACTGTACTGTACTATGTTGTCCCTACAGCATCTACTCCTGGTCTCCACTCAACTAATAATGCACTTTGATTGTTGCATCTTTTTTAGTACAGTACATATGAGGCGCCCCGCATCGTATGGATTTTTCGCGCCAAAATTTGAAACCGAGAAAACCGCATTTAAAGCCTTTCCAACTTCAAACATGCAGTTATTTGAGATAGACTTCATTTTTTATGCATTTTGAAGCTAAAGACTGTACTTGCAGATGGTGGGTAGTGCATCATGAAATAATGTACTGGGTTGTTGCAATGTTGACTTGAAGCAACAAAACTCCCACCCGCTTATGGCTTTTTTTACTTTAATCAATATCAGAGTGTAGATCCCACTCACTGGAGAGGCCGTGGCGTAGATAGCAGACGCTCATTGTCATTGGCCAAGATGGGGGAGGAGGCTGTAGGCTGGCAGCTGTGATTGGCCGCCTACTCCTCTCACTCACTCACTGACAGGATGAGAGCACCTTACGACATGAAAGCCAAGCCCATAATTTCCTGTCTGCCACAAATCGATGTTCTACCCTATTTTCAAAGGGCTTTCAACCTTATTTACAGTGTGCTAGGGAGATCTTATCAACTACCATCATATAGAGCTTGGCTGAAAATAGTGCTTTCCAACAAAAAACGGGTTTCGCCCGGATGGTCTGGAAGCACTTTACGATGCGGGACGCCTCACATTACAGTAGCACTAGGAGCTTAAGCCAATGTCTTCCAGTAAAATTTAGGCAAAAGCTATTATTTTCTTGTATGCAGCTGCACTATAGAGCAGTGACTTTAATCCTTTATAAATTAGGACTTTGTTTGTTTAATTAATATTATTACTTTCTTCACCTGTCATCATCACTTTTCCATATCATCCAGAGGTTTATACAGATTAGAGTGGAAGACGAGCAAGATAATACCTAGACAGAAACACAGTACAGCACTGTATAGCAAGTGAACTGGCTAATGATGGGAAACACATCTTTTGACAATTCCAGCTTGTGTGGTGAACTTCCTTATTTCTGTTATTTTGGGCATCTTTTCTTTATTATAACTTTTCAGAATAAAAGAATTCTGAGGTCATGTAAGCAATAAAATCAATCTTTACAATTCCATGAATTAGAATCTAATGTCAAAATTGACATCAGATGAGACTTTAAAGCGAAAATATCCAGAGGAACGATATTTAGAACATGAAGCCTAGAAAGAGAAAAAGTGTCACATCAACCTTTACAGGTATTTCATGTTGCCATACAGGATGTTAAAATCATTATTCATGGGAAATCCTATGGACAAACCTTGCATTTGTGGATTTTGTGACTAGATGGAGTACCGTTACTGTCTATTAAGTACCCAACCTTTAGTATAGCTGCCTTCCAAGGTTTAATGAATATGGAAGCCTCCTCTTTATCATGTTTGCACAGACCCATGGATTCAAGGTGATCTGTGGATACAAAATATAAATTAAAAACACTTTTAATTTATATATAAAATTATCAAGGAATAACTTGCGGAAAAAAATTGCTTCAATAATGATCAAATTACATGCACTGTACAGTACAGTACAGTTCAGTACAGTACAGTACAGTACAGTACAGTACAGTATTTTATTGTATATCATACCATCACAGAGACTGTTCCAAATTTTCTATGATTGTATAATGTTCATTTTCAAAAAAGGCATCTATCTGGGACAAGAAATATTTGAAAATCACAGGATCAATATAATCAGTTAACTTACTCAACCTAATTTGTATACAGTACTACAATATTTTTTTTGTACTTCTGTATTTAAGATTATGTATGCATAAAAATGAGTAAAAATAAAATGAAGAAAATTACATACTGTACAATATATCTAACCAAAATTTTTAGTTAAAAAATACCCATAGCAAAAAATTTCCCAGTGATGTAAAACAGTTGCAAAAGAAAATAAATCTATATGTAAATCTTCATCTACATTAGGTGTAAGAAGATTTAAAGTAGTATATATAGTGAATGAAATTCTATTCTTCAAGTAGTGGCATTAAGTAAGAATGTAGGTGTGCAGTATACAAGCTCAGGCAGGATAAAGGAGCTTACTGGTAAGGTTAGCCTATAGCAAGTATATACTGTACCAGGTAGCTATTGTTCAAAGAAAATGACCCACGAAAATGCATGAATTTTAACCTAAAAAATATTACACTTACATAGTCCAACCCCTTACTTTTTATATAAAAATTTGATCATTAAAACTCAAGACTATACTCGAGTATACTGTACTGTATATGGAAGTTTTAACCACATATTTTCCCCTTATCTTCAAAGTTCAGCCCACTTTGATAGACACTACTGTCGCTGGTAGTGGTTCATATCTCCATAAATAAACATCAGCGACAAAAATAAAGGTCATAATGCATTCATTTCAATCACCATGAGAAACCCAAGAAAAATTTTTTTAGTTATTAATTTCACAATACTGTATGGTCACTAATGAAACTCTACCCAAAACATACTTAAAGGAACTGACTACAGTATATAGGTACATAGTGTACTATGATGTACATTCGCAACAAAAAGTATCGGTGCATACTGTAGTGTGAACAATTTGAGACCAGTGACAATAGGTATTGGGAAAGGCGAGTTGTTCCAGCCGTATGTTGGCAGCCCTGATTGTCAGCCATATGGCAACACCTAGTGAAGGGAGGGAGGGGGGGGGGGGTTATGAGGATACACTTACCAACCTTCCCGACATAACACAGTGTATACGTATCGTTTCGTAACTCGTCGATCTCACCCTGCACCAATACTTTTTGGTGCGAGTGTACCTGTGCCAAAGAATTCTTGATACCTGTATATGATCACAGGTTTAAAAGCTATAGTGAAATAAAGGAGCTAGTGGATTTCTTAGAACAATTACAATGGTTAATATTTAGAAGTTGCTAAGCGAGGAACTCTATAATGATTCTTTCACAGGGAGAACTGTGTAGAGCATGAGAAATTAAGAGTATTATTAGACTTTTGGACAACACAGAAATCTTAGGAATTTTAATTTTACTATAGGTAGTTTTGACAATTGATTATATATATATATATATATATATATATATATATATATATATATATATATATATATATATATATATATATATATATATATATATTTCATTAGCCCAATAAAGCACGCGGACTTCTACATGCAATCAACACCTCAACCCGCCAGGATTCAAACCCATTGGGCTAATGAAATATATATGGATCCTCGTGTTTCGAAGCTGGATTTGGTAAAACATTAGTCTGACCACCTACGTAATACGGGTAGTCCCCATTAGAGGTTCACGGCGCCATAAGCGCGTTGAACAGGCTTTGTGTGAAATATAACAAAGTCTAGGACTACTTTTGTATCCTGGTGGTCCAGCGGTAGCGTTCCCCGGTCACAGTCATGGGCCGTGGGTTCGAATCCTGGCGGGTTGAGGTGTTGATTGCATATATATATATATATATATATATATATATATATATATCTATATATATATATATATATATATTTCATTTTTAGTCCATTTAACACGCGGACTTTGAACATACAATCAACGACCTCACCAGCAAGGAATCGAACCCTCGACCTACTGGGTGTGACTAGGGAACGCTTACCGGCTAGGCCACAAGGACACTAAAAGCAGTTCTAGACTCTGTTATATTTCACACAAAGCCTGTTCATCGAGCTGATGGCGCCGTGAACCTCATTGGGAAACTGCCCGTGCCTCGTATGTGGTGTCAGTAGCATTTTACCGAATCCAGCTGGTATGAAACGCGAGGTACATATATATACTTCATTTTAAGTCCATTTAACACGCGGACTTTGAACATACAATCAACGACCTCACCAGCAAGGAATCGAACCCTCGACCTACTGGGTGTGACTAGGGAACGCTTACCGGCTAGGCCACAAGGACACTAAAAGCAGTTCTAGACTCTGTTATATTTCACACAAAGCCTGTTCATCGAGCTGATGGCACCGTGAACCTCATTGGGAAACTGCCCGTGCCTCGTATGTGGTGTCAGTAGCATTTTACCGAATCCAGCTGGTATGAAACGCGAGGTACATATATATACTTCATTTTTAGTCCATTTAACACGCGGACTTTGAACATACAATCAATGACCTCACCAGCAAGGAATCGAGGGTTCGATTCCTTGCTGGTGAGGTCGTTGATTATATGTTCAAAGTCCGCGTGTTAAATGGACTAAAAATGAAGTATATATATATATATATATATATATATATATATATATATATATATATATATATATATATGCCAGGGTGGGCTATTCCCCGTAAAAAAAAATGGAAGTTTGGATGTCACATGATACTTGTGAGCCAATCGGTGGAAGACTTGTTGGCAGTGCTCTGGAATTTTTATACACCGAGGGGGGGGAGGAGAGGATAGGTGAAGTCTTTCTGATTAGATTCCGTTTCTTCAATTTCTTGCGTGTTTTCGCCCTACAGTATTCCTCTACTTTAAAGCCCTGCCCACTTTGTGCAACCAATATTTGTGGTAAGGGGGTGGGAGGGGGGGGGGGGGTCATATTTACACTATAAAATAAATTGTAAAAACTTATTTTCCATAGTAATTTCGGTGCATGGCAACTTCTTAATATTTACCCAAAAGTATCAACAAGTGGATGCCATTACAAGGTGGTCCATAAGATGGTAACTTACAGGTCTCGTAGCCCCCTGCACACACAAAACTCTGAATATACAAACACAACACAATGACACTATATAACACGGACTCCATTTTCACTCCTGTCTACAGTGGTTCTTCTCTTATTATGAGTCAGTTTCCTCAGGTTGCACGCCATGAAGTAACTCTTTCCAGTAAACACTTCCAAATTTCTTTACCTATAACGTCAACAAAAAAACAGAGATAAACAAGGATCTGACTCTTTATCGTCCCTCATTACATCGGTTCACCAAACCTTAAGAGGTCCTTCTGAAGTCCGCAAACCATGTAAATATGATAAAATTATTAAACAATGTAAGAGGTTTGTTAATCTCAGTATTAATGTTTTGAGGGCACTCATTTTACATGCATTTTTTTTTTAATTTCAACGAAAAGTTTCTATGTTTGTTTGGGACAGAAAACACAAACAAGATTCAATCCAAATATGACTTGTATACAGTACCATATTTGTTCTCAATACTGCATTTATCCATTATTTTCAGTATGCATATATCAGTTTTTGATGCAAATATATAAATCTTAAAGATAGGTAAAACCCTACTTAACAGTAATACTCAAGGTCCTTTAGTTAGTATATTTAATGGTTATTATATCTGGTTGATTTTCGGATTTCAGTTGACGAGAAAACAGGAATCGATTCTGGGTCGGGTGAGAAGGTTAGCTCACCTATACAAAGTCTTTAACACATCATGAAGCTCTTTAATGTTTCTTTTCTCTTTTTCCTGGGTGAAGAAAAGTAAGGGTATTTAGTCATTTAACTCCAGATGAAATTATGGGAGTTTCCTTGGACTTCATACAGAGGGATTAATCATAAACTTGTATTTTCTTTAAAAGTGGAATGTATATCAATAACATGACATGACGTCACTTGTAAACAAGTGTGTTTACCTTACGATTCACAGGACAAATGAGTGGAAGCGACACGATGGAGGGAGGGGGTACCTCAGGGTGCTCCTCCAACACCAGTGAAGATGGGGTTATTAAGGACACATCAAATAAATTTAAATACCAGTGTAAGTGGTGTCTTTGCCATATTGAAATAAGTATAAAGTTACTATTTATATCTACTTCAGTACAGTTGTCGAGGTAAATGTGCACAATGGTTCCACAGATTTGATAATGGTTTGCTTCCCACGGGATATATATATATATATATATATATATATACCGGGTATATTTTTTTTCCGAGTGTATATTGGTGTTTTATAATTGACCTTACCTAACCTAACAAAGAATCCTAGAGATAATGGTAAAAACGAATGTTAACCACATAATATTTAAATGGTGAGGGGGAACAAAAAAAAAGACACCGTTTTTAATGCATCACAAATGGAAAACCTGTGGTAATATTTTACTTTGTAATAGTATTACACGTCAATCAGGAACTTTAGGATTTTATTTGGTATTATTGCGTTTACACACCGTTCATTCCTACCACTAATCTATTATCATATTCGAATTAAACGTCTAATTATAAGATAATTTTTATCTATTACATTACCAGCGGAAATGTATAATAACGGAGATAGCTTTTCCAAATAAATTTCTATTTTCTTCCATTATTTCCCGCCATTATCGTCTGCCTCTCACCCAACACTGCATGTCTCTCGCATCTCCTTCATAAATCATGACGCGCATGCATACCCGTACACGTCACGCGGCCAATCAAAAGCGTTTTTGCTAATTCAGAGTATATTTGGCCCAATCAAAATCGAGTTTTTTTTTGGGTCTCTCATATTTTGAAATTCAAGTTCAGTTCCGACCATGGAAGTCTGCAATGGATGTCACTTGAAGTATATGGAGCTGATTGCGAGTTTTTGGGAAAAAAAACATAGAAACTATAGCATTTTTTCAATCGCATGGTGTTCTTCCAACCTCAGTAAAGTGTACTAAGAGCAAGACGGAATGTAAATATCGCAAAGACCAATATATGTGGCGTTGGGTAAGAATCCCAGAATGCAACAACGAACAAGAACCAGGCCAATAAGGTAAGAAATAGGTGATACTATCATATGGTGAGAGTCAGTTAAGTTAGGTTAGGTTTTGGTTTTTCTAGTGTTTTTTTTATGTATTTTTTAGTCGCTTAGCCACTTTTTTCGGAAAATGTCAAACGAAAAAAAATCGCAAAAAAACCGGCTAATTTCCGGCAAAGATGAAGGTCATATTAGGTCTAAACACACAAATACACCAGAAAAATATATTTTTTACTTGCTAAAAGTGAACGGTGTGACAATGCAAATTTATCTTATATTTACTGTAAGAGACAAGTGCTTTCTTACCACATGAAAATTATTAAAATTAGAAGGATTTCACAATCAAGATATGGTTTAGGCATGGAATTTTTCTTAAATGAAGTTTTTTCATGTTGAATACATTGGTGATAATGGAAGTACAGTATATGGAAATGCATGATTGTTAAATTATGACTCTGTGGGGTCACTCCGAGGTCACCATTTGTGGGGTTCAGGATGTTTGGTTCACACTCAGGATGGAATGGAGAAAGGAAACTCACAATGTGCTCTCTATATACATGTTGTATCGGATGTACAATGCAGCTTGGTGCTGGGAAGGCAGCATGGTTACAAGCGTGATGTAGAGAGAGCTGGTTGGTGAGGACGCTCAGAGAAGGACAGCTTGTGGGTCGCCATGCTCGCCGGCGGGAGAGAGGACCGCCAGGCAGGCGGAGGAGGAGCAGCGAGGGCCGCCAGGCAGCAGCGGAGGAGGATGTGTTGCTGGCTGCGGCTGTAGATAGAAAGAGGACAGGTCACCACGAGGTCAGGTCTTAAATAGCGGGGGTAGGTGTGGCTTAGTAGTTGACCCCCGCTCCGTGATGTATGGCGGTGCTGGTTGACCCAGACCACGAGGCATACACTGGGGAATTGGTGGGGTCGGCTACTCAGCGACAAACAGCGTTTGTAGGGGAGAAATCCACTACAACTCTCTACCTTTACTTATCAAAGATGGACAAGGCTTTAAAGCAGAGGGAAAATGTGGAATTAAAACATATCTAAAAGAACCTAACGTAAACTAATCTGGACAATGTACTCACCTAATTATTCTGCACACACACTAACATATAAGCCAGTTTACACAGTAATAATCTACCTTCCAGCCATGCCATATTGATAATACATGCCACCCGTGATGTGCCCTTCCACCAACTTTAAGTTAAGTTTTCATAGAATGTAAAAGCTTTCTTACCAACCACCTAAATGGCTAGTAAGCAAAGTAATAAGTTAGATTACCAAAAGAAATTGAGAAAAACATGCAAGCGGAATACAATTGACGCAATGTATAGGATTTGTACTTTTCAAATTCTGTATTTATCTCCCAGGTTTTCCAGTAAGTAAAGATGCTCCATGTTCATTGTCTAATTAATGATATAATATTTGTGCTCCAACTGTTAACAAATGTTTCCCAGCGATCGAATTACCCTAAATTCTATGCAACAGAACACTTCCCAGCCTACTTATCCATGGGTAATCTACCTAATCTAACCTAGAATAGAAATATTAAACTTCCACCCAAGGATAGGTAGGAAAAGTTGGCTAATCTTATACAGTATTTGATAAATCATAATATAATTTAATAATAACTTTTGCAATTAGTTTTGGTGTGTATAAAAAGAAAGACACTGCTGCTGGGAAGCTACCTTGTTCATGTGTATCACCAAACCAATATTGTTACAAAAAATTCCTTACCAATACTATTACAAAAAAAAATTCTCAAAGTTGCTGCTGCTGTTTCTTAGTCAGTAAGAAACACAGTACAGTAGTGTTAATGTCTGTGAAACTTTCTTACTCATGTAAACCTTAACTTCACAGCTGCAGCTTTCCTCACGGGCATTGCTGGTGTGTCATTGTTGGGAGGATTTGGCATGACATTAGGAATGGCTAAGAAGAAGGACCCAGAAATGTTTAACAAAGGCATCATTGGCACACGAGAGCTGCGTGAAGCTGGTGGGGCACTTGCTTTGAGAGCTCTAGGATGGGGCACACTCTATGCTGTTGCGGGATTTTCTGTATTTTGCTTTGGTGCTTGGAAACTGATGGGTGCAAAAGACGTGAGTATCTCGGAATAATGTACTTCATATAAATGTGTGTGTGTGTGTACTACTGCAGTAGAAAAGTTGAGAATTGTATTAGCCTAGAAATAACATTAAATTGTTATCAGTGTTGGATGAAGCTCTAAGTTCATGAGTAGTCCAACAGTAATTTAATATGTAAAGGTGTATTAATGTATGTGGATCACAGACATTATTATACCTATGGTTAGTATTTACTATATACTACTAGTATTAGAATATATCTCTGATGAAATACCATTTTGCAAACACAGTAAATTTTTATCTTTCAGCTCCAAGAATTCAGAACAAAAGCAGGAGGTATTTTACCCAGAATACCCAAGAATAACCCACCTCAAAGCAGGACAGAGTTTGAAGGATTAAATGACCTCCTTCAGTACATTATCGATGAAGATGAGAGAAAAAAACATGAGACAATATCAAAAATATCAGAACCATTCATGAATAAAAAATAGTGTCTTACAGCTACAGTTTCATATTTGTGTTGCAGATATGGTTATCTGTAAATAGTGTAAAGTGTTGTATCTTCTGATGAATTTATGATGTGTAAATACAAAATACAAAATGAATGGAATAAAGTGGAACATGGTAGGTGTTCAACGTAGGGTGAAGATGATTGTTTTTTTTTGGATACAAACTGGAAAGAACTTACAATCTTTTATAATATTTTGTTTTGTTATATAGTTATTAGCTACTGTATAATGTAGAAATTAGTTTGTGAATAATATAAATGTATTGTAATATGCAGCACTCAAAATTTTATATGTCTCACTTTGCCACAGTCAGTGTACAGTAATTTGAAGATGAATAGATTTATTATTGTGCTTACATAAGCTATGGGCCATCCCATACCCTTCATCCCTCCAAGAATAAAAAAAAGTAAATAACAATAACAATTATTTCTTATCTACTGTATTGTATTTGCTTGACAACCATAACTTCTATAAATTACTGTTGTAGGGATCTTCCATGTTATTCCTGTTTATATTGTCCTGTAATAAATTGATATCTAAAATAGTGTGTAGAGATGTTATGATATACCGGTGCTGTACAGTACTTTCCTTTTCTGCAGTTGTCTTCCACTTATCGTCCCTTTCTCTGAGATCAACGACACACAAAACAGGGAGAGGATAGAAACATAGGCAAATAATACAATATACTGTACTGTAATATCTTTTCCATGTCATGTTGACAAATTACTTTCTTTTTTTTTTTTTTTTTGCTTACTTTTATCTTTACCACTGATCAGCTATTTAGCTGCTTGGGCGATTGGTCATGTGTCTGATTTTTGGCAAGTACTGGCTCCTGAATGTATCTGAACTTGCTCCAGTGCTGGTCAAGTCTGGCCTTGAAGGAACTGACACTCGGTGCCATCACAACACCCTCTGGCAGGTTGTTCTACTAGTTCACAACTCTCACTTCGAAAAAGTTAGCCTTCACAGTTTTCTGGACTTGTGGCTTCTTCACCTTGAGCTGTGATATCTTGTGGGGCGAGCGTCCGCCAGCTCCAGGTAAGAACACTTGACTGAGTAGTGCCCTTTGAGATGTTTATACACCTCAATTACCGGTGGGTCCCCTCTTGCCTGTTGGTAGTATAAGCTAGGCAATTGCAGGCACTCCTATCTCTCTGGGTGCTGAAGTGCCAGCACCAGTCTGGTGGCCCTCCTTTGGACATTTTCAACCAACTGACAGTTCCTAGCATATCTCGGGGACCAAACGGAGTGACAGTACTCCAGGGGGAAGCTCCTCGCTTATGAAAATCATTACGAGGGACAGACCGTCTAGTTATCTAAACTAATTTCTAATAAGACCTAATAATTTAGTTACTTGGTTCACCTTCTTACAATGGCCCAAGAACTTCAGTTCATTGTCAACATACAGACCTAGGTCCCTTTTGCATTCAGTCTAAATTAATGCGGTTCTTTGTCCCATTGGGACATATGATACGCCTCCTTACCAGTGGTATGTCCCAGGTGAATCTTCTTGCACTTGGTGACATTGAATCTTGACCATTTCTTCAAGCTCACAGAGATCTTTTTGCAGCTCTTCGCAGTCTGCTTGGTTCTTAATTTCCCTAAATAACTTTGCATCGTGCGCAATCATTTGTAGGGAATGTACAGCTTCTCGCATATCATTTATGAAATAACAGTGGGCTCAATACACTGCCCTGTGGTACCCCGCTTGTCATGGGTGCACATGACGATTTCATGCCATTAATCACCACACACTGCTTGCGATCATAGTCTCCAATCCACGCTAGGGCACTCCCCCGAATCCCGTACCTTTCCAGTTTAATTTTTAGCCTTTCATGGGGTACGCTGTCGATAGCCTTGGCAAAATTTTGGTATACAGTTAACCCTCACTTTACGCGGTTAATGTAACCCGGAGGGTCCCGCGTAAAGTGAATAACATAACATATGGGATTAATTGAAATGGAGTCCGGGCCGATCCCCAAACTCCACTTTTTGATGACACACAACTATGTTGTAGTAAAAATTTTATCTTAACTTTATGATGGTATGAAAAAACAAGTAATATAGAAGAGGTTAGGTTAGGAAAGATAAAGGTTAACATAGGAAAAATAAAGGTTAGGTTAGAAAACTAAAAATTAGGTGTAACACTTACGGTAGTAGAAGAGATGGGTCGGCATACGGGGATGGAGGCTGGTTCCGAGGCAGAGGGCAGATTACTGGCCCTCAGGTGAATCACCATTACTAGGTGAATCACCATCACTGTCACTTACAGTTGTCAGGGCTTCCCTGACAAATCCCTCAAAGTCAACTTCACTGCCACTATCACTGGCTTGGGCTGGCTGTGGTGGGTTGCGGGCGAAGAAATCTGTTATGCTTTGCTGACGGCTGGCGTTGATGTTGTCGTGATACACCTTGATGTACGGCTCCATAGCCTGCACCAGCCGGGTATGGAAGACTTCATAGCGGTCATCGTCATTGTCGCGGGAAAGGAAGGACTTCATCTTCTCTGCACACTCCATGGCACCCTTAATATCACTATGACTTAAATTGTGTTCTTCGGAGAATGACGCACCTTCTTCCTCCTCTTCACTGACGTGTTCTTCTTCCAACATCTCGTCGGCAGTCACTTCAGGATCTCTGATCACCTCCAGGATGTCGTCGTTGGTGGTCTCGGAGAAGCCTGAAACTGTAACAATCTGCGCAGCTTCTCTGGCAAGGTCCACTGCTAATGCAACATTCTGAACCTCACCAGTCACAGATTGACTCCTCCTCTCACCTGGCATTCCATGCAACACATGTCTCCATGCGTGACGAATTGTAGCAATAGACAGCTGATCCCATGACTCCACCAAGAAGTCCACAGCTTTCTTGATGTTAAATACTCTCCAGAATTGTTTGAAGAGTATTTTTTGCTGTTCCAACTGTTGATCCTCATCTTCTTCGCTCTTGCTATCGGTGGTGGTGTCACTCAGGTTACGCAACTCTTCCCTGGTGTTGGTGTAGTCGTTCAGGAGCTGGAATTTTTTGGTTGAGAATGCAGCTTTCACATTGCAAATCAACTCCTGGTCCATGGGCTGGATTAATGACGTAGTGTTGGGAGGAAGGAAGACCACTTTTACGTTGGGGTGACGATCTAACAGTAGGGGCGAGTGTCCTGGTGCATTGTCCAGCAGCAACAAAATATTGAATGGCACATTCTGTCGCTCACAGAATTTTTTTACATCGGGAACAAAACAGTCATCAAACCAGGAGAGGGACAGTGTAGAGAACAGCCACGCCTTACGTGCGGTCAGCCAGTGGACATTTAGCTTGGTGATGTCCATGGTTTTGTAGGCGTGCGGCTTGCATGCTGTGTGGATCACCGATAACTTGAGCTTACAGGTACCGGAGGCATTGGTGGTAAACAGGACAGTGATGCGTTCCTTCTGCATTTTCCGGCCCCGAATCCTGCTGGCATTCTTCACAACGAAGGACTTGGAAGGTAGCTTTTTCCAGAAAAGACCAGATTCGTCCATGTTAAACACCTGGTCGTTGGTGTACTGTCCTTCCTCCATAATCTCACGTAAAAACGGAGGAAATTCCCGAGCCGCAGCACGATCAGCACTCGCTTCTTCACCACCAATGTTTATATTGGTGATCTTGTTCCGGATCTTAAACCTCTGTAACCACCCAGAGGAAGCATTAAAGGGTTTGGGCTCTGAAGTTCCCATCTTTCGTGCCATGTACAGTTCACGTGCGTAGTCCTTAACAGAGCGCGTGTCGACCGCTATGTTCCGTCGCGCCTGACGCACCAAGTACCTCACAAGTAATTTTTCTGTCTTGAGAAGCACCTGGTTGTGAAAATACTTGATCATAGAAGCACCTGTAGACTTTGTGATCTTCATGTGCTCCTTTATCTTGGCTGAATCCTTCTTTATAGTCCGGATCGTAGATTCGTTCACACCATGCTGGCGCGCTAAATCAACCTGCCTTGTTCCTTTCTCCAACTCTTGGATGATGGTATACTTCACCTCGTAGCTTAAGGAACGTCGTGTCTTCTTTGGTTTAGTGCCGCTGGGTCCAGGTAAGGAAAGGTTTCTCTCTGGGGGTGGTGGTCCGGCGGAAGCCATTTTACGGAACAATGGATGCGCGTTTACACGGAGTGGCCTTGAGGGATGAAACTGCCGCGGCTAGGTCAAGCGTCGTCTTTCCTCCCTCCCTCCTCTCTCCCGGGTGGACAAGTCATAATACTTTAAGCCAATTACAGCTAGCAGCAGAGGGGGGTAGGGATGCATGGCCAATCACAGGTCTGATACGTCATATGACGTCAGTGATAACGCAACAAAGACACACACTGCGCAACCTTACTGCGCCGCTTGCCCAAGCAGAGGGAGGAGGAGGGAGAGGCAGGCGGGCGGGTGGGGCGAATCTAAAAATAGCGTCGCGCCGGACACTCTCCGCGTAATGGGGTTCACGTACCGCGTAATGTGAGCACGTGAGGTTCTGGCAAGGCACCGCGTAAACATGGAAACGCGGAATGCGGGACCGCGTAAAGTGAGGGTTAACTGTATATTGTCGATATTGCCACCCTGTTCCAGAATACGGGTCCAAACATCCAGTACCTTGAGTAATTGTGTTCATCATGAGTGTCCCAGCATGAAACCGTGTTTGCAATCCTTTACAAGGTTGTTTCGTTGTAGATATTCCATCTTGACATCTCTTATAAAGCTCTCCAGTATTATACATACAGTACTATGCTGGTTAGACTCACTGGTTCATAATTATTCGTGGAGAGACGGTCACCTTTCTTGAAAATAGGATTCACATAGCCATTTTCCAATCACTGGGGATCTTTTGCTCATCCAGGCACTTACAGAACAGGATCTTCAGGGGCTCAGCAAGCACGTTGTACAACTCTCTTAGTACTGTGGGATGCACCATGTCAGGGCCATGATTTATGAACCTTTAGATTTGACTATTTATTTCTTATACCCTCTTCTGAGAACATAATGTGGGTCAGCGATGTGTCGAACCATCTGTCCTCAAACGCAGTAAGAGTGTTCGGATCCTCCCTTGTGAACACCAAGGAAAAGAAACTGATCAACGCCTCCAGTTTGTCTTGGTTAGAATCTGGATAACTACCATCGTCAAGCCTCGGGTCCAGTACTCCTACCCGCAATTTTAATTTCGACTTAGCACTCTGACATGATGATTTGTGTTACCAGTAAGTACCTTTTTATATTGCCACAATGAATGAGTCACTTAGCATTACTAAGAAAGACCTCGGTAGCAACAGAATATTTTACAGTGTGACAAGTGATTAAGAATATTTGTATAGAGGTTCTGAAGATGCCATCAACCCCTCAGGATACGAGGAGATTGGTACAAAAGCAGGGGGATAAGCCTCGCCCCCTCAGGATCACACTTGTGAGTGAGGAGGATAAATGGGAGGTTATTCGGCAGGCAAAAAACTTAGCAAGGAGCGAGGCATCTCGGAGTGTATTCATTCACCAAGATCGCACGGTAATGCAGAGGGAACAGCACAAGAAGCTCCTGCAGGGCTTGAAACAGAGAAGGGAGGAGTCGAGGAGGAATGGGGATGTGTGTACATGGGTTATATTCAGGGGAAGGGTAGTGGAAGCCGACACAGAGCCAGGGAGCAGCAACGCACCCTCCACCCGGGAGGTGGCACCAGCTCCGCCTACCAGCCGGGAGGAGGCGAGCGCCGTGTAAACAATGACATTTCTAACCACACACTGCAAAATACAGTGTACTTAGCAAACGCTACAGCTTCTGAGAATGCGGGGGAGGGGGAGAGGGGACCGAAGTTACTATTAAGAGCAGAGATGTTACCAAGAACAAATTCTGGCTTGAATGTTATGTACACTAATACTGACACTTTCCTTGAAAAAGAGAGAGGAGTTTGAAACACTACTAGTGTGATCCTGAGGGGGCAAGGCTTGTCCCCTCTGCTTTTGTCCCAGCCTCCTCACATCTTGAGAGGTTGATGGCCTATTCAGAACCTCTGTTCAAATATTCTTAAACTGTATCTTATCGTGTGTTATCCTACTCTCAATTCTCTTTGCCTGGCTTTCAGGGACTCCAAAAACTATTACATTGTTCCTGCTCTGGAAACATTCCTGTTGTTCCTCCTCTCCTCTAACAGTAGGTCCACTAATTGCCATTTCTTCGACACACTTCTTCAGAGTCCTAGCTGATGTAGAACCTTTTCTGACCCTGCATTACTCTCCGCCACCTCTCATGGCCCTGTAAAGGCGTCGGCATAACTCCTCTTTGCAACCACCTCCATTCTATCGGCTACTTCCTCAGTCTTAGCAAAGATCTCTTTCCCAACTTGTTCTAGTTTGGCAACCAGCAAGGCTCCAGCTTCATCTATTTTCGTCCCTAGGGAACTATGCAGTCAGGACAATACCAGCAACAGCCTTCATGCTTTACAGCAATTTGTATTGTCCAAAACTCTGTATTGGTCATGTCTGTACCATGTACATCCGTCGTCACCCTGCATTAATCACATGTCATAACCCTTATGGTTGTTGCTGTTGGTGGGGGGGGGGGGGGGGGGGTGGCAAACTGTGTACAGATCAACACCTATTAAAAAAAAAAAAAAACTATCGTACTTAGCTGCCCTCTGCTGGTTTTAACCTCCCCTTATTCATTCAGTGCTGCCTCCATGACAGTGAGTTATCTTCTGATTTCCCCCCCATTTTTTTCCAGTTCTCCTCAACGAGTTGTTGGTATCTGTGTGCTATCCCAATGTACACTGTATCTTGCTATTGATGACTGATCATATGCCCACTCAGTCCTTTATTAACCCTAAAGCCCCGGGTTAGGGTGCTGCTGGCAGTACCCCCCACGCAGGGTTAAATCGAGAAAAAAATCAATATTTCCAAAATTAATTTAAAAAAAAAATGGCGGGAAAATAGGCGGACGTTCTGGAACGTCACCCGGGGCTGAGGGTTAACACTTCTAATAGTCGGTTTAATAATAATAATATTGATCATTATTATTACTGTGATAATTTCTTTTAATCTGTGTCCTGGTAGCAGGGCCTTAACATCAAAGTCCCTTTAAAAGCCCCGTTCTGCTGCCTGGGTATAGGACGTTATGGCTAGTGCCATCCACAGGGCAAGCACAATTTATTTCATCTGAGCAAGAGATATACACCTCAGTGGGATGACTTCCTTAATAATCACATCAACTAATTTGAAGTCTAAGTGAAGTGAAATATGGAGGTGATCGTCCCCTTATGGCAATTCAATGTTTTTTTAAAAAGGAAGAGAAAAATAAACATAAAACGTAACTGCCTCCTGTTGGTGTTTTAACCTCTTTGGCACTGTGTTGCATCATTTACTCTTTTGAGAGCCTCATTTATTTCCTGAAGGCCTCTGACATCTGAAAACATTGGTTAATTCTCAGAACCCCTCACACAATAATGAACTTTTAAAATTCCTGGAAGCCTCCATTACCTTATGGAAGCCACTACGGGGTATTAATTTCTGAAAGGCTCATTATATTCTGGAAACCTCTATCAATTCCAAGAACCTGGACCACTTCCTGAAAGCCTCAAATAATGTACTAGAACATCACACCCCTGAGAGATGGGCAGTGTCAACTGAGTGCCCACAACTTCATCCACTCCCAAGACAATAATAAGTACCTGTATTAATGAATCAGGCAGGTTAGTACCTCTACTACATACAGTACTGTATACTCAAGGCTAGTGCCCCTACTACATATATTCAAGGCTAGTGTGTCTACTACATACACTATTTACTCCAGGATAGTGGCTCTACTAACTACTGTATATTCAAGGGAGAGAGGTATTACCACATATACTCAGGGCTAAGGGCACTGCAAAACATACTCAAAGTAATGTAACTGTTCAATTAAATATCTTGATTTGTCCAAATCTTGTCCAGTTGTTTCTCAAAGGTCAGCATTACTGTTTTCTATTACTGTGTGTTTTCAAAAGGATCTTCAAACACATTCAATCCATTCCATTAAGTAGATAACAGATATACAGTACAAGTGACTGTTAGGTGAAGAATTACTGGGTAACTCCAACATGCCTATGAATAATATTGAGCAATGATGTCAATAAGAATGTCTATTGAAAAAATTACACATTAAAGCCCCACTAGCAAGACTTAGTGACACACAAATACATATTTGCTAAACTGGCCATGATAGCTAACGCAGACGGTGGACGAACTTAAATGGTATGACTAACTTCACTAATTACGTGGCCAATGGTCACATACAAAAGACTCACTGTTTACACGGCAGCCTCCATCAATAACTTTGTCCAATGATTGTATGGAGTGCTGGTCTAGAGCAAACTATGATTGTAATCTGTTTTTCATCTTTCTTCCACTCCTACATGATCCAGAAGACTTCGTTCTGCAGACTTCATCATAAAATCACAACAACAGCAATTCATTCTATTTTGTCCTGAAAATTCAGTTTCTGATTTACTATTAATTAATAATCTCTCTGTCAAGATAAGTTAGCTTCAGTACAATTTATCAAAGATTTGATTCACCTTCATGATAACTTAGTTCTTAAACGTAAAAAGGATGTGGCAAACATAAATATTCATACAACCATGATTTTAATTTAATAAAAATAAAGTTGTGCTTCTACAGTGTATAGTATGTAAGAATACATATGCATACATTTTAGTTCAAGAAAAACTATGCATA
The DNA here is from genome assembly GCA_958450375.1 of Homarus gammarus. NCBI lineage: Eukaryota > Metazoa > Arthropoda > Malacostraca > Decapoda > Nephropidae > Homarus > Homarus gammarus. The sequence continues at coordinate 2,920,305 of CAUDMG010001492.1, forward strand.
AACATGTACTGTATAAGTGCATTAGCATACATTTTAATGTAAGTACCCGAGCCATAATGTTTAATATTAATACACAAAATCTTAGAGTGTGTGGTCATAGCCTTGTCCGTTAAGCCACACTAAAATGGCATCATAGTTCTTTTCCATCCAGGCTGTGTTGAGTGTGGCTCTCTCGAGTGACTGGTCCAGAGCCCTTCTGGCTGATCCCAGTTGATCTGCATTGTCAGATTTAAACTTCATCAGCTGAAAGACAAATAAAACATCTGAGGAAAATTTATCCATGCAAAATTAACAACAATGCAGATAAAACATCTTGCTATTTTCTCTGACTCAGGAATGGATGTTGCTGAATCCATCGAGCTAAAAATTGGAGAGGGGAGGATAAGGAGGAGAGAGCACAGTCCTATGATGATAAAATATCTCACTTTACCTTGTAACAGTCATGTAAAAACATAACAAATACACTTCTTTTAACACTGGGGATAAAGAGGCTATCTATTAACTATAAATTCCTATGCCAGACAGCTATAGTCATTAGTCTCTACGTATTTGATGATGGAGTTTGGTAACTTCCTCCCTCTTTATAAAATCCATGATCTACCCCCTGTTTCTCTTAGTCTTGTGTACTTGCTTCTCACCTCCTTGAGTTCCAGCTGAGAGTTGAAACCTTGGCTGGCAGCCTTGGCCAACCTGGAGAGATGGGATGAGCCTGGTCCCAAACTGAAGAGAAAAAATGGTTATGCTACATTCTTCTAACAGCATCCCTTCCACTATGGCACCCCTTTTGGCTAGCTTCTAAAGTAGCAGATTACAGTAACATCTCATATTTTGCGTGATTTCCTTTCGCGTTTTATAATTTCACGAGCACTACCTAAACCAAGTCTTATATTTGGCGTAAAATATCGTGAATTTCATGAGATCCAACCAGGTGAACGCTGTAATATTTTATGTTGCACTATAAGTATGTTTTTGGGTTGGATAATGAGGAACAATCTTTGGAATGATGCGAATAAGGTGCAAAAAATGAAAAAATCAACGAATAATCAAACACAATAATTCGGAAATTTTCGAATAATGTCAAAATGTACTGTACCTGTATACAGTACAGCACTGTATTTTATAATTTTATAGTATACAATATACTATAAAATTAGAAAAATGAAGAACATGGGGCATACCAACGGCAAGGAGGCATAACATATGTCCCAACGGGATGAAGAAACTGCTTTGAGACTGAATGTAAGAAGGACCTATGTGTGTATGTTGACAATGAGCTGAAGTTCTCAGGCCATTGCAAGAAGAGGGTAAATCAGGCAAATAAATTATTGGGTCTTGTAAGAAGGTTGTTTAGATATCTAGAAGGTCCGTCCCTCGTAACGATCTTCAAAAGTGAAGTGCTGCCCCATCTGGAGTACTGTCACCCCGTCTGGTCCCCGAGATATGCTAGGGACTGTCAGTTGGTTGAAAATGTTCAAAGGAGCGCCACCAAACTGGTGCCTGCACTTCGGCACCTCAACTACCCTGAGAGATTGGAGCGCCTGAACTTGCCTAGCTTATACTACAGCCGGGCAAGGGGCGACCTAATTGAGGTGTATAAACATTCTCAGGAGGCACTACTCAGTCGAGTGTCCTTACTTGGAGCTGGTGGACACTCGCCCCACAAGGGGTCACAGCCCAAGATTGAAGAAGCCACAGGTCCAGAAAAGTGTGAGGGCAAAGTTTTTCGGAGTGAGAGTTCTGAACTCTTCGAACAATCTACCAGAAAGTGTTGTGATGGCACCGAGTGCGAGCTCTTTCAAGACCAGACTTGACCAACACTGGAGCAGGTTCAGGTACATTCGGGAGCCGGTGCATGCCCAGTACTTGCCAACAGAGACGTGACCGATCGCCCTAGCGGCTAACGAGCCAATCAGTGGTGAAGCGGATAAAAGCAAAGTAAAAAAAAGTTTGTGTGGGAAGTGCACATCTGTATTGAGGTAGTGACATAGAGGTATACCTCCATGGGTAGTAGTGAGCTGTAACTGGCCAGCCACACTATCCCTCCTCCCGTGTGATGTCAGGGCATACAGGCAGCAGCCACACACTTCTCTTGAGTCAGTTTCATGACTGCCCGGATGAACAATCAGGTCAATTAAGACAGAATTTGTATCATTTGGAGGTTATAAATGGGAAAATCAGAGGTTGATGTAGAGTGGTCAGTCTATACTGTTATTTTTCCCATTAGTTTATGTATTTGAATTTGGCACAATTTTTCCATTCTACTATATACAGTGATCCCTCGGTTAACGAAATTTCGGTTAACGAATTACCTTCCATTAGATTCTTCACTTCGGTTAGCGAAAAAATTTCTGTTAACGAATTCCTTATGAATTTTTCCCAACATGTTTTTGCTTGCATTTGGCTGTTCACCAGCTGTAGTATTAGTCCGCCAATACAGTAATCGGTTCTAGGGCTTAAATTCATTATCATTTTAGTAAATATCAAGAAGGTTGTACTATTCAACCATTTTAAAAGTTTCATATTAATTTTTTTAGTAATTTTAACAATTATTGAACATAATTGAAGTACAGGAAACTAGTTTTTTGTGCACCAAACAGCCACTCAACACACCAAGCTTGGTGTCAGTTTGTTTATCGGTTCAGAGGAAGGAACATCTTGTTTGAGACTCTTCAACATAAATGCTTTTTTCTGTGTTTCCAGTCAAATTATTGGTCATTCTGAAGTTTATTTTACATAATGACAATATATAATGCAGTGCAGTGTTGATTTAAAGAAAATAATCTTGAATTACACCAAGTGAACTAAAATTTTATGGGTGAAATGGCAGCATGGGGTGACTACTCTTCCACCCCAATGCCTTCTCTTCTCCCTTCTCCTCCACCCCCACTTCCTTCTCTTCTCCCTTCTCCTCCTCCCGCTTCAAATTCACATCAGCATCATCATCCAGGAGCCTTCTACATACACACCTCAAAGTAAGTGTACTTTCCTGCATTTTTTTTTTACTTTAGGTAATTTTCGGTGGGCTGTAACCAATTAACTAAAAACCCATTGAAACAATGGTTTCGGTTAATAAAATTTTCGGTTAACGAACAACCTTCTGGAACGAATTATGTTCGTTAACTGGGGTACCACTGTATTACTCGCGAAATACAAGATTTTACTGCAGTTCAGCTTATTTCATTAAATTTCTCATAAGCATGATTAATTCACTTTGAAAATCTGTAAAAAAATTTGTCATCCCAGATACTGTACAGGGTACCTTCAAAACAATGTCGAACTCCTTCACCCCTTTCAAGACTCACTATTCCAGTATGACAGGCCACTGATCCTGGAGGAAGTTCCAAGCCAAGTCACGACCCACAGAGTTGTAAGCTACAGCAGTGAACACACTTGAAGCATCTTGCTTTCTGATCCCACTCTTTTCGGTGAAAGCCATCTTGAGGTACCTGGGTAATTACTATACATTTAATTTTTAAAGAAATTGTTATTTATAAAATATTAAAATTCTGTATTATCATAAGCAGTTGTAATATGAAGGTCGTCATCAATTCAATAGACAGTTCTTACGGTACAGTACCTGTATATAGAAAAAAAATTCTGTGTAATGGATACAGTGAAATACAGTATTTGGAATATAATTTTCTGAAGACCAGCATGATTGGTAACCATACACAGTACATCCAACCTTACCTTGCCAGGATCCACACCTCCTTAGTACAACCCATGGCAGACAGAAGCATTGCCTTCTCTGAGCCAACATTGGACTTGGTATAGCGTGTCCAAGCTGCCTTCCATTCAGCTTTCCCTCCACTGGCCACACCAGTACACATCACTGTGTCTTGCACATTCACTGGCACAATGCTGTCAATAACATGAATAATCAATTATAGGTTCAATAGTACAATGTTGTTGTTCATAACAAGCATTTAGTTGGATGAATAATGGTAAAACAAAGTTGATATCATGAACATTCAGATGAGTGCCTGAGGGTACAAGATTATTATTACAGTAATAGTCTTAAAGAAGGCTGAGAAAAGGTGGTGTTCTTGCTAGTGTATTACTGTATTTGTATTTCAGGATGTATCAGTTTGCATTATGATGTGTAGGGTGAAACACAATATAAGTTAATAAGGAACAACCTTTCATTGGCAGGTGAATTCATCCAGATAGAATACAGATGAACAGCATTTTTAACACAGGAAGGATGACCCAACTTGCAGGCATACTCGAGGGCAATGACTCGCTTATACTGAGTCAGATGGGGGTCGTCTGGATGGTCATCAAACCCAACAGAATCATACAGAGGCACCATTAAGGACCGAATGTATTCCTGAATTGATAAAAGATGGAGAGAAAAACTTTAGAGGATGCTGTCTCTAGCATGACAGGAAGACAGGTGTTTACTAACCCTTTCAGTGATGTTACTGTATGAGACATGATGATCGATGAGAACACTAATACCATTAACAATGCATTTATTTTTCAAACCATTCCTAGAATTTTCATAAAATAAGAGTACAGTACAGTACTCAGTCGGTGAGAAATACCCACAGCACAAAGATATAGACTGAAATGGTTTATGTTCTTTATGTTCTAACTTACTCCATACACTCATATCATAGATGGATTTAAGAGCCATTACTCAGGGTGTTGAGGAAATTTACATAATGCTAAACACATTCTAATCTCTTATACAGTAATGTCAAATATTTCATTGGAAAAATATTACAAACGGTAATATTTTCCTATCAGATGGTCTTAAGGAAGGTTTTTCCCCATGTTAAGAGTCCCCTAATGAGTGTAGATTAAAGAGATATTTTTTTTTACCAATTACCCTTTTCAAAATTAAAACTGAGGGCCACACAAATTATATTTTATCTCTTTTGTTATATGCTTTAGTTGTTCTACACCTCTTCACACACACCCACACTATCATAAAAAACTAAATGCTAACTCTAAACACATAAGCAAGGTTTGTTGTATGCTGTACTGGTCTAGTTTTTGTAAAAAGTGGACCAATGGCTCTCTACACTTGAAAAAATTATTGACAAAGGATTGGTCATTTGAAACCAAATTTGACAGAACATTCTTCATGCTCAAAAGATATTTATTAATCGGGTTATTAAAGGGGGGAATTGGACTCCCTAAACTTAGCCAAAAATAGAGCCAGCATTATATGCAGCCATTGTGCACTTGTACTATGAATGGTTAGAAGCTGAGGGAAGTCCACAACTACAGTACCTTAATATCCAATAACACAGCCACGGTGTTGAGATTCAATGCTTCCCTAATTAAGAGCTGCAGACCTCTCTATTTTCACAGTTCTTTCATAAGAACATAAGACCAAGAGGTCACATCCATCTTTTATTTTATAGCATAATTACTGGTGCTTAACTACTTTGGTGTATCAAAAATCTGTGCTTTTAAAAATTATAAACTCAAAATACAGTCGAGCACATACAATATTAATACTGTACCAACTTATGAGTGTTTCCATAATTGAAGACTGCTTACCATATATCCCATGTCATCATTCAGCCACAGTAAAGCATCATGCTTTTTTCAGTTATTTGTGCTATATTAGGGTGTGTCATAGGAGGGAAGATCAGCTAAAACTAATGGCCCATCACTTTTTTGGTAGATTTTAGTGTATATAAACAGAAAATAATTTCAGTTTCAATATTTTGCAACCTTTTGCTAGGTAAATTTTAGCGTGAAATTTATCGAAAATCTAACGTACAGCTGCATTAGTGCATTACAATTACATAGTGAACATTGCTTTCTGACTTCATTCTTTAACAACCCAACTAACAATATTTTTTTCTGTTTCAGATTCTGATGCATTTATAAGTTGATAATATTTGCGATGGCTGCTTGTGTCAGGACGAGGAACCAAAAATCCAGCCATCTCAGTCACTATCTTGGGTCTGGGAGAGAGCTCCTGAAGTCGGAGTTGCCTACATTGAGAGATGCTTTGAGATACGGTGTTTTAATCAGGCAAATCAGTGAAAAGAACCAAAGAACTTACACAAACAAAGACATTGCCAGTGATATGACCAAAGCTGTCTTGGCACAGTACATTCTGGCTAATGCTCAGTTCAAGCCTCCAGTCATAACAAGTCAGAAGAAGATTAGTGAGAGACTGCTAGCCAGTTGGGAAAAGGCAAGAGATATCTCTCTTGGGAGAGGAAAACTTGCAGTTAAGGACAGCTTTGCCAAGCAACTGGACCAGTTATTTGACATAATTACTTGCAAGTGCCCAATTGTTCTCTGTCCTGAGTTTGGATGCGATCGTGACTGTAAATCCGAGGCCCACATCTCCTGTATTTGCAAGCGTGAACTGAAGATTCCTGTGATCGAACTGGCATTTGTCAAGCACAGAGAGAGAAGACTGGCAGTATAGGGGCTCTCATGATTTCTAGCCAAGATATTCCGGAGTCCAAGAGACAGAAGAGGAGAAGAGTTGCCGAGGAAAAGAGACTTGAGAAGGCCCAGGGTGAGGTAAAAAAAGGCCGATGATTGGAGTCAAGCTGATTCAGAGTTTAATGACTTCCCCATGGCTGGTCCGAGTGCTGACCAGGAGAATGGTGACTTTGTCCCTCACCCAGAAAATAATGATCCCAAACCTTCCAGGCATAAGATTCGAAATAGGAAAGATATCCCGAGCATAGCTCTGGCCAGCATGCGACACCACACTGGTCTCAGAGAAACTGCAGAGATAGCAACAGCTGCCTGGATTGACGGTGGTTTGATAACACCTGATGATGTTCACCTGGTGATAGATCATAACAAAGTAAGGAGAGCTCAGGAGAAACTTGTCAGTAACCTAGAAGAGGAGTTTGATAAGGGGATAAGAGAAAATGGAATCAATTGTTTGTTCTTTGATGGGAGAAGGGATGACACTAAAGTGTTCATGAAAGTTGGAGATTCTGACAAGTTGTTCCCTGCCATGGTGAAGGAGGAACACTACTCCTGCTGCAGTGAACCAGGAGGGAAGTATTTGTGGCATTTCACTTCAGAGAAAGATGACATCAGGAAACCAGCTGAGATAGTGGCAGATAACATTGTGAACTGGCTCAGAGAGAGGAACGTAGACCAGACCCTGCAGGCCATTGGAGGGGACAGCACCAACACGAACACAGGGTGGCAAGGGGGGGTCATACAGTGGATAGAGCGGAAGATTGGGAGGAAGCTGGTCTGGACTGTTTGTGACCTCCACACCAACGAGTTGCCACTCAGACATCTGATCCAGGAGCTGGATGGCAAGACTCTTTCAAACAACAGATGGTCTGGTCCTCTTGGCAAGATGCTGGACTCTGCCACTGAGTTAGAAATAAATCCGAGCTTTGAAAAAATCACAGTTGGCCCTCCACTCGTTGAGCTTGCACATACTGTCATTGACGACCTGAGTACTGACCAGAACTATGGTTACATGATTTGCAGTGCCATCAAAACTGGGGTCATGCCTGATAGACTTGCTTACCTGCAGATAGGTCAAGTCTCACATTCTAGGTGGCTCACAACGGCTCTTAGGTTCTGCAGAATTTGGGTCGCTCATCATAAACTGAAAGGGAACCAGCTTCACAACCTGAGACTTATTGTCCAATTCATCTTGAGTGTCTACTTGCCAAATTGGTTCAACACCAAGGTCAAGTCATCATTCTCCGAAGGTCCAAGGCATGTTCTCTTCCAGCTTGAGCTCCTGAGGAGTCAGCCAAGGAAGGTTGTTCAGATTGTGGAGCAGACTGTGAGGAGATCTTCCTGGTATGCTCATCCAGAGGCAGTTCTGCAGACAATGCTCTGCAGTAAGGATGAGGAGGAGAGAAGAGTGGCAGTCAAAAAGATCTTGGATATGAGACTTATGAGAGGATCTGGGCATGACGAATCAGTTGGTGACGATTCCTTCAGGGTCAGGAAGACTCCTGAAGTCAATCTAGGTGCCAAGACCCCCACTGATCTCATAGATCTGGATAACATCCAGGCTGACAGTGAGCCCCCTCTTACCTGCAGCCTCACCAATGTTCAAGTCAGAGCTTTCCTGGACAACCCCATGCATGTCCCTGCCTGGCCCTCGCACACCCAGAGTATAGAGCGTTGTGTACAGCAAGTGAGCGAGGCCAGCAGTCACGTGTACAGCCAGAAGAGGAGGGAAGGCTACATCCGAGCTCAGGTGGTCAGCAGGGAGGTGATGAGTAGAAACAGAAGCAAGAAAAACATGTTCTCTATGGTGTGCAGCAACACCGGGTCGTAGTAGTAAAACCGGTTTTTGTATTTGATGATTTTGTTTTCTAAAGGAATATTAAATTTAATAAATGTGTCAAGATCATTCGTTTCACTATTCTGGATCATTTTCATCCTAATAAATTAACCTGATACATTTACTTTACTTTAAATAAGCTATTTAGTGGTGTTGGTAAAAGGGTGGGAATACTGAATTTTCATAAGATTTCAAGTTAAAATTTACCTAGCAAAAAATGAAAATTTTTCGAATCTGAAGATATCACATGATTCTGCACATAGAACTACATCATTAATACCATGGGCCGATTTTTCAAACTCAAAAAAAAAAAATTCGCCTCCATATGACACACCCTAGTGCTATATTCTTATATACATTATATCTTTATATTGGCATCCAAAGAGTCTCCAAGTGTTAGTTCGAGAGATAATGTTGTAAATAGGAAAGTATTGTACTGTACCTGTATAGTACAATATATAATTGACTTATTATGGGTACTCCTCAACATGCCTGTGTATGAATTTAGGAAACTTTTAGAAAAGCCAAACAATTTCATCAGGCTTGTGGCTTTACAGTTGGATGGTTGCATAAAATTAAGTTACATCATAATGCATTAACTACCTTAAGACAAGTGGTGAGCAACTCTGTGAAGGTTACATTATGTTCTGACCCCAATCTCTGCTTCATGTTTCTAAAACCTATAAAATATCTAAATTCCACACACTACTTGGTCCAAAGGATTATGGATATTTGATAGTCTAATTAATTTTCTAATCTTATAAACACTTATAAATAATCTTCAAATAGTCTTCCATCCTTGCTAAATAACTAGTTACATGCAAGAAGCAAACCTCTAAAACGAACTTTTGTTCCGTAAACATACCCTGAGAGCTCCATACCCTGCAGCACGCTCAAACATATTAATAAGGTAGCTGAAGGAGGTGAGGGCAACTCTCCAGGGCACAAAGTCCTCCTCTTTCTCTAAATAAGTAGTTGCTGTCAGCACTGTTGAGTAGTCTAGCAGACCTAGATTTATAAGAAAACACTGCATTTAGAATCAGGTATCACAAAGTACATCAACAAACCATGAATTAATGTAAAGGCTTTAACAGCTACTAAAGATCAAGGTGATACAATAAACAATGGAGAAATTGCTGAAGAAAATATCTGAGTAAACCATGAGAGATTTTGTGAATTAACAGGGTTTTTTAATACAGGTACAAAGGGTGCCACTGATATCCAAGTCCCCCCCCCCCCCCACCAGAACTCTAGACAGTGATTAGAGCAAATGTAGATCATTGAACACTTGTGAGATATTATTGTCATAATTATATTCTCCTACCAACTTCTGTTAAAATACTGTACATCACTGTTAGTGTGATTCATTGTGTTCAAAGTTCCTGGATGCATGAATGGATGGTCAGACAGACAGACAGAGAGATGGACACTTAGATGGAATTAAAAATACTTAATAAGGATAAACAGACACACTTTACACCCCCAGCTGAGGGTAACACAAGTCACAGAAAAGATTGAATTTGAATGCATCTCTAAGAAGGGTCACTTCTTATAGATAAAGTCACATCATCTAACTCATCATAACAAAGTTTTACAATATAATCAAACACAGAGCCATGGTCACCTTTAAAACTACTGTATCTGCATGTGGACTCACCTGCTTGTGCCAAGTTGAAAGCATCATCCAGTAACTGGGCACGGTTGGCCAGATGAATGGCTTTGTGGTCACTGGCCAGCTGACCAGTGAGGAGTTGCCAGGTGATACTATCATAATTAACTCTGTAGTAACCTGACACTTGGACATTGACAATGACCCAGTGTGTCAGGTTTGGTAGTCCTGTTAATGAGTAAAATACAGTATAGAAGAATATTACTGTGCTCAATTTAGTACATACCCATACTGTGAATTACCATGAAGAGTACCAAATAATTAGCCTGAATACCAAGGTTGCACTTATTACACGGAACGTACAAGTTGAGCAAATGAAAAAAGTTCAAGTTAAGTGTGATGTACAGTACTGTACCAACACACTGCCCTACAGTATAAATATTGAGATAACAATATTGTTAAATGTAAGAGGATGCAAATTGGTTGTATCAATAAAAAGAAAATGTATTACATGTTCCACTATGGCAAAGACACATCATTAACTGAAACCAAATATATTTATGTTAACAAGGAAGTGAATTTCTCAGATCACTGTGGGACGAAGGAGACAGTAGCTAATAAACTACTAGGACTTGTATGAAAATCTTAATTACTTATTCTCTTTACCACTAATCAGCTCTCCGGTCAGTCAGGCAGTTGGTCATTTCTCTGTTCCATTATAAAATTTTGTGATTAGCACTATGTGTGAGCTCATTTAAAACCAGACTTGACCAGCAGTGGCACATATTTAAGTACAGTAGCTACATTTAACAGTCCATACATGTCCAGAACTTGCTGACAGTGAGGAACAAAACAGACCAACCAGCTAAGAGGCTGACAAGTGGAGAGAAAATAAGTAAAATAAACAAATTAATTATTACCTAGAGAAAAAGCATCCACCTTACTTTTTCTGCACCAATTCTGTAGTGGTCATCTGTGTTAAACCAGTTCACTACCTATAATAATGGAAACAAAAATAATATACCTGAAATTTCCAGAGGCTTTCTATCTTGGGCCATCCAGAATTTTGGGTTTGTCTGTTGAAAGTTTGGATTGTTCTGGGTGGTGTATGATATTGGCACCCACCAACCTGGCTGATTGCCAGAGGTCTTGTTGATTTCCCCAAGATAGAACCATTCCTAAAATACATATATGCTGTACTGTACACATGTGTCCAGTATATGGTTATGGATGACTAATTTCATATAGATATACTTTTACTTTACTTTTTACTTTTATCCTCTTCGCCACTGATCGGCTCGTTAACCGCTTGGGCGATCGGTCACATCTCTGATTACTTTAACAGATTTGGTCATAATAATAAAAACATTTCAGTGTTTCATAAAAGGAATGCTGAGGATGTTTACTAGTACTGTAGGTACCTGTGTGAGAGTAGCAGTTGTATCATTCCTCATAACAGAGATGACAGGGTATCCTGCCTGAAGTGTCCAGCTATCCATGATAGTTTTGACGGTGAGATCTACGGGCAAAATGCCATCTTCATGAGCTGCTTCAGTCAGATGCTGCCAGAGATCATCCTGTTCAGCATTGTCAAACTTGCTGTTGATGAATGCAGATTTAAGTTGGCAGGAACGACACAGCTATGCTTCAGCTTCATGTTGAAAGCAAACAAGGACTACAATAATACCCCGCTTTACGCGGGTTTTTTACGCGTTTCTACATTTACGCGGTAACCCGCCAGAACCGGAATATTCACTTTACGCGGTGCATCTACTCGTATATGCGGGAAGCGGCGTGGGCAGGGTGCGCACAAGGTCGCCCAGTCATCAAAACATTACCGAGTTCTTCACCCGCCACCCACCACAGCCAGCCCAAGTCAGTGATAGTGAGGATATGGACTTATATGGACCTTGAGGGGTTTGACAAAGAGGCCCTGCAAGCCTCTGTGGTGGATAGTGATACAATTGATACAAGTGATACAGGTGAGGGCCAATAATCTGCCCTCTGCCTCGGAACCAACCCCCCATCCCCGTGTGCCCAGCCATCTTTTCTACTAATGTAAGTGTTAAAAAACCTAATACAGTAAAAGTCCAAAAATCCGGATGCCAGAAATCCGGACCACCTGAGAATCCGGACTTTTCGAAAACTCAAACTTAACTTTTTTTTTTTTTTTTTTTAGCTGGCTTTTGTGTGCATGCGTGAGCGCCACAGCTGCACAGCGACCACGCGGTCGCCACTTAAAACGAGCTATCAAACTGTGACAACGTATGTAATTTTGAATCCTACTCATTCCATTTACAGAGTACTGTACAAGCCCATAATAATAATGGCTCCTAAAGTAGATAAACTTCGTTGTGTGAAGAGAAAGAAGAACACTTTGAAATTGAGTGACAAACTTGAAATAATTAAGAAACTAGAACGTGGTGTGAGCAATACTGTTCTAATGGAAACATATAACATTGGAAAGTCTACAATTTATGATATAAAAAAGGCAAAGAATAAAATTTTAGAATTCACAGCTTTATCTTTAAAACTGCTCTTTTAGACAAATGAAGCATGCTATATTTGCTAATGAATAAACTATCAAAATGTACCTGTTCATCTCTTCTTTATTTCTCCTGAAATTTGAATTTTAAAAGTACTGCCTGAGAATCCGGAAAATCCGAAAATGCGGACCGACCCAATCCCCAAGCAGTCCGGATTTTTGGACTTATACTGTATTATTGATATTTCTCTTAATTACTAATTGTGTGTGCATACCATCATAAAATTAAGAAGTTATTTTTACTACAAAGTTGGTATTGTGTCTGAAAAAGTGGAGTTTGGGGGACGGCCCAGTCTCTATTTCAATTAATCCCATATGTTTTGTTGTTCACTTTACGCGGGCCTCCGTGGGTTCAATTGACCGCATAAAGCGAGGTATTACTTTACATTAAAATGTGGTACAGTATTACACACCAGTAACAATACTGTAGTAGTTACTGTGATGCATGTCAAGTAACACAATAACATCACATAAACCTCATTACTTGTGCCAACAGGGTCAAGTGAGTTGAGTGTCTCCTAATTATATATATTGGCAGCAGAACTCATGATAAAAAAATAAGACAAGTTTATATGAAACATACATCCACCTGACAACATAACACCACTAAACAATAAAATAACTTACAAAGCATTAAGGCAGTTTGTGATGCCCTTCCTAAAGGTCACCTCTGACAAGAAGCGATGCATCATCCATATAATAGAAGCACCTGAGGAGAGAGGGGCAGTCAGTCACAGTTTGTATTAAAGATGGGTGTAAATCAATGCTGAGCTCATGAAGGGCAGATCCAGGGGAGGGAGGTCCTGGGGACACAAACACACATATACACAGTGTCATGCCAAATTTGAAACCCTGACACAACCCCTTTAAAACATATTATAACAAGGTATTTTACCTTTTTTGTATGATATTGTATCAAATATCTCGCTGATATCATCTGGACGGTTGACCTCTACATTGATAGGGTGTGACGACCGGAGACTGTCGAGCTGCAGGGCTATGTGGAGATTGTCTGTCAAGAACTGCTCCATGATGCCCCACGTTGGTTCAGCCTACATAAACATCATAATAAACATTTAGAAATGTCTTGATAACCACATTCAAACAGTACATAGACATGCCTTTAGTTATTACCTTCCCCAATTGCTGTATGTGTAAATTATCTCAACTTTTCTTTTTTTCCCCCAAGAAATTTTAAGTTTCACTTTTTAACTTACTGTACTTCTGAATTCATAATAATCCATTCTTCAGTTGTAACGACCACGGTCGTACACGTCAGTTAACGCCAAAATCAAATGATTCATATTACGCTCAATAGCCCACAAAACATGTACCTCTGCTTTATTTTTGAGTCCTCCATCTGAGGAGTCCGTTTTCTCGTCACTTCAAGATGCCTCAGTCCTCCGTTATCCCATTTTCTCTGACTTACTGAAACCAACCTCTCTATGTAATGAATTTGAATGTGAGAGAGAACACCCTGGTTTAGAGTCAGCTTAGATATGTCGGTTTACAGTTGAAACATTCAAGATCCATTGTGAGTGGTGTTGAACGCTTCAACTGTCCTTATTGGTAATAAGACGTGTCAAGTAAGTGAGTGTTGAGTCTGCCAGGACCAACGATACCCATCGGTTTCGTTCCCTAAGAATATCCATGAGTTTCTGATCACGCTTGAAGTTAGATCATTTTGTCGCCCTGACATCAGAAAATCTGATGTTTATAGTTTAATTAGTGTCAGTTATCTATTTAAGAAAGTCATTAATTTCCAGAACTATTCTGTCAACTGGTATAATCTCCAAGATCTAACGTCTCCCTGTGAATAGCTCCTTGTTCGCCTCCAGGCCTGAGTTTGCAGAATTGATGTTATCAACGTGTATATTCCACCTTTTCCTGGCAAGCTCAACCTCCGATTAGATTATATGAATAGACGTAGGAAATTACCCTGATCAGGAATACCGAAGTTCATAATTAAGTATACGGTGATCCAAAATGGTAGAGAAGGTATGTTGTTGGTAAGATTGACCTTTCTGGCATGAATATGGAGGCCCAAGCTGCCCAGCAGGTGCACGTATATACTGTACCTCTACACGAGGGAGAATCACGCATTCGTGACTCTCCCTCAACGTATCTCCAGGTATGTTCACGTGTGTTCCCCGCCGCCTAGTAATTCAGTTTGACTTAGTCAATTTTGTGAATATCAGTGTTCATGTGTTAACATAGTAACTTTTGTGCCAATTAAGTCGAGTAACGTAGAGATTTAGATATCGGCTGGACCGTTGCCAGACGTATGTTTTGTGTAGTTGAAGTTAATTATTGACGCATTCGTGACTCTCCCTCAACGTATCTCCAGACGCGGATGTGTTAGCCACTCTCCTGAAGGTCGATAGCTACCTATGGGCACCATGGTTCTTGAAGACTGTCTCTGAGGGCGCATTTAGAATCCCAGGACACGATTCCCCGGGAAGCGCCCTCACCACTCTGCCAGTGTGTAACGAGTCAACCTCCCTGAGTGCACCTAGCGAGCGAGCCTTCAGCTTGGCGGTCGCTGTAAACAACTCTGGCCCACTGACTCCGTCATATGATCATGGTCTACCTACTGTTCTTGGTTATAAGTATGGAGCCGTATTAATATCCATGCTTAGGGATGACTAGCAGAAATATAGTCATCCCAGGTAAGTATTGAACCCCTGAATGAGAGTTCAAGGTACCAGGTGGTTCCTTGTGAAGTGATAAGAATTATGGTATGTTACTAATTGTGGAATTGCCCAGTGTGTTATGTATTCATCTGTAGTACCCATGAAATAATAACCTGAGAGTATGAGGTTCTAACCACGAATTGAGAAGGTAATTTGTTCCTTGTTAAAGTAAGACCTGCGGGTCCAGGGTTATTGACAGTGTGTAAGCATTTCTAAATCTTACTTGTCACAGAAATACTACAACAGTGTCCAATAAAGTAATGAGTATTTGGAGGTGTTTAATGAGGTAATAAGTTCTTGAAGTGTTTGATGACTTAATAAGTTAATTTCGGTTCTGTTTAGCCTGAGTGAATCTAAGATGCATCTTCTCCACTCACTGTGTTAATAAACATTGAATTAGTAATCTGAGTATCACCACTCTACTCCTTCTAAACATTGGTTCCCAGAAAATAATACTTACTCACGTGCCTATACATCTACCACACTATCCAAAACCCTTCCATGAGTTCTGTTATATAATGAAAAGTCTGGGTGGTGGCAGCTACCCTTTGTAAGTATAAAGTGTTGTACTAAGAATAACATGGTTCCCCAGACTAACCCATGTATAAGAATAGACATAAAGCAAAGTATACTTCAGAAAGGTAAGAACATTGAAACTGAGAATACAATCTATATGACAGGAAATGAAAAGAAAGAACATTGACTTGGAAAACATAAGCAGAGAAGCATAAGAGTTACTTATATAAGAATATAAGGTATAGAGATAAAGAACATATAAGAATATAAGTAAGAATATATAAGAATAAATATATACTGTATGTAAAGAATGGAAGAAGAATAAGTATATAAAACAGGGTACTCATTGGAAGAATGCTACACAGGACAAATAAGTATATGAGTAAATAGAATACTAACAGAAAAGAATAGCTGGATGGTAAATTATTGAAAAGAGAAAACTCGGCCAGTTACACAGTTACCTCCCCACCCCTTCCTCATGATATCTTACAGGTTCTACCTATCAAAGGACCTGGTCTCTGGTAACCTATCTTAAGTGATCTATAGCAGCCAAATAACTTAATATAAACTGGCCCAAGATACCCTAACATTACTTAACATATTCTAGCCCTAACATAACCCAGTGTACTTTAACCTAATTTATTTTAGTCATAACATATTTCAACATAATCTAACATATATTAGAACCAATATAATCCAACTTGACCTAATCTACTACATCATTAACATCTAACTTACCCCCAATATAGCCTAACTTCTAACCAAATCTGCTTTAACATAACTTAACCTAACCAAATCTACCCCTACAATAACATAACTTACTCTAACCTAATTTACCCCTAAGAAAACCTAAATTACCCTAACCAAACCCACAGTCATAGTATGGTCTAAACCTCACATGAATAAACTGAGTCATACTCACAGCATTCAGCCCCACAAAGCCCATAAAAGTAGCAAAACCCTCCTTGAGCCAGAGGTCTGACCACCAGACCGGGGTAACCAGGTTCCCAAACCACTGATGGGCAATCTCATGGGCTAAGACATAACCCAAACTCTGCTTGCTTTCTGCTGAGGACTTATGTGGATCATACAGAAGTGCCGTTTCCCTGGAGAGAGAAAGTGTCAAATGAGCAGGTCATTTTGTAACTCTCTAACACCCTCTTACTAAAATTATTATAAATACTGTACCTGTATATACAACAGGTATGGCAACTCATGAAACAAAAGGTGCTGGATGTTTGGACTCAGATCCTGGAACGTGGTGGCAATATCGATAACGTATATCTGGACTCTTTACTTATATCCTCTTTGCCACTGATCAGCTCGTTAGCTGCTTGGGCAGTCGGTCACATCTCTGATACGCACTATTGGCAGATAATGGGCATGCACTGGCTCCTGAATATATCGGAACCTGCTCCAGTGTTGGTCAAGTGAATGAGCTCACACTTGGAACCTTCACAATGCTCTGGCAGATTGTTCCAAGAGTTCACAATTCTCATTCCCCTCCAAAAAATTTGCACTCCCAGTTTTCTGGACTTCTGGCTTCTCCAACCTTGAGTGTGACCCCTTGTGGGGCGGGCGTCCGCCAGCTCCAGGTACGTACATTTGACCAAGTAGTGACTCCTGATATGCTCATACACTTCAATTAGGTCGCCCCTTACCTGTCTGTAGTATAAGCTAGGTAGTTGCAAACACTCCAATCTCTCTGGGTAACTGAGGTTCTGCAGAACAGGCACCAGTCTGGTGGCCCTCCTTTAGACATTTTCAATCAATTGACAGTCTCTAGCATACCTCGGGAACCAGCCAGGTTGACAGTACACCAGACAGAATGTGACAAACAACTTGCCAAGGCTTTTGACAGCATCCCCCAAGAAAGGTTGAAAATTAAAATGGAAGGGTATGGAATTCGAGGGAGTGTCTAGAGTGGATCGAAGACTTCACAACTGCAAGCAGTGTGTGGTGATTACATGCCCAGTGCTTGCCAACAGTGCAAAAGAGACATGACCGACCGCCAAAGCGGCTAACAAACCGATCAGTGGCAAAGAGGATAAAAGTCAAAAGTAAAAGTAATGGCACAAAATCATAATGAGTGCCCCCTGACAAGCGAGGTACCACAGAGCAATGTACTAGGCCCATTATTTAACAATAGTTCGTAACTGAGACACGACCAGCCACTCAAATGGGTAATGATCTGATCAGTGGCAAAGAGGATAAAAGTAAGTAAAAGAATATTATTGGTGGAATTGGAGTAAAATCAATAATATTAATAATAATAATAAAATAACAGGATTAAGTAAAACATGAAAATTCAGGTTTGGCTCCAGGAGTCCTGATATTATTCTGGCACCTATGCGTGTGTCTTATACAACTACAGTACAGTGCAGTACTAGTGATGTAAACCTGTGGGCTGAAGGATTTCAGACAAGTCGAAAAATCATATCTTTTTTTTTTATAATTTCCACATTAATGTTACACTCTAACTATCTTATATAGTTAAGGTATGATAAAGACTCAAAGAAATTTAGAAGTCCTTTTAGAAATTATTTTTTATACTTTAGCTAACGGGTAATTATGTGCATACTATTTTCGGTGTTATTTTTGTGTGTTGACTGAATTCTTAGAGGACAATGGTATAAGCCTCGAGGATGATTACCTTAAGCCCTCTTCCTTCAAGGGCTATAATTTAAACTACTGTATCATCCTCAAAGGGTTACAACATAAATTCATCATCCTCAAATGGCTAAGTGGCCAGTTTAATGCTTTTTAATATCTCTGACCTCAAAGAAAATTCAACTTATGAGCTTCCAAGAACCTGTGTGATCCACTGGATATAACTCATAAGACTTACCTGTAAAGAATAAGCCCCCAATTTTCCATACCACGAAATTTAAAATCTGGTACACTTGACATATCCAGTTTAGGGAGTGGGAAGGGAATACTGAAATAATCCTCAAGGAAGGTGAGAATTGTTGGAGCAACATCACGAACATATGTGGCTTGGTCAAGGGCATCCTTGCGTGTCCAAACTGAAATAAATATTAATAACAATGTACAGTACTAACACAAATGTAAACAAACAGCTAAACAGGTGTATTAACATAACCTGTTTCTACATCCTCATGATTTTGTTGAACTTAAGAGTTATTATTAATCACACACTCTTATCATCAGCTTGATGCCTCATAATAATAACAGATATTTATGAATTCCTTTTTGACAGAAGCTGGCAGAAGACAGGAAGTAATGAAATATACTTTTTACTTTTACTTTTACTCTCTTCGCCACTGATCGGCTTGTTAGCCGCTTGGGCGATCAGTCACATCTCTTTTCATTTATATTCTTCACCAAAAGATCGGCTCGCTAGCCGCCCGGGCTATCGGTCACGTCTCTGTCACGCACTGTTGGCAAATACTGGGCATGCACTGGCTCCTGAATGTACCTGAACCCGCTCCAGTGTTGGTCAAGTCTTCTCTTGAAAGAGCTCACACTCGGTGCCGTCACCACACTCTCTGGTAGATTGTTCCAAGAGTTTACAACCCTCACTCCGAAAAAGTTTGCCCTCACGGTTTTCTGGACTTGCGGCTTCTTCAATCTTGAGCTGTGACCCCTTGTGGGGCGAGCGTCTGCCAGCTCCAAGTAAGGACACTCAACTGAGTAGTGCCCCCTGAGATGCTTATAAACCTCAACTAGGTCCCCCCTTGCCCGTCTGTAGTATAAGCTAGGCAAGTTCAGGCGCTCCAATCTCTCAGGGTTGCTGAGGTGCCGAAGTGCAGGCACCAGTTTGGTGGCCCTCCTTTGAACATTTTCAACCAACTGACAGTCCCTAGCATATCTCGGGGACCAGATGGGGTGACAGTACTCCAGATGGGGAAGCACTTCACTCCTGAAGATCGTCACGAGGGACGGACCGTCTAGATATCTGAACGACCTTCTTATAAGACCCAATAATTTATTTGCCTGATTTACCTTCTTCTCACAATGGCCCCAGTTTACTGCGCACCTCATTGTCATTCCTAAAAACCCGTTTTAATTCATATTACGCTACATAATATTCAAATCCACCGCGCTTGTAGAATCTCAGGAGAGACGTGTATTTCCCATCGGTTTTACCCTCAGGATCACTCTCAGTAAGTCCCGCTTTCGAACACAGTTGTCACTACGTTTATTGCACTCTCTACTGGCAAACGCAACCTTAAATTAGTCTGTTTAAATCAACTTTAGTAATTCGCCAGACCTTTGTCAACTGAGGGTCATCTTTGAATGAGTAACAGTTAGTTTGTTTGTGATTATTGTCATTGCGTGAGTAGCGATCACTGGCAACTCAGGGGTATATAAACTCAAGATGGCCAGGGAGCGCGTCCCCTGACGCTGCCCCGTTTGTCTCCAGGTCGAGGGTGGGCTTAATTGAAACCCACCAGTCGCTCGGAGCCAGTGGATACCCAGCAGTGGTCAATATAGGAGTGATGGCGCTGATTCGGCATGATTAATCGGCTCTACTCTACCTCGTGAGCCGAGGACCCCAAACCCACCTCGGGTCGGAGTGTAACCGACCACAACAACAGTTGTTAGAGGCGCCAGTGCTATACCCTGGGACAGGCCTTGGAATTATGGTCCACAGTGTGGTTGTATGTGTTTCTTACCAGTATGTATATAAGAAATAAATCAATTAAGACATGTTATGGTTTCACCCTTCTTTACCCTTATCGATCTGGTCAATGAAAAACCTAACCCAATGCCTAGTCCACTCTGCCCGCTACCTAACGAGCTACATGCTGTCCAGAGGGGGTCTGGCGGCAGCGACCCTTAGAAATTAAGATTAGAGTTAAGTTATCCCCTTAGATTTAGTGACCCCAGAATCTGGCAGTATACGAGAACTTCAGCTCATTGTCAACATACACACCTAGGTCCTTCTCACACACAGTCTCAACTAGTGCATTTTCTTCATCCCGTTGGGACATATGATACGCCTCCTTACCGTTGGTACGCCCCAGGTGCATCCTCTTACACTTCGTGACATTGAATCTCAGCAGCCATTTCTTCGACCATTCCTGGAGCCCACAGAGGTCCTTCTGCAGCTCTTCACAGTCCACTTGGTTCTTAATTTCCCGAAAAAACTTGCCATCATCGGCAAACATTTGTATGGAGGAGTGGACAACGTCAGGCATGTTATTTATGAAACAAACAAACAACAGCGGGCCCAATACACTGCCCTGTGGTACCCCACTTGTTACAGGTACAGATGACGATTTCGTGCCATTAATCACCACACACTGCTTGCGGTCATGTAGAAAGTCTTCTATCCACGCAAGGACATTTCCCCGAATTCCATACCCTTCCAGTTTGATTTTCAGCCTTTCGTGGGGTACACTGTCGAAAGCCTTGGCAAAATCTAGGTAAATATTGTCGATATTACCACCCCGTTCTAGAATATGGGTCCAAATATCCAATACCTTAAGCAATTGTGTTTAACATGAGCGCTCCGGCATAAAACCGTGTTGGCAATCTTTTACAAGGTTGTTTCGTAGTAGATGTTCCATCGCTGCATCTCTGATAATACTCTCATGTACTTTACATATTATGCCGGTCATGCTCACCGGTCTATAGTTGTTCGTGGAGTGACTATCGCCCTACTTGAAGATAGGACTCACATAAACCACTTTCCATTCACTGGGGACCATTTGTTCATCCAGGCATTTGTAAAACAGAATCTTCAGGGGCTCTGCAAGCTCGCTGCACAGCTCTCTTAGCACTCTAGGATGCACCATGTCAGGGCTGGGACTCTTATGGACCTTTAGCCTGGAGAGTTTATTTCTAATACCCTCTTCTGTGAACACAATGTGGGTCAGTGCTGTGTCGAACCGTCTGTCCTCAAACGCAGGAAGGTTAGTTGCATCCTCTCTTGTGAACACTGAGGAAAAGAAGCTGTTCAATGCCTCAGCTTTATCCTGGTCAGAATCTGCGTAACTACCATCTTCAAGCCTCAAGTCTGATACTCCTACTCGCGTTTTCAATTTCGACTTTGCATAGTGGTAAAACGCCTTTGGGTTTGACTTGACCTCGCATGCAACCAGCCTCTGGAACTCCTTTTCAGCCCTCCTACACTCTATCTTTGCTTGGTTTCTGGCTCTTGCATACATCCTCCTGTCTTGCTCATCATTTGACCCAACCCACGTCTTGAATTTCTGTGTTTTCTTCTTAATTTTGTCGACCGCCGCATGGTTCATGTGTAGGAATCCCCTCGTATTCTTAGAAGCACTGGGTTTGGTCTTGGGTATATATTTATCGATCAAATGGGTCATTTTACTAGTTATGATATTCAGCGTAGTGTCTGCGTTCTTGTACCCTAATAAGTCAGGCCAGTTGATACCCCTCATCCCATTGTAATTTCCCTTGTAATATTTGCACCTTGGCCTGGCCTTATCTTGAACTAGGTAACAGTTAAATCTGAATGACAACACTGTATGGTGACTGGTGCCAACTGGGGCAAGGTGTTCCAGTTTGGCCACCATACCCTCCTCATTTGTTATGATGAGGTCAAGTGGCTCGGGTGTTTGCTCCCCTCTGTAATGTGTCGGGTCTCTCACATGTTGCAACAGAAAATTATCTCTCAGAGTTTCTACAAAAAGAGTAGCAGGGTTATTCAAATCATTCGGGGTGGACTCGTTTCTCCAGTCGATGTCGCCATAGTTAAAGTCCCCCATGATAAGGAGGTGGCTAGGGTTGAGCATCGCCGCATTGTTTATTAAGGTTCTTAAGATCCTTTGATTTAGTGGGCCACAGTTTGGGGATCTGTAGATACACCCGACTATAAGTAAGTCCCCTCCCTTTAATTTAATTTTACACCACTTGAACTCTTCAAAAACATCCTCTCCCTGTACCCTCGCCTGGCTGGCTCTAAGGTCTTGCCTGGTGTAGATAACCACACCCCTCTTACAGGATTCTTGAGTTAGGTTCGTAAATGAGTCATATCCAGCAATACTGAACTCACATTCCTCTGGGTCGATTCTCCTGTTCTTGTAACAACAGTTCTACAACTCCTACAATATCTGGTTGGTGTACTCTTAGTAGTGTTTCAAACTCCTCTCTCTTATCAAGGAACGTGTCAGTATTAGTGTACATGACATTCAAGCCAGAATTTGTTCTCGGTAACGTCTCTGCTCTTAGTAATAAACCCGCTCCCCCCACATTCTCAGAAGCTGCAGCATTTGCTAAGTACACTGTATTTTGCAGGGGGTGGTTAGAAATGTCATTGTTTACACGGCGCTCGTTCCCTCCTGTCCGGTAGGCTGAGCTGGTGCCGCCTCCCGGGTGGGGGGTTGAGTGGGTGGGGGGTGCACTGCTGCCCCCTGGCCCTGTGTCGGCACACTTGTTTCCACTACCCTCCCCCTGAGTATAACCCATGTACACCTGACCCCGTTCCTCCTCGACTCCTCCCTCTTCTGCTTCAAGTCCTGCAGGAGCTTCTTGTGCTGTTCCCTTTGCATTCCCGTGCGGTCTGGGTGGATGAATACATCCCGAAATGCCTCGCTCCTTGCTAAGTTTTTTGCCTGCCGAATATCTTGCCATTTCTCCTCCTCACTCACTAGTGTGATCCTGAGGGGGCGAGGCTTAGCCCCCTGCTTTTGTCCCAGCCTCCTCACATCCTGAGGGGTTGCTGGACTCTTCAGAACCTCTGCGCAAATATTTTGAAACAGCACCTTATCGTGTGTTTCCTTACTCACAGTTCCCTCCGCCTGGCTCTCGGTGACTCCAAAAACTATTACATTGTTCCTGCGCTGGAGCCGTTCCTGGTGTTCCTCCTCTCCCCTAACAGTGGGTCCGTTAATTTTCATTTCTTCGACACACTTCTTCAAAGTCCCAATCTGCTGTAGAACCTGTACTGATTCTGCATTACTCTCCGCCCCCCCCCCCCCCCCGTGGCCCTCCTAATACGTCAGCATAACTCCTCTTAGCAACCACCTCCATTCTATCAGCTACTTCCTCAGTCTTAGCAAGGATCTCTTTCCCAACTTGCTCCAGTTTGTCAACCAGCAGGGCTCCTGCTTCATCTATTTTCGTCCCAAGAGAACTCGTTCCCTTATGGCTTGCAATCGCTTCATTCACCTTGACTATGCAGCCAGAGCAATACCAGCAACAGCCATCATGCTTTACGGCAGTTAGTAACTTCCTAAACGTTGCATTAGTCAGGCCTGTATCCTCCATCTCCGACCTTTCCCTGCAGTAATCACATATCAAACTCATGGTTGTTGTTGTTGTGGGGGGTGGGGGTAGAACCTGGACTCCAAGTAATTTTTCATAATTTAACTTGCCATTTTTCATCATCAAGCTAGCCACTTTCATGAAATACCATCCTGCCTTAGCCTTATGAAGACAATGGTTTATGCTGTAAAACTTTGTGAACAATAATTTATAGATTTTTTTTTATCCTCTTCACCACTGATCGGTTTGTTAGCCACTTGGGCGATCGGTCACGTCTCTGTCATGCACTGTTGGCAAATACTGGGCATGCACCGGCTCCTGAATGTACCTGAACCCGCTCCAGTGTTGGTCAAATCTTGTCTTGAAAGAGCTCGCACTCGGTGCCGTCACAACACTCTCTGGTAGATTGTTCCCAGAGTTTACAACCCTCACCCCGAAAAAGTTTGCCCTTACCGTTTTCTGGACTTACGGCTTCTTCAATCTTGAGCTGTGACCCCTTGTGGGGCGAGCATCCGCCAGCTCCAAGTAAGGACACTCGACTGAGTAGTGCCCCCTGAGATGCAAATTAGTGGAAAAAGGTGAAGAATATGGGTTAAGAGTTTCCAAATTGGAAATAAATCCTAAAATAAAAATTATGGTTGGCAACAGGAACTTAAACAAGTGGAAAACTTTGTATACTGTATTTAGAAAGTAACATCAGCTGTGATGGTAGAGGTGTGAGAAAAAAGAAAAGAAAAAAGAATAGGTCAAGCAAAAACAGCATTTAATAATCTAAAAGACCTAACGTAAAGAGACGTTAACTTTAATTTGAGAAAAAGGCTGCTATATGGTCAAAAGTGCAGACATTTTCAGCAGACACCAGAAAGAAGCTAGACACCTTTGAAATGTGGTGTTATAGGCAAATGTTTAGAATAAGTTACACAGACAGGAAAACAAATGAAGAAGTACTAAGGTTAGCAAAAACTTCAGGAGAAATACATGAAATATACAGAAAACGGAAAATGGGATACTTTGGTCACATAATTAGGGACGAGAGAATAATAACAGAAATATTATTGAGCAAAGTTGAGGGTAGGAGGGCCAGGAGAAGTCAGAGATTAGGATGGATGAATGAAATTAAAAACTGGGTCCCCAAAGAGATACAAAATCTTGGAGGATTGGTAAATACAGCCTGAGAACATTTAGAGTGGAGGACTGTGGTCACCAACCCTCTGATATGATGATGGTACTCCGATTAATTTATTGAATTCCTCAAAAGGCTAAATCATTATGCTCAATGAAATAATATTTTCTAGGTTAGGTTAGGCTAGGTTAAGTTTATGAGGTTTATTAAGTTTGGGATAGGTTAATTTAGACATACAGTATGTTAGGTTAGGGGTTGATTTGGCCAAATTTCGAGTCCAGTTATGGGAATTCATGAATGCCAAGGAAATATAAACTAATATACAATAACCTAACCTTTAAAAAGAGTATGGTTGAGTGCTGATGATTCCAGGTATGAGAAGTCACTGATGAGGAACCCAACCAAGTAAGTGGACATGGGCAGTGTGGTGTTGAAGGAGTCCCATACCCAGTCCTCCTGTCCAGCTCTGGTGCAATGGAGAGAAGTTATTTATTGCCAACATTCATTTCAGGGTAAAATTATAATTAGTAGCATCTCCTTCCATCATAACTTATATACATACTGATCATCTTACTAGCCACTCAAATGGTTGGTCCCTTCTGGAACTGTCACCATCAATCAGCAGGTACTGTACTGGTCTTGTTCAGGCTCTTGAATGCACTGTACAGTACTTGAAAATGCACCTCAGCTTTACCGAATTATCCTCATGCATATTGCTTTGAACATCATATTTATAATATTTATAATAGCTTAGGAATCTCTTTTATAAAACTAGTACATTATAAATAACTTTGAAGCAAGCCAAGGCTGTACCCACCATCTAGGAATTGATCACTACTGCACTCACTAATCTGAGTTCTACCATACACATTCTTGTCATGTCTCATGCATGCCAAATAAATATCTCCCTCATTCCTTCCTCTAACTTTAATATTTAAGACCATAAACTATTACCGAGGATACAAGAGTTGGCTATCTTCTCTATCTATCATCTTTAATCCTCTCTCACTCTTGTGTGGGATGGTTCAAGAGGAACAGAAGCCTAAAAGAAAGGGAGGAATAATCAGTGAGAGCAGTACAAGTAAAAAAAAAAAGGATAATTATAAGAAAATTAGTATAAATACTGTATTCACACACACACATGCACACTTCCCACTGTGATTCACATCAAATCACTAAATCTACTAAGCTAAGTCATCAGAAAATCTCAAGTCCTATAATAATAGTTACTGAATACTGTAATATACCTCCTCAGAAGAAAACAAATATGCTCACATGGGTTGGGTGTTTATGAGAGGCATGTTGGAGAGGGCTGTCATATTGGTCTGCCTTGCCAGATAAATGTCAAAGGTGGCCTTGAAGCTGGGCTCATCAAAGCTTGGGAAAGCTCTTCGTGCATCAGTAGGAGAAAACTGCGTAGCTGCCAATAACCTGGACATATTGACAATAAATGAATCTCAGACTTTTGCAACTACCTATTATCTATTTTTAATGATACTTGTAGCTTTGCTTGTACGTACAGTATTCTGAATTGTGGTTTAAACCCTCATTAGTAAGATGAATACAGGTATCTGTACCATCTTCTAATAATTATATACAGTACAACCTTAAGAACAAATGCATACTAAAATGAAACCTCAGCTTGGGCAACTATAAAAGTACAATAACTTAATGTGTTCACTGTACATCATCACTGAAGCCTATGCTTGTGTGTTCAGATCTTCATCCATTTGTTTGACACTAATCAGTACTGATGCAAGCAGGCAGGGGAGCTCTGTATGCATACATACAGTCATATGAAAACAATAGTGACCCACAGACAAATTAAAATGAACACACACACGCACCTCTTAGTGCCCTGGACATCAGTATACACAGAGCGATAGAAGCCAACCAGTTTATCATTAAGGAAGCCCTGGAACTCCATGTGGAAGACATAGGTGGTGGTTGTGACCAGTGGTTCTTCTAGGTGCGCCGTGTAGAGCTGGAGTAAAGGGTCAAAGGTCTGTTCCACCACTCTCACCCTTTCATTAAATGCATCCTCAGCAATCACCTGAGCAGGGAAGAGGTACAAAATAAGTGTTGAGAGCAACAAAAATAGGATACAACAAGAAGTACCCAAAATATTTTATGTGCCTACTTTACTTAATTTACCTCAAGGCCACCAACTAGAGGTGGGTGGCCATGCCGAGGGAAGGAGGCCAGTGGCCTGTGTAGGATCCCTCCATTGCTCTCGATAATTTTGTCAAGGGCTATTTTGAAGCACAGTAATGCTAGTGATTCCACAGATTGGGCTGGTAGACTGTCCTATAGGTTTTAGCACCACACTTGTGTGTGAAAAAGTATTTACTAATGTTCGTTCTGCATGATAACTTGGCGAGCTTGTTAATGGTGTATAACATAACAAAGAAATGGCCTGGGTTCACATTTTCCATCCCTTTCAGGATTATGAATGTTTCAACGAGATCTAATCTATTGTGCCTTGTCTGAAGGGTTGTTAGACCTAAGACCCTCAGTGTTGCACCTTTTCTTGGGATGCTCGGTCATTTTGTAGCTGTCTACCTCATACAGTGATACTTTACTTTATCCTCTTTACCACTAATTGGCTTGTGTGTGTTTGCTTCTTTTCCCAAGCATGTACCAATTTCATAAAATCCATTTCCATTGCTGGTGTTGTCTGACCATTAAATGATAGGAATCCAGAAAAAATTCACAGAACCTAACCTAACCTATCACATACTGTCAATAAATGACTGATTTAAAAAATAATACAAAGAATTTAATTACTTTACTTCAAGATATTGAATAAAGTGCTACCTTTTTACTTTTACTTTTATTCTCTTCGCCACTGATCGGCTTGTTAGCCACTTGGGCGATCGGTCACGTCTCTGTCACGCACTGTTGGCAAATACTGGGCTTGCACCAGCTCCTGAATGTACCTGAACCTGCTCCAGTGTTGGTCAAGTCTTCTCTTGAAAGAGCTCACACTCGGTGCCGTCACAACACTCTCTGGTAGATTGTTCCAAGAGTTTACAACTCTTACAATATTTGTTTGTTTTATTACGTTAATTGTTTACAATAGTTAAATAAAATGTGACCTTTTTCCGGTGACTTTATTTCCAATCACCAATGATACACATCAGAGAGTCAGCCAATGATGGGACTTACATTCATCCAAAACTTAAATAACAACCTTACCGAGACAGACTCATTCCTGGTGATGATGTCGGCCATATTGAGGACCACCCTATCTGTGGGCTGCAGGACCTGGAGATGGATATCAACACTGCCATGGGTGCTAAAGTTGCCATTGATGAAAGGCTGTAGCCGGATGGTGTAGTGGATGGGGCGCAGTGATGGAGACAAACGGGCTGAGTTGGTCGTTACTTCCCTGATGTTATCAACTTGAGGTTGAAGGGTTAAGCCATCCTCAAGGAGTGTACCCAGCACTGTCACCACTTCTACCCCAGACTCTTCATCCTGTAAAAAAAAAAAAGATTCAGGTTGCCTGTTGGGTATACAATATAATGTCTGTATCTACAGTATGTAAATACATGAAAAACTATGACGTACATACAGTACTGTACATATGAGGCTTATTTACTTTTCAATTTACATCGTTGCTGGGATAAGTATTTGGAGGCTCCATCATTTCTGTGAAGTTTTCCTTCATGAATCCAGTGTTAATACAGGAGGAATGAAAAGGCCAGGAGAAAGCCTACTATCATTGGGACGAAAAAACTGCATTGAGACTGAATATGAAAAGGATCTGGGTGTGGATATTGACAATGAAATGAAGTTATCGGGCCATTGTGAGTAAGAAGGTGAATCAGGTAACTAAATTATTAGGTCTTAAAAGAAGGTCTTTCAGATATCTGGACAGTCCATCCCCTGTAACGATCTTCAAGAGTGAGGTGCTTCCCATTCTGGAGTAGTCACCCTGTCTCTGGTCCTCGAGATATGCTAAGGATTATCCGTTGATTGAAAATGTCCAAAGGAGGGCCACCAAGCTGGTTCTTGCTTTACGGAACCTCAGCTACCCTGAGAAATTAGAGCGCCTGCAATTGCCTAGCTTTTACTACAGACAGGCAAGTGGGGACCTAACTGAAGTGTATAAACATCTCAGTCGAGTGTCCTTACCTGGAGTTGGCGGACGCTCGCCCCACAAGAGATCACAGCTCAAGGTTGAAGAAGCCACAATTCCAGAAAACTGTGAGGGCAAACTTTTTCTAAGTGAAAGTTGTGAACTCTTGGAACAACCTGCCAGTGTGTGTGTTGTGATGGCACAGGGCCATTGAACTCTTGAATGTTCGTACAACCTAAACATAAATCCTTATTTATTTAATAGCCACCAACTAGAGGTGGCCATGTCGAGAGAAGGTGGCCAGTGGCTTGTGTGGGATCCCTCCATTGTTCTTGATAATTTTGTCAAGGGCGATTTCACGGCTTGGGCTGAGTAGCCGACCCCGCGAATTCCCCAGTGTATGCCTCGTGGTCTAGGTCAACCAGCGCCGCCTTACATGACGGGGGTCAACTATTAAGCCATGCCTACCTCCGCTATATAAGACCTGACCTCGTGGTGACCTACCTCTCTTTTCTACCTACACCAACCAGCAAGCAACACCTCCTCCACTCCTGCCCGGCGGCCCTCGCTCCAGCCGGCGAGCATGGCGACCCACAAGCTGGTCCTCCTCTGAGCACCCTCACCAGCCAGCTCTCTCTACTCAACGCTTGTAACCATGCTGCCTTCCCAGCACCAAGCTGCATTGTATATCCAATACAACATGTATACAGAGAGCACATTGTGAGTTTCCTTTCTCCATCCCATCCTGAGTGTGAACAAAACAACGTACCCCGCAGGTCTGCCATCCTTTGTGTGAACAAGTATTTCCTTATGTTTGTTCTGCAAGATAACTAGGAGAGTTTGTAATGTCCCCTGGTGTTGGCTTGGTGGTGCATGACATCACAAGGAAATGTTCGTATACTTGCTTAAATAATGAAGAAAATTTGATCTGAGAATTTTGTGGCAGTCCTCGTTCCTCGTTGTAGTTGAGTTGCCAATTCATTAATACAGTTGCTTCATTATTTAAGCAAATATACGAACATTTGGAAACTTCTTATGACCTTAAATAACAATGAATAGTTTATTATTATAATAATTATACCTTTGGATTGTTTAATATTTATCCTGACAGTGATACAGCCGAAAACAGATCCACCAATCACAGTCACCTTTACATACAGCCTTACTTTACCAAGTATTGCCAGGTAAAATTGCGAGCACGAGATCCGGGATGGGGGGGGGGGGGGGGGGTTTGGTCCACCTCTTTTGGCTGACTGTACGTGTTGACATTCCGACTCCGGGCGGGGATGCCGGTGCTCGGTTGTTTAATGTTGATGGCCAAACATGGCATCGAATATAGTGCTCTCTAGTACTTTACATATCATGCAAGTTAGGCTCACTGTCTATGGATACTATTCACCCCTGGTCAGTTCACTAGTTAGCCATGCCATTGCATAGTCCCCTAATTGGCGCTAGTGCACTCACCCCACACTGCCATTTTAATGCAGTTTTCAGATATATTTATACTTATAAGTCAACCACTTAAGTGCATTCTCACATCGTCTGTTACTGCGAATACTGTATTGTCCCAACCTTTGGTTGTAAGCAGCTTGTGTGGTCGTTGGTTTGAGCGGATTTCTTTTTAAGTGTGTGTGGCTGCAGTATCTATCTGAGCTCTCTCCTACAGCCTTGCTTATTACCAACAAATCAGTAAGAGAGCTACAGCGAGATGTTGCCTCTCATGTACAAAGTTTCAAATTAATCTCTGCTTTCATTACGGATATACAAGTCAATTCAGTATGTTGGTAATTAGCCCGAGGCATATGGCAATTAGGACTAGCTACACGCCATCGTTCCTACATAAGAAGTTGTTTGAGCTGTATAATTATGACAGCGGGGGACAAATTTTAAGTAACAATATATTACCGGTAAATCTAAACACCGAGAACAACATAATTCTTATAGAATAGCCAGACATTGCCTGTTATGTTACGGCATAAATATAAGGAACAAAAATTGTGGCGTAACTCCTCTTGACAGACTACGAAGTCCAGTACATGGAAGTGACGAGCAGGACATTGAGGAACAGGACATAGGATAAACTCCGCAGCAGGGTGTTTTGTGGTGAAGCCCCCACCCTCAAACACCAGGTGTGACCAGTGCTTTGAAGGCCATCCAATACTGCGAACACCCATCTGGTTACAAATGTACATCTTGTGTCACAGGTGTTCTTATTTTACACCTGCGTACACGTTTATTACAACTAGCAGCATTAATCAACACTTGGATCTCGAATAAATGGTGACACACTTCTGGGACTGCCCACACATTACTTGGCATATACAGAGGAAAGCTGAACGAAGTAAGGTTATGACGCACAAAGATGAGAGGGTTGGGTGAGGGGGTCATTCACCTCATACTAAAATTCTGTTATTAGCACAATAATAATAATAAAAGCCCTATGATGGGTAGTAAGCTAACCTAACCTCCCCCACAGTGGCGTTGTTTGGTGTTGTAATCATTGGGTGAAATAAGGTGGGCGGCTAATCTTCAGGTTATTCTATCTGTCATTTAATAGATTTTGGATTTATCGTTTACCCTTCCTAAAACATGGAACTGGGAAAATAGTGGAACAGGTGGGGGCAGGATTACTTGGGACGATAACACGCACACAGAGTTGCCAAGAATATTAAGAAATGGGGGTTACAGGAAGGTTGTGGGAGGGTGGAGAGAGGCTGGAGAAGTGAATGTAAGAGAGAACGAACAAGGCCAGTGATTGCAGAATTCCCCACCAAGCAAAATGCAATTGTGCAGTAAATAAATATATGTAACCCAATCCAATTCCGGTAACGTAAATACAGCATAACCTAAGCTAATTATGATAAACCAACCTAATTTAAATGACTTACACTAGTTCACATAGCTAAAACTAAACATATCTGACAAAATAATTATATTAATTTATCCCAATTTAAATATTCCACCCCCGTTTTACCGCTTTGGTGAGAAAAGGTAACAGATGGTTTGCTGCATCTGCCCATTGTTGCTGATGAGTTTGCCCTTTATGCATGGTTCCAGTATTAACACAGTGGGAAAATAGAGTACCCGGAGAAAACTTGCCATGTTTGGTAGGGTCACACTGGTTAACACTCTCCTCACTTCCCATTCCAGGAATTAAACCCGGGGCACAGTATTGAGAGTCCTGTTTGCCTGACCCAAATAACCTAACGCCTAACGATTAGGTCAAAACCTACCCGTTAATTCCTAACCCAGCTGGAGGGATTCTCCGCTCCTCACTTTCACCTGCAGCATATTAACACACGACTGACTCGATCGATCACAGTACAGCAAACTGAAAGGTGATGACGTCAAACTCCAACACCGTTCCCAGTGTGGTGTATCAGTTCTTGTTCTTTGTATATAAATTTTCCTCAATTTGGCAGAAATATTTAAGTGACTTGTGCTCCGTCGTCTTAGAAAGAGCTATACAGTGCTTATCCATTTTTCCTGTCACTAAATGTTCTTGTGTCCTTGAATGCTTCCGTGAATTGTGAACAATACAACTCCTACAAATAAGAATTGTCCGTCACTGGTGAACAGACTCCAGTTATAGACCTCTGGAGTTTGTGTCTTACATCCTTATTTCGCTGGTATTTCACCCTTGAATTAGACTGTTTTACATGTCTCCACTAGCTTGCCCGTACTGGTACCTGTGTGACAAGCATGTTGTAGAAATAAGGAATGGAATAAAAGTAGTAGATGGGTGACGGTAATTTGTTATTTGATAGTTGAAGCTCGGCATAGCTTATCCTCTCATCATTTGTGTCTCCCCATACAGCATTCTTTTTCTTCATTATGTCCAACACATATACAGGTGTTTTTTTTTACTAAATTGTATTTTCATGCGAAGCCATAAAAATTAAACTGCTTTGTTGGAGGTTATACAACAAATAACTATTAAATACAATACGTAGAACGAGACGGCGAGATCATATGCATTTCTCAGTCAACATGAACTAGAATCAGGCCAAGCCAAACTCTATCAGGTTCAAGTCGTCTACTCTCAGAAATTATACGTATATGGGTATAATTTTAGTTTCGGTCATCCCTGTATTTAGATATCCAAAATAACTTAACTAACCTAATCTAACCTAACCGATTCCACCGGATGACCTAAACTAAAATAATACCTGTATATATGTTCCGTGCGATATAAGACTTCCAATTTCGGGATCGCCGCGGGCATTGTTGGAGTTCTCATAATGTGCTCCATTTTTGGAATTCCCATTATGACCACGGTGATTTTGAGAATCCTATTGTGTATTTTCATTGTGACGGGTTAAGTTAGGCGTACACAATGAATATTATGAGTGAGGCGTATAACAAAATAATATTCCCATAATTGGTATACATTGCAGGATTCGCAAAACGGCCATGATTTTCATAACACGCAGGTCAATTGACCAATTTCGGAATCACCCTGGCCATTATGGGAATTCCAGTAATGCCTGGGGCGACTCCTGGTAATTTTTCGTTAACATAAGAACATAAGAAAATAAGGAGTCCGCAATAGGCCGGTTGGCCTGTGCATGGCAGCTCCTGTCGAGTTACTGCCACTCCCTATCATCCATGAATCTATCTAGCCTCCTTTTAAAACTTTCCAGCGTTTCAGCACTTACTACAAAGTTGCTAAGCTTGTTCCACTCGTGCACCAACCTATTTGTGAACCAGTTTCTTCCTATCTCCCTCCTAAGCCTAAACTTATCCAACTTAAATCCTTTGCTACGAGTCCTATCCTGCTCGGATATTATAAGAACTTTATCTATATCGCCTTTATTGATTCCTTTCACCCACTTAAATGCTTCTATCATATCTCCCCGCACTTTTTGTCTTTCTAGGGAATGCAAGTTAAGTTTCTTTAACCTATCCTGATATGGAAGGTTTCTAAGTCCCGGAATCATTTTCGTCATTCTTAGCTGCACCGACCTCCAGTGAATTGATATCCATTCTAAACTAAAGGCACCAGAACTGAACCGCATAATCGAGGTGCGGCCTGACTAGCGCAGGATAGAGTTGCAATAAGACCTCTGCACTCTTATTACTTACACTTCTAGATATAAAACCTAATACTCTGCCTTATTTCGAACATTAACGCACTGTTTTCTCGGCCGTAGGTCCGGGCTTACAAGTACCCCTAAGTCTCTTTCACAAGTCGACTTCTCTAGGTTGATGTTGTTAAGGCTGTATACATTATAAGTATTTGTTCTTCCAATATTCAGTACGCTACACTTGCTGTTGTTGAATTTCATTTGCCATTTTTCTGACCACTCCTGCAGTTTATTTAAATCCTCCTGTAGTGCATTTGCATCCTGCCCTGAATTAATCTGCCGCCCTATTTTGGTGTAATCCGCAAACTTGCTTATGTCACTGCTGATCCCAGTACCTGTATCTAGATCGTTTATGTAAATTATGAACAAGAGTGGGCCCAGTACTGACCCCTGGGGAACCCCACTGGTTACACAACCCCACTCAGATTTAACACCATCTACG
The DNA here is from genome assembly GCA_958450375.1 of Homarus gammarus. Taxonomy (NCBI): domain Eukaryota; kingdom Metazoa; phylum Arthropoda; class Malacostraca; order Decapoda; family Nephropidae; genus Homarus; species Homarus gammarus. The sequence goes on from CAUDMG010001492.1 coordinate 2,954,860, forward strand.
CTGACCCTCTGTGTTCTATCGGTGAGCCATGATTTATCCAATTCAAAACTTTCACCTCGATACCATGAGCCTTAACTTTTCTCAGAAGCCTCTGATGTGGTACTCTGTCAAATGCTTTGCTAAAGTCTAAGTAAATAACACCGTAATTTTCGTCATTATCTACTACCTCGAAGACTTTCCTAAAAAACGTCAGCAGATTTGTTAGACAAGATTTTCCCTTTGTAAACCCATGTTGAGAGTCGTAGATTAATTTGCTTTTCTCTAAATGCGATCGGATGCTATTTGCTATAGTTGATTCAAGAAATTTCCCCACTACTGACGTCAAACTAATCGGCCGGTAATTTGACCCATCACCCTTTTTCACGTGAAAAATATATTTTTTCGTTAGTTTTTTTTTTTTGCTGTTTTAGATGATTCTGACATTTATCTTTGGGGAAAATAATCTTTTTTTTTTTTTTTTTTTTTTAGCTATTCCCACCCTCCTTCCACCCCAACAATGCGGGGTTTTGGGTGGGGGGGGGGGGGGGCTGAAAACGAGTGATTCTCACCCAAATAAATGTCAGAATCATCTAAAACACCAAGAAAACTAGAGAGAAAACTTATTTTTCCTGGGGAAAAAATATTAAACTAAACTAGGTCTACCAAATCTTACCTGACCTAACCGGCCACGTAAAATTCGTGATTATTACAACAAATAAATCGCGAATATCGCGTTTATTTTTGGAACGCCCCACTAAATTCAAGTACAGTATATTCTTTCGTTTCTCGAAGAGATCTATTAAATGGTAAGAGAAAAAAATCTTAAGGTGATGGATGGTTAACGAAAAATGACCCGATTCCAAAATGGGGATTCTTATATCGCACGGAACATATACAGTATATTATATTCTGTACATTCATGGTAACTCTCTTGCCATCTTGCTTGTGTGAATGAAACAAGCGGTCACTCTATTAGAACAGCGGGAGACGATAAACATATATAGAGCGCAAGGTGTTCTTTAGGGAAGAGTAAAAGTACAATCTCCCTTAAACGAGTTTGGATTTGGTCACACTGTTCCCTCACTCCTTCACCACTGTCGTGGAATTTTATACAATACCTGCCAATATATATTTTTACATATGAATAAACCATGCAATCACATTATTCACTTACCTGGCCATCCACGGTGGCTAGTTCACCAATGAAGAGGCTACACGAGAAAAACAGTAGTAATAGATTCATTACTATTAACTACAGATACTCTCACTTAATGTCGATTTGTATCACTTGTTACTACGAAAACGTAATGAATAGATATATCCCGCTTTGCATGAATATTAAGACAGCACATCTAAATCTTGATACATGATGTTTACGAATACTGTGGAGATGCTGAAGACTTCTACACCGGTCGTCTCAGTGTCTTGTCGTGGAATGGCGTGATGCGGGCGGTAGTTGTCAAAGGAGATATTGCCATTTGGGGTACGTCTATAAACATTAAAATTCCCGACTCAAAACTAGCTATATTTTCAACAGATTTCGTATTATACATAGCAGTGTGCTTGAGTGATTCCAGCAATATTTACAAGTGTCCAATGTTTGATAATGTATAACAGAACGCGAGTTTCAGTGCTCCCGACCTCTGGCAACCGAGGTGAGGAAACTCTTACTTTTCCTTTATTCTCTTCGCCACTGATCGGCTCGTTCGCCGCTTGGGCGATCGGTCACGTCTCTGTCACGCACGGTTGGCAAATACTGGGCTTGCACCAGCTCCTGAATGTACCTGAACCCGCTCCAGTGTTGGTCAAGTCTGGTCTTGAAAGAGCTCACACTCGGTGCCGTCACAACACTTTCTGGTAGATTGTTCCAAGAGTTTACAACCCTCACTCCGAAAAAGTTTGCCCTCACAGTTTTCTGGACTTGCGGCTTCTTCAATCTTGAGCTGTGACCCCTTGTGGGGCGAGCGTCCGCCAGCTCCAAGTAAGGACACGCGACTGAGTAGTGCCCCCTGAGATGCTTACAGTGCCGGATTTAGACCTGTGGAGGCCCATGGGCAGCCTCTTTATGGAGGCCCCCCTCATTATAACTACCCAGGAGGGTGGGGTGGCGAGTGAGGCGAACCTAAACATCTGGGAGTTCCGGGGGGCGCCGTAAAACTCCCGGGAAAATTTTGAAATTTGAACACTTCTTTGGAGAATTTTCAAGCCATATGCAGTTATATTGAGGAAATTAGAACATTGAGAATTTTGTAATTTGCTGTATATTTATTGATAGTGTACAAATTCCCAACACATACAAAAGTGAGACATGACTGGAGTCATTCATGTTTCTGTTTCTAGAGCTGAGTGCGGTGTGCGGGCGGGTCGTGTTGCGTCTCTGTAACAAAGCGTGTTCGGCATTCGGGCCTTCGATGTAGAGCGGCAGAAATTGGACAGTGATTACATAAGTTCGTCAAGATCGTCTTAGTGAGGTGAAAGTGTAAATCGATGTCGGACTTTTCATGCTAGACACGATTGTATTTTTGAAAACTCAATTTCCACCGAGTTGGAGGTACAGCCAGGGTCACAGGCCTATAACCACACAATCACTGCCACATGACAAAGCTTTTATTTTATTTTATTTTTAGGGTGTTGTGGTCACGGCTGTGATAAAGGCCAACCAGGGAGTGTAGTACTGTGCCTTCAGTTAAATCAGTTCATAGTTGTCATCAGTGAATGCAGAAGAGACTATAATAACTTAAAGTGAATACATATTGGCAATCGAGCTGGTAAGGACAACTGCCAGCCTATTCGTGTCATAGGTGCCACAGAGACTTTGAATTTTATTTTGTTTGTGTGCTTTCTCAAGGACTGAATCTGTGTTTATAATACACCACTCACAGGGAGATACAGTGTACACAGTGATAGTTCATAGTGTCATCAGTGACCGCTGAAGTTGTAAATAGCTTAAAGTGAGCGCTCACTAGCAAGCAAGCTGGAAAGGCACCGTGCCAGCTGAAACCAAGTCGTGTCATAGGTGCCACAGAGACTTTAAATTTTATGTTGATTGTGTGCTTTCTCAAGGACTGAAACTGTGCCTACAATACACCATTCACAGGGAGATACAGTGTACGCAGTCGCAGACGACAACTCCATAGGCAACAGAGAGTAGCTAAGTACTTTTTCTCTCTTTATTTTCTTTGAAATAGGTGTAGATTTATACACACTACACAGTCTGCACCCCCCCCCCCCACAACAACAACAACAACCATGAGTTTGATATGTGATTACTGCAGGGAGACGTCGGATATGGAGGATGCAGGCCTAACTAATGCAACGTTTAGGAAGTTACTAACTGCCGTAAAGCTTGATGGCTGTTGCTGGTATTGCTCTGGCTGCATAGTCAAGGTGAATGAAGCGATTGCAATCCATAAGGGAACGAGTTTTCTAGGGACGAAAATAGATGAAGCAGGAGCCCTGCTGGTTGACAAACTGGAGCAAGTTGAGAAAGAGATCCTTGCTAAGACTGAGAAAGTAGCTAATAGAATGGAGGTGGTTGCTAAGAGGAGTTATGCTGACGTATTAGGAGGGCCACGGGGGGGGGGGGGGGGGCGGAGAGCAATGCAGAATCAGTACAGGTTCTACAGCAGATTGGGACTCTGAAAAAGTGTGTCGAAGAAATGAAAATTAACGCACCTACTGTTAGGGGAGAGGAGGAACACCAGGAACGGCTCCAGCGCAGGAACAATGTAATAGTTTTTGGAGTCCCAGAGAGCCAGGCAGAGGGAACTGTGAGTAAGGAAACACACGATAAGGTACTGTTTCCAAATATTTGCACAGAGGTTCTGAAGATTCCAGCAACCCCTCAGGATGTGAGGAGACTGGGACAAAAGCAGGGGGCTAAGCCTCGCCCCCTCAGGATCACACTAGGGAGTGAGGAGGAAAAATGGCAAGTTATCCGGCAGGCAAAAAACTTAGCAAGCAGCGAGGCATTTCGGGATGTATTTATTCACCCAGACCGCACGGTAATGCAGAGGGAACAGCACAAGAAGCTCCTGCAGGACTTGAAGCAGAAGAGGGAGGAGTCGAGGAGGAACGGGGACAGGTGCACGTGGGTTATACTCAAGGGGAGGGTAGTGGAAACAAGCGTGCCGACACAGGGCCAGGGGGCAGCAGTGCACCCTCCACCCACTCAACCCCCCACCCGGGAGGCGGCACCAGCTCCCCCTACCGGACAGGAGGGAACGAGCGCCGTGTAAACAATGACATTTCTAACCACACCCTGCAAAATACAGTGTACTTAGCAAATGCTGCAGCTTCTGAGAATGTGGGGGGAGCGGGTTTATTACTAAGAGCAGAGACGTTACCGAGAACAAATTCTGGCTTGAATGTCATGTACACTAATACTGACACGTTCCTTGATAAGAGGGAGGAGTTTGAAACACTACTAAGAGTACACCAACCAGATATTGTAGGAGTTGTAGAACTGTTGTACAAGAACAGGAGAATCGACCCAGAGGAATGTGAGTTCAGTATTGCTGGATATGACTCATTTACGAACCTAACTCAAGAATCCTGCAGGAGGGGTGTGGTTATCTACGCTAGGCAAGACCTTAGAGCCAGCCAGGCGAGGGTACAGGGAGAGGATGTTTTTGAAGAGTCCAAGTGGTGTAAAATTAAATTAAAGGGAGGGGACTTACTTATCGTCGGGTGTATCTACAGATCCCCGAACTGTGGCCCACTAAATCAAAGGAACTTAAGAACCTTAATAAACAATGCGGCGATGCTCAACCCCAGCCACCTCCTTATCATGGGGGACTTTAACTATGGCGACATCGACTGGAGAAACGAGTTCACCCCGAATGACTTGAATAACCCTGCTACTCTTTTTGTAGAAACTCTGTGAGATAATTTTCTGTTCCAGCATGTGAGAGACCCGACACATTACAGAGGGGAGCAAACACCCAAGCCACTTGACCTCATCATAACAAACGAGGAGGGCATGGTGGCCAAACTGGAACACCTTGCCCCAGTTGGCACCAGTCACCATACAGTGTTGTCATTCAGATTTAACTGTTACCTAGTTCAAGATAAGGCCAGGCGAAGGTGCAAATATTACAAGGGAAATTACAATGGGATGAGGGAAGAGATGAGGGGTATCAACTGGCCTGACTTATTAAGGTACAAGAACGCAGACACTACGCTGAATATCATAACTAGTAAAATGACCCATTTGATCGATAAATATATACCCAAGACCAAACCCAGTGCTTCTAGGAATACGAGGGGATCCCTACACATGAACCATGCGGCGGTCGACAAAATTAAGAAGAAAACCCAGAAATTCAAGACGCGGGTTGGGTCAAACGATGAGCAAGACAGGAGGATGTATGCAAGAGCCAGAAACCAAGCAAAGATAGAGTGTAGGAGGGCTGAAAAGGAGTTCCAAAGGCTGGTTGCACGCGAGGTCAAGTCAAACCCAAAGGCGTTTTACCGCTATGCAAAGTCGAAATTGAAAACGCGAGTAGGAGTATCAGACCTGAGGCTTGAAGATGGTAGTTACGCAGATTCTGACCAGGATAAAGCTGAGGCATTGAACAGCTTCTTTTCCTCAGTGTTCACAAGAGAGGATGCAACTAACCTTCCTGCGTTTGATGACAGACGGTTCGACACAGCACTGACCCACATTGTGTTCACAGAAGAGGGTATTAGAAATAAACTGTCCAGGCTAAAGGTCCATAAGAGTCCTGGACCTGACATGGTGCATCCTAGAGTGCTAAGGGAGCTGTGCAACGAGCTTGCAGAGCCCCTGAACAAATGGTCCCCAGTGAATGGAAAGTGGCATATGTGAGTCCTATCTTCAAGAAGGGCGATAGTCACTCCACGAACAACTATAGACCGGTGAGCCTGACCAGCATAATATGTAAAGTACTTGAGAGTATTATCAGAGATGCAGCGATGGAACATCTACTACGAAACAACCTTGTAAAAGATTGCCAACACGGTTTTATGCCGGGGCGCTCTTGCTTGACACAATTGCTCAAGGTATTGGATATTTGGACCCATATTCTAGAACGGGGTGGTAATATCGACAATATTTACCTAGATTTTGCCAAGGCTTTCGACAGTGTACCCCACGAAAGGCTGAAAATCAAACTGGAAGGGTACGGAATTCGGGGAAATGTCCTAGCGTGGATAGAAGACTTTCTACATGACCGCAAGCAATGTGTGGTGATTAATGGCACGAAATCGTCATCTGTACCTGTAACAAGTGGGGTACCGCAGGGTAGTGTATTGGGCCCGCTGTTGTTTGTTTGTTTCATAAATGATATGCCTGACGTTGTACACTCCTCCATACAAATGTTTGCCGATGACGCCAAGTTATTTCGGGAAATTAAGAACCAAGCGGACTGTGAAGAGCTGCAGAAGGACCTCTGTGGGCTCCAGGAATGGTCGAAGGAATGGCTGCTGAGATTCGATGTCACGAAGTGTAAGAGGATGCACCTGGGGCGTACCAACGGTAAGGAGGCGTACCATATGTCCCAACGGGATGAAGAAAATGTACTTTTTGAGACTGTGTGTGAGAAGGACCTAGGTGTGTATGTTGACAATGAGCTGAAGTTCTCAGGCCATTGTGAGAAGAAAGTAAATCAGGCAAATAAATTAAAGGGTCTTATAAGAAGGCCGTTCAGATATCTAGACGGTCCGTCCCTCGTGACGATCTTCAGGAGTGAAGTGCTTGCCCATCTGGAGTACTGTCACCCCATCTGGTCCCCGAGATATGATAGGGACTGTCAGTTGGTTGAAAATGTTCAAAGGAGGGCCACCAAACTGGTGCCTGCACTTCGGCACCTCAGCTACCCTGAGAGACTGGAGCGCCTGAACTTGCCTAGCTTATACTGCAGACGGGCAAGGGGGGACCTAGTTGAGGTTTATAAGCATCTCAGGGGGCACTACTCAGTTGAGTGTCCTTACTTGGAGCTGGCGGACGCTCGCCCCACAAGGGGTCACAGCTCAAGATTGAAGAAGCCACAAGTCCAGAAAACCGTGAGGGCAAACTTTTTCGGAGTGAGGGTTGTAAACTCTTGGAACAATCTACCAGAGAGTGTTGTGACGGCACCGAGTGTGAGCTCTTTCAAGAGAAGACTTGACCAACACTGGAGCGGGTTCAGGTACATTCAGGAGCCGGTGCATGCCCAGTATTTGCCAACAGTGCGTGACAGAGGCGTGACCGATCGCCCGGGCGGCTAGCGAGCCGACCTTTTGGTGAAGAATATAAAGGAAAAGAGACGTGACTGATCGCCCAAGCGGCTAACAAGCCGACCAGTGGCGAAGAGGATAAAAGTAAAAGTATGTGGTTTCAAGTCGACCAGCCCTGATTGTGGAGGCCCCTGGGCAGCTGCCCACTTTGCCCTCTCCTGTATCCGGCCCTGGATGCTTATACACTTCAACTAGGTCCCCCCTTGCCCGTCTGTAGTATAAGCTATGCATTATGGTGCTGGATCACTGGTATGTCGACTGTCTTTTTACACATTTTTGCGCTTCATAAGCCTTCGCTGGCTCCAAACGCCAGGCACCGTTGTCTTGTTTGTGGGAAGAAACAAAGAAAATAATAGAGCAAAGGGTTAACCCCCCCCCTCCCCCCTAAAAAAAAAGACAGGAAAAGGTAAGTTCATGTGGTTGGTTTATTGGCAGTGACTGTTAAATTACAGTTTAATTTATTATTTCACCACTTAGTTTACTAAATATTCGGGCGGTAGGTCTCTTATTTGTTACTTTGTTATGAACTTCATTGTTCAGTAGGACCCATCTTTATAAATGTGAAATTTAAAATGTCAGAACCAATAGATGAAAAGTAAGAGCGAGGTTTGTTTACATTAAAATGGCAGTAACTTTTTTCCTAATCATTTTCGACAAAATTGTATTGCATATTTGGAAAGAGGAGACAAAACTACCCCAGAATAAATTATGAAAAGGGGGGATACTCAGTGAGTCTTAAACTGCAATTTAACCAGTCAATTGAAAGCACATATCCACACATATTTATGATAAATTTAGGTTACAGTAAAGGCCTGTGGAGTTCAAGATGTTTGGTTCACACTCAGGATGGAATGGAGAAAGGAAACTCACAATGTGCTCTCTATATACATGTTGTAGTGGATGTACAATGCAGCTTGGTGCTGGGAAGGCAGCATGGTTACAAGCGTGATGTAGAGAGCTGGTTGGTGAGGACGCTCAGAGAAGGATAGCTGGTGGGTCGCCATGCTCGCCAGCGGGAGAGAGGAGCGAGGGCCGCCAGGCAGCGGCAGAGGAGGAGGTGTTGCTGGCTGCAGGTAGAAAGAGAGAGATCACCACGAGGTCAGGTCTTAAATAGCGGGGGTAGGCGTGGCTTAGCAGTTGACCCCAGCTCCGTGGTGTATGGCGGCGCTGGTTGACCTAGACCATGAGGCATACACTGGGGAATTGGTGGGGTCGGCTAGGCAGCGACAAACAGAGTTTGTAGGGGAGAATTCCACTACAATACTCCCTCTTCCCTCCAGGCGGTGTAGGAGACTTGTTGTCTGCAGAGTTGCTTAGCACATGTGAGGCAGAACGGGCGGTGCATGCCTCATGTGAGACAACGGCGATGGCGTGGATGAGCCGGTCGCTGGGGACAACTGTCTATATACACAATATCTGTTGGAGTAGAGAGGGAGAATAAGTGTGTGTGGAGGCGATGAATGTTGTGCTTCCCTCACGGCAGGTACAGAGTCGTCAGATGCGCCTGCTGGGGTGTGTGGGCCTGGGTCAGGAGCAGGGGCTGCGTCAGCAGCAGCGGATGAGGGCTCGTGACAGCAGCTGGGTCCACGACAGCAGCAGGGTGCAGGACATTAGCAGGGAGTACCTGAGGGAGAAAAGAGGGGTGTGTGGGTCCGCACTCAGGAACAGAGGCCGCATCAGGGGCGGCAGGAGTTACTGCTGGGCCGGGGTCGGCGTCTGAGGCAGGACGGGTGTGCTGGGGTCGGAAGAGGAGCGACTGTCTTCTTAGAGTAGCACAGCTGCTCTAGGGTGTCTGACCTGCTGTGTAGAGACGGTAGCTGTAGAGCCGATGAGAGCTGCTTCTGGGTGGATAAGCCAGTCTTCCATATTGCTTGAAGACTGGGAGCGTGATCAGTTTCTCCTCCATCCTGTGTGAGTGCGAATCTCCGGGAGTCACCATTTGTGGAGTTCAAGATGTTTGGTTCACACTCAGGATGGAATGGAGAAAGGAAACTCACAATGTGCTCTCTATATACATGTTGTAGTGGATATACAATGCAGCTTGGTGCTGGGAAGGCAGCATGGTTACAAGCGTGATGTAGAGAGCTGGTTTGTGAGGACGCTCAGAGAAGGACAGCTGGTGGGTCGCCATGCTCGCCAGCGGGAGAGAGGACCGCCAGGCAGGCGGAGGAGGAGCGAGGGCCGCCAGGCAGCGGCAGAGGAGGAGGTGTTGCTGGCTGCGGCTGTAGGTAGAGAGAGAGCGGCAGATCACCACGAGGTCAGGTCTTAAATAGCGGGGGTAGGCGTGGCTTAGCAGTTGACCCCTGCTCCGTGGTGTATGGCGGCGCTGGTTGACCTAGACCACGAGGCATACACTGGGGAATTTGTGGGTCGGCTAGGCAGCGACAAACAGCGTTTGTAGGGGAGAATTCCACCACAGGCCTGTCACTGAGTGCCATTACGGTAGACAACGAGATAAATAAGTCTTTTGGTGCCTTTACCATGTCCCTAGACAAAGGAGGATAATGTTTGAATGAAGTTGAAGTAATTTTCAGATTTAACAGAGCTGTCTGAACTTGCCATTGCCCAAAAATAACGAATTATTGTTTTTTCTTGTTTGAAATGATAAGTTCAGACAAAAACCAAGACGATTTTCATCTATGACACTTTTCTCACATTTTACCCATAATCGAGATATCGGGAGTTGAAAATAAAAAACCACAATACTACAAAACTATTATTGCATTTGTTCCCACCAAATAAATCTTGATAAAATCACACGGGAAAAGGGAAACAACGGAGCACCTTAGCTTTCGTCTTTATTCAAGACATCTTCAGAGGCTAAGGTGCTCCGTTGTTTCCCTTTTCCCTTGTGATTTTATCAATATATATATATATACATATATATATATATATATATATATATATATATATATATATATATATATGCTGATAACCACCAGGAAAGAAGAAAACATGAAGTTCCCAAGCGCTTTCGTGTAATTCACATCTTCAGGGGTGAGTACAGACTGTACTCATCTAGTCTGTACTCACCCCTGAAGATGTGAATTACACGAAAGCGCTTGGGAACTTCGTGTTTTCTTCTTTCCTGGTGGTTATCAGCATATACCTAGATCACGCGCACCTACAGTGATTTACTTGCATATATATATATATATATATATATATATATATATATATATATATATATATATATATATATATATATATATATATATATATATATATATATATATATATATTATTGAACAGCATTTATTATGTCCATACTTCTAGACCACATATAAAACAGAGTATTGAGAGTAACGGATTTTTAGTGCTTTTATATACACATAATTAATTTATTATAACGTTTATTATAACGTTCCATTAAGTTAAATCACGAAACAAATAAATTTGAAGTAAAATTAAATAAAAATATTTCCTATAACAGAAAACGTAAGTATTGACATAGTAAGGTAAGCGATTGAACGCTACGGCAGTGTTACCAACCATAGAGTAATTATATGTGTAGGGAAATTCAGCCTAGCTTCTTGACCTGTACGGCCTAGGGTAATTTTACTAAAAGAGGACAAAACATAGAGTAATCAGTACCAGTAACCAATCATGCATTTTTCGCTGGTTATAAATTCTAATTTCCGAATGGAAGAAAAGCTCTAAATTTCCCACATAGTTTTTAGTTTAACAAATTTATTGGCAGAGCTTGTAGTACAGTTTGCCTATTCTGAGTAATTCAGTCAGGTCTTGACACTGAGGGTGGTATCACTTCTCACTGTCACGCAGGACAGAGGTTCACACACAAAGAAATACATCATATTCATTAACAACTATAAATGTATATAGGTCAGGTTCAAATGGATAATGTCACTGTTCACTGCCATGCAGGAGATGAAAATTTGATACAATTAAAAAGGAAAACAGATACTGAATTTTGGATATGTTTATCTGAGATAAGAAATGTTGTAGATGAACTACAATAGCTTAAAAAACTTGTCATGCTTAGTAAAACTGGTACTTGCCCTTCCCTACTCAAATGCTGAAACTGAAAGACATTTTCAATGTTAGAGAACACAAAGAAAAAAGTATAATAATAATAATAATAATAATAATAATGATAATAATAATAAGATGGGTCCACCACTAGCGTAGCTGGGGGGGGGGGGGGGGCGGGGGCGGTAGGGCGGTCCGCCCCAGGCGGCACTTTTGGGTCTGCTCATCACCCATATCTGCAGCTACTGGAGACGTTAATCCATCCCTTTGTATCGGCGGCAAGTTAATCCTTGTCGTGTCTGACCTAACACCTGACCCACATCATCACGGCCACGTCATGAGCTACACCCTTGCTATGCGCCCCCCGCCACACACACACAACCTGTAACCTGTCGAGGATTAAGGAAACAACTTCAAACAAGTACGCCAGTGAGCTCATGTGGTGTGGGTCAGGTGTTAGGTCAGACACGACGAGGATTAACTTGCCGCCGATACAAAGGGAAAGATTAACGTCTCCAGTAGCTGCAAAACCATGCAGTCTCGGGTCATATCAGTTCATGTACAGCCGACCAATCCAAGAAATAACTTTGAGATTTCAACAGCTTCATGAACTTGCTGAGAAATATGCCTTCCTTACCCCATTGAATCTTTTGGATGATAAATATGAGTGTCAAATAGATCACGACCAAGACGACATTGATAAAGAGGAGTTCCTCGTTGAGAGAAAAAGACTTCAGCATTTTGTTGCTGTTGCTGCTATAACTATTAAAGACAGAATACAGACGTGGAAAGAAGGCCCCCTTGAACTTTTGCAGTTTATTCAAAAGTATAACCTTGGGAACTCGGTTCCAAATATAGTAATAATGCTGAGGATTTTCCTCACAATTGCTGTTAGTGTTGCTACCTGTGAGAGGAGTTTTTCGAAATTAAACTGATCAAGAATTACTTAAGATCTACTATGAGCACCTTGCGGTTGATAAATCTCGCCATACTGTCTATAGAGCGACAATTGACAGATGAAATAGTTTTGGACAATGTCATTGAAGAATTTCCATCAAAAAAACAAGAAAAGTTTCTTTGTAGAAAGTTGTAGTTTTCATTTCAGAAATAAAGATGGTCCTAATTTGTTACATTTTTTTACTTTTTTCCCTATCCTATATGTCGTTTTTGTTTTTTTTCAACTGTTACTTATAAAGTTTAAGTATGTTTGAGGTGTATTTAAAGCATACTATATTTGAGTAGTTGAAAGTACAGTAATATTATAATGGTACACAAACTATTTAATATATATATAAATATATATATATATATATATATATATATATATATATATATATATATATATATATATATATATATATAAGAGTGAGTCACTGTGCAATATGTATTTTTTGTGGGGGCACGGGGGGGGGAGGGGGCGGCAAACTCAAGGGCCGCCCCGGGCGGCACACACTAGCTACGCCACTGGGGTCCACAATTACTGAATGCCATTTTCATTGCAAAATCTGGCATGAAAGTAGTAGAAGATTGCAGAAGTAAGAAAATTGATCCTGAACATTATAATCTACATAATGCATCCAAGAACTTTTTAAGTGTGAAATATTTTGGCTATTTTCTGGAAGAAAATTTTTAGTTGGGTTTAAATTTAATATAAGTATGTCGATTTTCCAGGAGAAGCTTCATATCCTGTGGCATAATTATTATTTTATGATTCTGATCATGGTCAAAAGTATTAATAAATTACCTTAGTTGATACCACTTGTTCTTATATATCTTCATCTACATTTTGAAAGATGAATAAAATCATATCCTTAGAAGTATTGTGGGGTACGAGATATAGGTTCACACTCAGGATGGGAAACTCACAATGTGCTCTCTGTATACATGTTGTATTGGATGTACAACGCAGCTTGGTGCTGGGAAGGCAGCATGGTTACAAGCGTTGAGTAGAGAGAGCACGGGAGTGAGGGCCGCTAGACAGGAGCGGAGGAGGAGGTGTTGCTTGCTGGTGGCTGTGGGTAGTAAGAGTGGTCACCACGAGGTGTGGGTCGCCATGGCCGCCGGCTGGAGCGAGGGCCGCCAGGCAGGAGTGGAGGAGGAAGTGTTGCTTGAAGACTGGCTGTAGGTAGAAAAAAGGTAAGTCACCACGAGGTGAGATCTTATATAGCGGAGGTAGGCATGGCTTAATAGTTGACCTCCGTCATGTAAGGCGGCGCTGGTTGACCTAGACCACGAGGCATACACTGGGGAATTCGCGGGGTCGGCTACTCAGCTACAAAAGCGTTTGTAGGGGAGGGATCCACTACAGTATAATTATATAAAATTTAATTTAATATAAGGAAAGGTATCTAGACTTTTTTAATTATATATATATATATATATATATATATATAGACATATGTATATATATATATATGTATATATATGCTGATAACCACCAGGAAAGAAGAAAACACGAAGTTCCCAAGCGCTTTCGTGTAATTCACATCTGTAGGTGCGCGTGATCAAGGTATATGCAGATAACCACAAGGAAAGAAGAAAACACGAAGTTCCCAAGCCCTTTCGTGTAATTCACATCTTCTTTCCTTGTGGTTATCAGCATATATATATATATATATATATACACTACTTTTGAGCCCAAGGCTTAGGGTAATGAAGGGGAATCTAGGGTAATTTCATGCCTATGTTGGGCTGAGAATCCTCGAGAGGTTGGCAACACTGCGCTACAGCATCACAGAGTAATAGAACAATATTTACTATTGATTGACCCTACGTATAGAAGAAGAATTATAACCATGTTCTTTCATACGACAACTGGTTCAATAAGCATAACCTTTTCAGACCTGTTTGAGGTATAGGCATCGTGTACATCTTGTGTGAGAATATAAAGCCCTATTTATGACTTAGGAAGAAGAGAGAATTACAGCAAGACTTCAACACTGAGCACTGTAAAGATGGATTCCACAAGCCCCAAAGTTAAGGTAGGGTTTGGTGATAGTTTACTACACTGTGATATTTTGAGTGGTAAAGATTTTTCGGCTGAACATTTACGGTAAATAATTAATTTCTTCGAGTACAAAGTAAGTAGAGACATCATTTTAGTGTCATATGATCAGTTTTTCACTGTTTTATCCTGCAATGTCCCTCATCCATCATACCCTGCCCTCTGCAGGTAATTTATGACCATGGGTAGAGAAGAACTAAAGAAATAAAAATTGATACTTAGAATTAAAATCAAAAGGTGCCTCATCATTATTATTATTTACTGTCATCCAAAGAACATCTTTGGGAAAATATTAAATCGAATAATTTCCTCTGGTGGTACCCATCTACTCCAGTCCTACCGACGTTTAGCACCTGAAGGCCTTAACAGAATTCGTTTATAGTTTCCACAGTTGTTTGGATGAAAGCAAGGGTCATGGTGGAGGAGACTGTTAATAGTAGAAATAACTTATCGAATTGCACCAAAATTTCTGGAGATGTTATTTGCATGATTCTTAACAAGAAAATGGAAATGACAATGCACAGAACCTCACCTAACCAACCTAACTCAACCAATAGTACCTAACCTTACCTAACTTCTTAACCAGGGGACTATGCCTGCTGGATACCCCACTATAATAAGCAGAATGAGACATACAGTAAGTCCGATTTGAAAACGAACATGAAATACAGACGTTCAAGATACATTACACAGATTTTGGAAGTTAGAGAGCAAGCAATGAAGGAACAGAGTGAGCAGTGAAACCAAAAGAAAGATAAGGGGTGCCATTGAAAAGGTAATACCCCAGGCAATAATCACATTACAATATAACCTATAATAATTGAAAAAAAAACAGTATTTATGGTAATTATGCCGCTCATGTGAGGCTTTGTCTTAATTTTTATATGTTCACAGAGACCGGATTCACAAATTTTTAATTTAAGAGCGGTTGAGAATATTTGGTACCACGGTAGATTTGGCGGTGATTGTATATGGTAAAAAAAAATTTTCTTTATCTACAAAGCATGTAGAGACATGAAATTACTGCCATATGATCATTTTTTTTTGCTGTGTTTTACCTTGTAATTGCCCTCTTTTTTACATATCCTGCCCACTATTGTAATATGGGAATTATGGTGAAATTGCACACTGTCATTTTAAGGGGATCGCGGGGAGGAAGAATTTCCTGCTCGGTCCAGCCAGCCACTCGCCTTAACCTAACCTACCTTCTCCCCCACACAGAATTAACCTCCTTCTACTCATATTTCTTATTATATAAAGTTATATTTTCTTTATTTCTAAGTCACATCAGAGCTTTGTATTATGGTATTATATTTGAATATTTGAGGAGGGGTTCAGTATATAGTAAATTAATCCAGAATAGAGATGTACTACTGGAATTCTGAGGAGCAGTAAATAACTCAGCATTTGATAACTCAAAATTTCATATAACTCAGCATGGATATGGTTTTGGAATGTATGTATTAGTATAACTCGGGAAATGCCTAGATATATAAAATTATCTGGGAAAATCTCGGCATATCTGGCCACCTGCATCACCTACCATGCCTCTGTGTCACCTACCATGCATTTAAGTCACCTACTATGATGTTACATTCTTCTCCTGCAGTGCTGGTAAGCAACTTTTTTACATTTAGTAATTACATGTACTACACACATAAAGGACATTTTTTTTTTATTGTTGTATTTTTGTAGGAGGGGGATTTTTTTTTACGGGGATTAGGCACCTGGGCACAGGGCACTGACCCACATCAGGGCCTGGGGTGGCAAAAAATGTAAAAAAAAAATAATAATAATAATATATAAAATTTATAAAAAAAAAATGAAAATAAAATAATAAATTAATAATAATAATAATAATAATAATATTAATATTAATAATAATAATAATAATAATAACAACACTGTAATAATAATAATAATAATAAAGAAATACAAAAATTAAAAAAATAAGATCCAAAGTGAGAAACAATATACAGTACGTATGTTGTGTTGTCAATAGTAAGAGAAACAATTGAGACCCTGCAATTGTGTGTAAATGAGGCAGAAAGTCAGATCAGCAACCTGGGACTTGGTCACAATTTTTGTGATGTCATATGGCACCAGGGTCTACCATTAGACAACACATTATGCTTCCAATATCTTCCTAGGCAGTAGTACCTCCCTGCTTGGTAGCTGCCTTGATAAGTCGGAATTTAGGATAACTCGGCAAGGCCAGAGCCCATATGTGTCGAGTTATCGAGGGTTTACTGTATACTATAGTGAAGTTCGGTATAGAGAGGTAATACTGTACAGTACAGAACTATGATTTTTAAGAGTGAAGGAATACTGTATCTTTTTTATCATTTTATTCTCTGCCATCAAAAAGTTGGTGTACAGTATTGAGTAAACATTTAAATACTGAATAAGATATTGAAGGTTCTCTCCTTATATTTCAGAGGTACAGGCGTGATGACAGACACTCCAGTGATGAAGATGGTGATTATGAACCCTACATCCCAGTCAGGGAACGCAAGAAGCAGAAGCTAAAACAAATATTAAAAATATCACAGGTGTGTTAGCAGTTGTTTTCCAAAGTTACTCTTGGAAAGGACATTTTTAATACAATGGAACAATAAACATACAAGAGTCTTTTAATTTCAAGATATAACAAATAGGACAAATGGTCTTTAGTCAGATTTTCTTTTATAGTTCTTCAATAAGCAATGCTTGTATGAATTATGTGTTGGTTTTCTACACAACTGAAGTATTGTACTTGTGCTCTATCGATAAAAGCAGTTTCTGTCTAGTTTTGCTGTTGGACAAAAACAAAAAAAATACAGATACTGTATCCCAGAGTATTTTAAACTCTATATCAACAGAAGGTTGGATCATACTGTATACAGTCATATTTGGTATTCAGTATTGCGTATTGACTGTTAAACTGCAGCAAAAATGGCTTGATGTAAGAGGTGGAGAAGTCATGCACTATTAAACCTCCAGCTGTTGGCATTGAGTATTTGCACTCCCCATTTATGTACCCATTTCTCCCTCCCCACCTTTCCTTTATATTGCTATGGTACCTTTACCCCCCTTCCTTTTCCTCAGCACACAGATGCATAACATACATAAAATCTACCAATGCGGATATTTATCTTCCACACTGTTTTATATTTTTTCTCCAAACAGGATGATGATGATAGTGGGGCCTATAGTGGCCATGAGAGAGATGGAGGGATACAAGAACAGGATGTTCAGGAACTAGCACGAAAGAATAACATCTCTCTCCTCGACCAGCACACAGAACTTAAGAAAATTGCTGAAGGTAGTATTTTACAACAGAGCAAAATGTATGAACAATGATACAGTAATTAAAAACAGTTAGTTGGTCCATAAATTATGGCAAATCTCTTCTTTTACTGTGTTTAATGAATTTGGACACATGATTGTTAAATGCTGAAATTTGTCTGTTTAACCCATTCACTGCATGGGACAGCTTTTTTTTTTCATTTTGTATGCTATGGGTGTGATGTATATGGGTCAAGCACTCCCAAAAATATAATGTACAGTCGTATGAAAAATGAAAATTATACAAATTATAGGTATACAATATATTCTGGTGTCCAGGGACTCGTCCCTACTTTCTCTTAACCACTATGTTGAATAAAATTGTCTAGCATTAGCCAAGTAAAATATTTAAAGTGGTATCCCCATAGTGAAAGGGTTAATAAGATACAGTATTTTTGAAGGAGAACAATTTACTTGAGAACAAACCTACTCTGTATATGGAACTGAACCTTGTGGTACTTGGTGTACCACATCCGTACTCCAGCTTGTAATCTCTCAATGACTTTCTGAAGGTACTGTAGTTTATATTTGTTGATATTTCGAGATCCACCTTTTAACAAACCCAAGTCAACGACGTACTCTCTGCTTACATTCCCTATCTAATATACTGTACCTTGCAAACCTTGATACTGTACAGTATTTATATTGTACTTTCAGCTCGCAAGGAATCTGAATTGGAGAAACAACGAAGGGAGGAAAAGCGACTTTTAGAAGCTGTTGCAGAGAAGCGAGCACTCATGGGAGTGTCTGAATTAGCTCGCGGTGTACAGTACGAGGATCCTGTAGTTACGGCATGGAATCCTCCAAAGCGCATTCTGGCAATGGACAACAAACGCCATGAAAGGGTCCGCAGGAAATACAAGTAGGATTTTTTTTTTTACTGTTATTCAACCATTATAGAGCATTTACAGTAGCTTAACTGTATGCAACCATGCAGCTGTGATGTTACAAAACTCTCTGATTTTTAATTTAGTTGAAATTTTTTGTCTTTTTTTACACAAAAGTGGCCCTGAAATAGGTACATTTTCGATGCAACATCATTTAAACCACTCGTACACAAACTTATCAAGGTTGTCTCTCGATAGTTAGGGCAATGCGCTTTTTCTTTACATCACTGTTTAGCACTGTAATTTGGATGCTACTAATATGGGCAAAACTTATGAAAAATCATAGAGAATAAGAGAGGAAATGACAGAGCCTTTCTGCAATGCATTCAGACAAAAAGAACAGTGACATAGGCTTGATAAACTGAGCAGCCATCAGGAAACTCATCCTTCAAGATAGCAGTACCTAATCTCAGAAGCGTAGCTAGTAATTTTTGGTGGGGGAGGGGAGGCAAAACCTCAAATTTCCTAACAAATGGTTGTGACAAAGATACTGTTTATCAGTCACCCATTTCATCAAGCATAACACTTTATAGCCAATACAATCAATCTATTAAGTGTAAGGAACATATATTTGATAATGCACCTGCATGAATGCTGTTATGCAAAGGCAGGATAAATATATAGTACTGTACCATTAAATGAAAGAAAACAATTCACAAGAGAAAACACACAATGCATTGTGTGTAACAATGAAATAGAAAATTTGGAACATTTTATATTATACTGCCCAGCATAGCAGAATGTTATAGCTTCAACAACTATGTATTGAAAACATGTTTGAATTAATTGGAAATCTTCTTTTCAGGGCAAACACAAATAAAATACAAAAGAAGTGTTGTTCAAATTTTGGAAAATAAGGAATACACGGTAAAAAATTAAAGTAAACTGTAGTTGTGTACTATTTATCATTACTGTAGTTAGGTTGGGTTTTTTCTTGTTTGTGAACCAATTTAGTGTTTTGGGGGTATGAAATTGGGGTATTTTTGTCATTGGTGAGCCGAACCCTATTTTTCCGTAATGTTGATCTATTCGTGATACGTAAATTCACCTAACGAATGTCTTTTTGGGGGACCTAGCCCATTCGTATTTCAAGGGATATCTGCATTCTGTACTTGTTATACTGCATTAACTTGATCTCGTATAGCTTTGGGAAAGGCATATTGTATTGCTGTTGGTTGGATGGGAGAAAAAACATGTAGGGCTGTTACCCTGAACAGAAGTCTATAGTGTAATCTACATCTTATATGGAATGTGCTCTTACTTCTGCAAAGTCACAAAAACAGGCTTCACAGGTTCATAAATTTGACTTCTTCAGGATCTTGGTGGAAGGAGAAGATGTTCCTCCCCCACTTAAATCATTTGCCGACATGAAATTTCCACGGTGTATTATTAAGGCTCTTCAGAAGAAGGGAATAGAGAAGCCTTCTCCAATCCAGGTATGGTTATAAACTCAATTGGATAATTGTACCCTTAAACTCTCATCTGTTTTGCCATTTCCTGCCTTGTACAATCTTCCCTAGTCAATCTCCTATGATTTGATGATTTCAACTTCTTTTACTTCATGTTTACTTTTCTGCTCTTTTTTCTTTATAAGACTTCAGGTTTCCCTTTTTGAAATCATATACAGTATGTAGTCCATATCCAGTGAGCACATACAACTGAAGCCTCTGAATAGTGTTATTTTTTTGCTTTGCCAGATGCAAGGTATTCCAGCAACCTTAAAAGGACGAGATATGATTGGCATTGCCTTCACTGGCAGTGGGAAGAGCATGGTGTTTATATTGCCCATTGTTATGTTCTGTCTTGAACAAGAGAAAAAGCTTCCTTTTATGAGCAATGAGGGGCCATATGGTGAGTTCTTATATAGTACTTTTCTTTTCACATCATAAGGCAGCTTTCCTTCGTTTCAGAGTTTGTAGTTTTTCAATGCATGCAAATGATGACTGCTTAAGTAACATGTGTATCAGCTAATTTAATGAGTAGGATTCTTTAACGGTATTTATGCTACCCAGACTTACAGATTTGGAACTAAGCCTAAGATACCATGATAGCTTTTAGACAAAGACAAAAGGTACTAGCCCAATCACCCATATTTTTGCTAAATTTCGAGTACTGTACAGTATTGTATTCTGAATATCCACAGAAATTTTTGTTGTTAGATTATGCTTCGGACTCCATAGTTGGATGAGTAAGCCTTTATCAGAACAGGATTGCATCTTTTCCAGCTTAAGTAAAAATCTTCTGAACTTATGGTAGGAGAGTTTGGAGAAGATGTGTGGGAAAGTAAAATGGCAACACAGTGATCCCATGAATTTTTCTCTCTCTGAATGTAGTCGTGCAACATTTTAGTGATTCCATTGTTAACCAAGAAGGATACTTTACTTGCCTAACATTTTGAGAGTTGATGTGAACGCTCAGTTTGTGATTAAACATTTAGCATCTCTCTTTTAAGAATATCGTAGATTCTTTATATGAAGTGCATTTCAGTTAGGAAGAGGATGTTATACTTCAAGGGGTGTGAAAATTAGAGTTATTTAGAGTGCAGCTGTAGAAAAAGCAGAAACTTTAGGGAATTGATGATAATTTCCATGATACTGTAACAACACAAGATTATCCTGACCTTCAAGGCCAGATGTACAGTATTGTAGGTTGGAAAGCTTTTGGACAGATACACTTGAGAACTCCTCCCATATCTCATTAAGTTTGTTGATCAAGTTATGCCCTGTTAGTAGATTAAAAATGCCAGGAATTGTTTCCTGCCTTGCTTTAGGTTGTATAGAAGATAACATTGAAATAAGCTAGAGAGACTGATACGTAAAATTGTGAAACTAATAGCAGTTCATATATTAACAGGTCTCATCATTGTGCCATCTCGTGAGTTGGCCAAACAAATAAAAGACAACATTGATTATCTCTGCAAGTTCATTGAAGCTGATAATTTACCTGAATTAAAAACTTGCCTTGCCATTGGTGGAGAGCCAGTAGCAACAGCACTTCAGATCATTCGAAAGTATGTTCAAACTTGATTTTTTTGTCCTGTATCAGATATTCTCATCATGTTACTCAGTAGTATTAAACTATTTTGCTGTTTTTATATTGGAATTAACAGCAGAATGTTTACACGGTGTCATCATCACAGTGGTGGCAGCAATGGACTATATTCAAAATAGGTCTGAAAAATGGCAGATGAAATTCAACGTCGACAAATGTAAAGGACTCAGTATAGGAGATGTAAACAGGGAAACCAGATGAACAACGATGCCATAGAGAAATCCGACTGTGAGAGAGATTTAGGGGTAATGATAAGTAGGAACCTTAAGCCAAGTAAACAATGTGTTTTTGCTCGTAACAAGGCTAATAAAGTACTTGGGTTCATACAAAGGAGTGTTAGTTACAAGACTAGCGAGGTCATCCTAAAACTGTATCTTGCTCTTGTGAGACCACACCTGGATTACGCAGTTCAGTTCTGGTCACCGTATTACAGAATGGATATAGAATCCTTGGAAAGAATTCAGAGGAGAATGACAAGACTAATCCCAGGCATTAGGAACCTTGAGTATAGAGACAGGTTAAAGCATCTTAATTTGCACTCCCTTGAGAGACGTAGAGCGAGGGGCGACCTGATAGAGGTGTATAAGTGGAAGGCAGGGCTAAACAAAGGGGACATTACAAAGGTACTCAAACTATCCAACCAGGAGCGAACTCATAACAATGGTTTTAAATTAGACAAATTTAGATTTAGGCGTGAAATAGGTAAACACTGGTTTGGAAACAGAGTAGTGGATGAATGGAACAAGTTACCAAATATCATCATTAACTCGAATACGCTGAATTGCTTCAAACATAGGTTGGATGCTCATATGAGCAATAGGGGTTGGGTGTAAACGGGACTGCCCAGTATGGGCCAATAGGCCCGCTGCAGTTTCCTCCATTCTTATGTTCTTATGTATGATAGTAGGGAACAACGGGGCAAGAAAGGATTTTGAAACAACAATACCTCTTTTTTATATTTGTGAGCTCCTCAAGCAGCAACCTGAAAAAAAATTTCCCTTTTACAGAAATTGCATGTTTGAAATATTGTGGCTTCAATCAATTTTATTGTAATTAGTTGTGTAATTACTATTTTTTAAGGTGGGAGTCATATTCTTATGACTGTTTTTTGATAATATGATACCAGGTGCATTTTGTGTTTCTTGGTACGGATATGATTAATAGGCAAGGCACACTAATTCATTTGCCTGTTTGTGATTCCACTGTACATAGCTACTTTAATTAGAACTGTTTTACAAATAATGTAAGAAGTAATTTACACTATAATAGTGCACTCTTGCATTTTTGCAGGGGCGTTCACATCATGGTGTGCACACCAGGTCGGCTGATTGATATGCTGGACAAGAAGATGGTACGTCTTGATGTGTGCAGGTAAGTGTGTATGAAGGTAATAATAGCAAGCAAACAATGATATAATGTATTTACCTATTTACAAGTACAGTAAACCCTTCATAACTCGGCATTTGATATCTCGGAAAGTATATTTCAGTGGATTCGGCCAAAAATTATATTTTGTTGAAAATCTCAGTACGTATAGGTACTCCTGAGCAAGCTGATTCCGAATCTATGGACAACGATTCGATTGCGGGGTAATTAGTGGTCTCAATGATGTTTGGAATATTTTAATTATATTTTTCAATACTAATTACTCACCAATTATGGGTTTCCAAGGTGCAATTTAGGTGTTTTTGTGTTATTCTGGAAGTACTATCTGGGTAATTAGTTACGTGTTTATTTACATACTTAGACTTGAATTATGTGTAGTGAAAATTGTTTTTGTTAAAATTTATTCTTTATTTTGTATAAGTGACCAAATTACAGTACTGTAGTATACATAAGTGCTGCAGTTTACTGTTTTGTAGCGTTTCCCCTCCATCACCTGCGTCACCTACCATGTCTCTGTATCATCTACCATGTCTCTGTGTCACCTACCATGTCTGTGTCATCTACCATGCCTCTGTGTCACCTACCATGTCTCTGTGTCACCTACCATGTCTGTGTCATCTACCATGCCTCTGTGTCACCTACCATGTCTCTGTGTCACCTACCATGTCTCTGTGTCACCTACCATGTCTCTGTGTCATCTACCATGCCTCTGCAGTGATGGTGTTATTTTTTTTTTTAATTATTAATTACATGTACTGTACTACACATATATGGGCCGATAATTTTTTATCATATTTTTGTGTGTGTGTGGGGGGGGGGGGGGGGTGCCTCGAAAAACTGGAATTTGGGATAATTCGGCAAGGCCAGAGCCGCATACGTACCAAGTTATCAAGGTTTTACTGTACAAAAGTAAATAAATAAAATTTATGCATGGACACACATGTATGCAAATGGACAAATATATTTTTATGATGACTTTCATTTTTCACACTGCCTGTATCTACAACTGTATACACTATACCCTCGTTAATTCGACAAAAAAGGGCTCTGGGTCACTCGAAGTACCGAAAAATCTGAATTATCTGACTTCATAATATTTTGACATTATTCGACAATTTCCAAATTTTTTTTCAATTGTTGCACCTTACGCGGATTGTTCCTCATTATTCCAACCAATAAACATACTAAGTTACCATGCCTTGGCTGCCATAAATTATTATTGTATACAGTATGTAGAATATTTAGAAAGTCAGTTACGCTGTGCCCGTAAGTTGTAAATCACCTTTATATACATTTCCTTAAAGATATAGACTGTCTTTACGATATAAACACGTTAGTTTTCACTTTCCCCGAAATTGTTGCACGACGTCAAAAATACGCTAAACATTATTAATACTGTACCTTGCCTTTCGGCACTTAGGGACACACAATCGATTTTGTTCAAATTTCATACAAAGGTACAGTACAACTTTATATGCTGATTAACGATCTGGGTTCACAGTTTAAAAATTGAGTAATTAGTGCTAATTAATGACCTTTGAAATAATTAAATAAACTGTATGTGTATTACCTACTGTGCAAACAAATATTTTTTAAATCTACATAAAACAATAAAGTACGCTAATAAATAAATGTAACACATTGCAAAGTGAACTGATAATACCGTATTTAGATAATATTCCAAATGTGTAATGGTAACACTGGTATATGCAGTAAAAACCCACTTTGACGAAACAAAATACGAAATCTTGGAGCTGGTACACTAGGACGCTCTTCAGCCAACTGACGCAACAAAACAAGGGAGAAAGACATAGAACAAAGGAATCAGGTCGCATAACCTGTCTCCTGAGTTGAAGTAGGGCGGGGATTAGGGATAATCTTGATGACTGTATTCAGGATCAGGTCTGGGGTCCACTGAACTCTGGACCTCATCATGAGTACTTTCATCCAGATTATTAAGGAGACAGGTTGGGAGATACATCAGCCAATTATAGGCATCCCATGGAATCACATGACAGTAGTAGCTAATCACAATGCATGAGCACTCTCAACCTATGACCCACGTTTGCCATGCAGCTAGCCCACCCATGTGATCGACAAAACGTTGGCGCATGTTGCAATCTCTCGGAAATTCATTCAAATGCCCGGAACAGAGACAACAGAATATTTGCATAAACTAACTTTCCCTCACATTGTATATACTGGTATTTTATACCGGTATATCTACATATTCTCAATTTTTAGATATCTGGTGATGGACGAGGCTGACAGAATGATTGATATGGGCTTTGAAGAGGATGTTCGTACTATTTATTCCTACTTTAAAGCCCAAAGACAAACTCTTCTCTTCTCAGCCACAATGCCTAAGAAGATCCAGAACTTTGCCCGATCTGCCCTAGTGAAGCCCGTAACAGTAAATGTTGGCAGAGCTGGAGCTGCCTCTATGCAGGTCATCCAAGAGGTGGAGTATGTAAAGCAGGTGAGAGAACAGAAGTCAAGTTACTGGTACAGTACTTTGACATATCTATGATTCTTTTTTTTATTAATGTAGATAGGTGCCAACTGCTTTCCAGTGTTCTTTAGAGACAGCTGGACAAGTACTGAACATATCACAATATGTAGTGTGTAATTAAAGAGCTCCAAATCCATCCAGAATGCACCTGAGGTAACATAAGTGTTACAAGTTTTGGGATAACAACACCACAGTGTAAAATGTTCCAGCAAAACATTTCAAGTTTTATGACAAATTTAATACTTACGAGTGTGAAGATTTTAGTGGCTTAGATACTTAGAGAAGATGGATTAAGAGGAAATTAGAAGCAACAGGTATGATAGATTTCAGATTAGTACGAGAGGTAAATGGAATGTAGAGAATACAAAGTAGAGAAGTGGAGGTGAAAGTGTCTAACAGAGAATATTTCAGCTTCTACTCGGGGGTATGGACATGTTGGGAAAATGGAAAGTGAAGGGCTTTTAAAAAAAAGATTGTATAATTCAGAGGTGGATAGTAACGGATGGAGGGGAAGACCAAGATGATGGACGGATAGGGTGTAGAATGCAGTAAAAAAGTAAATGGGATGGACATCCTTGAAATAGCAGTGTGCATAAGTGAATGAGGATTGTAGTTTTAAATGATTTGGGGGCAAAGATAAGATGCGACCGTGTGTGAAGCAACAGTATTAATCCAAATTTGGTAAAATTTTTAGAAGGGGAGTACAGCTCTTACAGTAGTAACAATGAATGAATGACAACAAATGAAGGAAGAATGTTAATTTATGTATTGTATTCACTCTTCTAACTGGCCACCTTGTAGTAAATAGGAAAACAAAATTAGGGCAGGGGGGGGGGGGGACTTTCATTTCAATTGAAATTCCATGTAAGTAAGTCAGTTACACTGTCTGTTCGTAATGACTTTGGTTTCAGGTTCCTAAGCTTCCATAGATTTAGTGGGCCGAGTATAATTTTGGTGTGAAATTTTATTGTCAGTTAATGTTTAAGGTTTTGTGTTTGTTGTTAGTCCAGGCAATAGGGGTCAGGTATCTAGTGAGTTAATCACCTTTCCAAAGAGTAATTAATCCTTAAACAGTGGCTAAGGAGTGTCTGCTCTGCCCCATCTGTGCAAAAATGGAATGTAAGGAACTTGAAAAGTCCACTGATGATGGCGGCTGTCCCTAAAGCTAACTTCCTTTGATGATGGCTGTTGTTTAAAGGTTAACCCCAGGGATGTAGGACTGGTAACCTCAACCCCATTATTGTTTTAAAATGAGAAAATGCAAAGCAGACTTTGTGAGCCTGTGTTTCTAGAGATTCCAACTGCTTTGCATTGTAATGAAAAAGAGTTTGCAAAAGTGGAAAACAAATTTGTAATTAATATTTTCAGGAAGCCAAAGTGACCCACATTTTGACTTGCCTCAACAAAACATCTCCTCCAGTTCTTATCTTTGCTGAGAAGAAGCAGGATGTTGACCTTATACAGGAATACCTGTTGCTGAAAGGTGTCACAGCTGCAGCTATACATGGAGGCAAAGACCAAGAGGAGAGATCAGCTGCAGTTCAAGCCTATCAGGTAATGTATTTGTCTCAGGATAATGTGCTAATATTATTATTGTTCACCTTGAAACTTTTTGTAGTCCAATTTTTTATCATGGACTATACTGTACATGTTGAGAGCCTTTTATCCGAAATTCCCCTAACCGAAAAACTCAAAAACTGAAGAAAATTCTAGAAGGCACAGGTGATATTGGTCACCCAGTTCTGGACCTGAACTGATCTGAGCGTGCCCGACCATTGCCTCGGTTTGCCAAGGAAACTTGGTTGGTTGGCAAAACAGTTTACGGCCAGACACCCAATATTGATGTATGTGTTTATTTCAAAGTTTTGAGCTATTATTTTACTGTGAAAATGTAAAAAATAGCAGCAGATACCCCTATGAGAAACAGAAAAAAGAAAAGAAAAGAAGGCATCACTCGTCATCTATAGCAAAGAAGTGGAGATGCTTTCAACAGAATATTTTACCTGTGAACATAAGTAATAATAACACACTTATGAAGATATACTGTACAATTTTTAACAAGAGTTTCTGTTAAATCTGGACGATTACTCTGCTGTTTACGTATGATACTTTATATAATGACCATATCTGACTGATAACATCTTATATTGAGCACCATTAAGAAGTACAGTAATCCCCGATTATTTGGATATTTTGTATTTGCACCTTCGACAATTTGTGGATGTCAATAAAATACTGGATCTGCTAGCAGATGATGTGCTTGCTTGTGCTGTCATCTACTGTATTGAAGGCAGGGAAATTGTCAGTCAATTTCCATCAATTTATTGAATGTCTTAACCCTTAAAGGTCTGACAAATCTTGGGAAGTCTCCCTTCAGAAACTGAATAGTAGACTAAAAAATGAAAATCATAAAATGAATGTTCTAATCTTATGAAATGTTAGACATACTGTACATGTTAGTCAATAGGAAATAACATAATTATTACTGTACTCACCACCTATGGTTATTGGCAAGTCAGAGAGACATCTTACCTCAGCAACCCTCTAGCAGTTATTGCACATCTGGGAGCGAAAGGCGGTGCACTACCAACTCATTCCATGTTCTTACAACTTCACAAAACCTTCACATGGTTCCTTATTATTGCACTATATACAGTACTGTACATTCACCACTCTGTGGCTTGGTGTGGCAGGGCTTGGGAGTTGGAGTTCTAAGTGGGTAATCCAGAGAGTTAGAAGCACAACCTTCCTCCATGGTGACAACTGCTATACTGAGCTATTTGCCACAATAATAGTCATGCTACTCACACAGGAAAATTAAACAAATGAAGTGCAAGACTGACAACATCAGACCAGACCCTCCCTACTATGTTGGGCACTCTGGGACGACATCAGACCTTTAAGGGTTAATTTTATATTTATTTCTTAAACCTTTAAAAACTTATTTAAACATACAATATTAAAAATATTAAAAATATTTAATGCTTCTCTAAGAAATGAAACATTAGTTATTCGGTGTCTAATTAAGTATGTACTTGAAATTTTATTCAGATATACAGGTACATTTTTTTTTCTTCACTATATGCTGTATTTTATTGAGATGTTCATATTTTACCCTTTTTAGAGAGGAGACAAGGATGTTCTGGTTGCCACTGATGTGGCCTCAAAGGGTTTAGACTTCCCTGGCATCCAACATGTGATCAACTATGACATGCCAGATGACATTGAAAACTATGTCCATCGAATTGGCCGTACTGGTCGATCAGGGCAACACGGTGTGGCCACTACATTCATCAATAAAGCCAATGATGAATCAGTGTTGTTGGATCTTAAACATTTGCTGATTGAGGCCAAACAAAAGGTAAATAAAAAATAACTTCCCATCAAAGACATTTCAGTTTTTTTAAGATATAGAGAATGTATGTAGTACTGTACAAGTTATCTATAAACGAGTCAAAATTTGGAAGGGGTATACTGCTTAGCTAAATATTTCAAGGAATAAACAATTCTTAAGTATTTCTAGAATGAGCAAAAGTTATACTAATTTGAATCACTATTAATACAACTTTCATGCAAGTAATACACCACATGGCATTTTTATTTAGGTTCCTCCATTCTTGACAATGGCTGGGGGATGTGATGAAGAACTTATGGATTCCCTTGAGGCTGGTGGAGGAGACGAGCGTGGATGTTCGTACTGTGGTGGTCTGGGTCATCGCATCACTTCCTGTCCTCGCTTGGAAGCGATGCAGAATAAACAAGCCGCAGGAATTGGCCGTAAAGATTATCTGGCAGCAAATGCCGCTGACTATTAATCAGGAATTGTGTTTAAGGCATGATGCATTATTCCCTTTGCTAGTTTAGCAGTTGATCTTAATACAATAAATATGTACTGCACTCCTTGACCATTGAAACAAGAAATTTTGGTGTTCCTCACTGCCTGTAAATTTTTTAAGAAGATTTGTTATAACTCTGGAGTTGATGAACTACCGGGTAATTACGAATTTCAATAATTATTTCTGAGACAACAAAGTGTTTTCAAGCCACCCCTTTACTATTTTTAGTAGATTTTTGTATTAAATTTGCACAATACTGTATATATACAGTAGTAATATCTCCGTTAGCCGGAATCCCTCAAACCCAGAACTCTTCGATTGCCGGAACTAAAATTTTCCCAGAAAATTATGACTTTGGGAGCAATTTTCCGGAAAATTTTGAGAAAATTTTCCCGATACCCTCGAAAATTCCGGGGATGGGTGATATTTTTCCGTGTTCGAGAGATGATGTAATGGGCAAATTCTGGAACAAATGGGAACATTTTTCCGTTACCCAGAATATTCTGGGGATGACGGATTTTTTTACGGCTTTGAGAGAGTCGCCTCGTTACCCGTAAATCTCTCATTCCCGGAAGTGGTCGGCACCAATTGTTCCAGCTAACGGAGATATCACTGTATATATAAATACAGTGTATATATAATATATATAATATATGTATATATAATATATATAATATANGTATATATAATATATGTATATATAATATATAATATATATATATATATATATATATATATATATATATATATATATATGCTGATAACCACCAGGAAAGAAGAAAACACGAAGTTCCCAAGCGCTTTCTTTCCTGGTGGTTATCAGCATATACCTAGATCACGCGCACCTACAGTGATTTACTTGCATATATATATATATATATATATATATATATATATATATATATATATATAATCAACAACCGCGTGGACTAAAAATGAAGTATATATATATATATTATATATATATATATATATATATAATATTCTTGAGATAATTAGAAGGGAAAATGTCAAAATCTCCCATAGTTTCAGTGCTTGAAATATGTCTTGATAATGTTGGTGAGAATGGAGTGAAACAGCCTTAGATAGGTGCTTAAATTTAGGTACATAATATTTCAGTGAGATACATTTGCATTATTATACAGTAAATGTTCAAAATTCCTTCCCTCTTCATTTTGCACCATTGATTGTCCGATACACTCCAACATATCTGGAGTATTTCCAATCCTTCTGTGACAATTGCACGAGGGTTGGAAATACTCAAGGTACTGTATGTTGGAGTGCATCGGACAATCAATGGTGCAAAATGAAGAGGGAACGAATTTTGAAACATTTACTGTATAATAATGCAAATGTAGCTCACTGTAATATTATGTACATAAATTTAAACACATATCTAAGGCTGTTTCGCTCTACTCACCAACATTAACTTGACATCTTTCAATTGATTTAACTAGGAAAATATGGGAGTTTTGACAATTTTCCTTAAAATTGTCTCAACAATACACTCTACAATTTATGGAAAACTTATAGAATCACCCTGTAGAAGTGACATCACTGTCTCCCCATATTTAAACTAGGGTGGATGAGAATTTAAGAATAAATATTTACTAGAAATTTTAATATCATAAAATCATTATTACACCAAATTTTTCTTTCCCTGTTTTTTACTTTTATACCGACAAGCTGCTGCTTTCTTCCTCTTCTCTCTAACTTGTCTCATGTGTTCACGTTCTTCAATATCTTCTTGGAATTTCTTTCTACGTTCTGCACTGGCAATTTCTTCCTTTTCCATTTTATGCTCCATCATTGTCTTCAGCCTCTTCATGAAGTTATCCATCTGACAAGAAACAAGACAATTACATTCTGGAAGTTCAGCTCTCCTCCCTTCCCTTTCCAGTCACATTAAAAATCATTTGGTCCAATAAACAGCATTTACTATACCTGAATTTCCTTGGAATCCTTGACAACAAGAACACGCTGCGTTTTCTTTGCCGTTGGAATGACCTTGGGCTTTTCACTGTAAGGTAATGCTTTCTGGAGTTCCCTTGGAATTTTCAATGGCAGAGGAATATACTCACGACGGTTGGTAATGGGCTGTAAGAGAATAAAAAATGTGGCTCATATAAAAAACCCAAGACATCATATCCCAAGTAATTACACAAACTCTCATGAATGTAAATTTATTTTACTTGTTTACTTCACTTAAATTACAAATGACACTGTCTTACCGTATACAAAGAGTCTGGGTTGACCAAAGTTCTGATACCCTTATCCTTTTTAATCTGAGCCACTGTTCTCATGCCTTGCCAGGCAGCCTTCTCACTTGGGGGCAGTAGAAGGGAGTAAACAGAGAAGCAAAACTGAGTCATCTCCACTGGTACCCAGGTTTTAAGGATCACCACATCTGAAGAGTGAAAATACAATAAATTTACATAAAAGATAATCAATGTACATTGTACAGTAGCATTGGTTATTTTGTAATTTTTCACTGCTTTATATGTATATATACACACACACATATTATATATATATATATATATATATATATATATATATATATATATATATATATATATATATATATACTGTATACATACAGTCATGCGCCGGTTAACGTCCTAGATACGTTCTTGGAAACGTGATGTTAACTGAAATGGACGTTGTGCGAAATTACATAAACCTATGGGATTTATTCTAATGGGGGTTCCAGGCACCCAACCCCAAGTTTCCCATTTTACGACCATTTAGACCCACTAAATATATATATATAATGTTATGGTAAATATCATAAACACACATAGGCATGGCTAGGTTTATTACAAAGTGATGAAAAGGATACTGTAAAGTGGGTAGTCCACAAAACATGTAGGTATGTCTCTCTTTATTTGAGTGCCCCGTCAAAGGAGTCCGTTTTCTCTCACTTCAGGACGTCTGAGTCGTCCGCTTTCTCTTAATCTTAGAGTGCAGTGCACCAGACTTCGTTATTCCTTAGTAGTGACACAGAATTTGATACTGCAGCTGGGGTTGCAATTGTTGAGGCAACTTAGATATGTCTGATTACAGTTGGAATATTCAAGATCCATTGTGAGTGATGTTTAAAGCTTCAACTATCTTTATGGTTGGTAAAACTTATCAAGTCTGTCAGTCTGAGTGGCATGTGTGAGGCCTTGTGTTTGTACAACCGCTAAATATATAAATATATAATGTTATGGTAATTATCAGAAACACACATAGGCATGACTAGGTTTATTGCTAAGTGATGAAAATTATACGATCAATACTGTACAGTGGGTAGTCCACAAAACATGTAGCCATGTCTCTTTATTTGAGTGCCCCGTCATAGGAGTCCGTTTTCTCTCACTTCAGGATGCCTGAGTCGTCCGTTTTCTCTTAATCTTAGAGTGCAGTGCACCAGAGACTTCGTTATTCCTTAGTAATGACACAGAATTTGAAATTGCAACCCCAATTGCAACTGGAGTTGCAATTGTTGAGGCAACTAGATATGTCTGATTACAGCAAACGTGTTATTGTCAATTTGTAGGTGAAAGATTTTATCCTCAATAGATGTAGGTTAACATTACACCTGGAGGCAAATGCCTTAGGAAGGAAGGATATTCCTTTAACAAATAATATCTGGCCAGTATGGGGAGGATCACCGTGTCTCCGTCAAGGTGTCGTGGAGTGATGGTCCAACAGGCCTCACGGAAGTTTTTTTTTGGGGGGGGGGGGCACGGACGTATATGCGATCAGACGTTGTTCGGTTGGACGTTAACCGGCGCATGACTGTATATACATATACACTTGCACCAAAAAGTATCGGTGCAGGGTGAGATCGACAAGTTCCGAAACAATACGTATACGCTGTGATATGTCGGGAAGGTTGGTAAGTGTATCCTCATAACCCCGCCCCTCCACTAGGTGTTGCCATATGGCTGACAATCAGGGCTGCCAACATACGGCTGGAACAAAGCGTCTTTCCCAATTCCTATCATTACTGGTCTCAAATTGTTCACACTACAGTATGCACCAATACTTTTTGTGGCGAGTGTATCCCAGGTGGGGCACACTACCGCCTGCACTACACACGGAGGTGTAAAAGTGAGCGAGACACCAGTGGTACTGGTGTTTCACAAGGAACCCGTTCACCTCGGTGTGGCTGACACACATTAAACACAGTAAACTCCCACTAATCTGGACTAATTGGGGGAACCTGACAACACACCAAGAAATCAAAGTACTGTACTTGTTCGTGGTACAGGTAACCTGGACCCTTCCCTCACAAAATGTGTTCTACTAAGGTGTTCCCTTGCCATAACAATGCCCTAAGATATCAATGTGTCCTTCCCACTTCATTCTACATCCCAACACCACACATATCTCTTAAAACTACTGGACACCATGGTTTCTAAAGAACCTTTGTGAATCTATAAGGCAATAATTGCATACTTAAGGGAAAAGTGAATAAACACCATAAATGACTGCATACATAAAATTATAATGTACTGTGTTTGCTGTATACATTTACTGTAGTGTTTGCTGTATACATTTACTGTACAGTGTTTGCTGTATACATTTACTGTACACACTTACCGCTCATTTTAATGCTATCCTCAAATGTAGCTCGGAACAATCCTTTCTGGCCCTTGGATTTTTTAATGATGCCACGGATTCCAGATTGTGTCTGAATCTTGGCTCCCTCAAACTTTGCAATTTCTGTCTCTGAATGAAACATGTCCTGAAATAGTAAGATTTATATAAGCTGGGTGTTGGTCACACTCGACACTGTAAATTTTAACTGTAGTGAGAGGTCAAGTAATTATTTTGTTTTATTTCATATACTGTATACGTATAGTATTAGTTTTTCATCTGTTGTGTTTCATGGTCTACTTGGAACTGTATATAATCCAATAATATTTGGTTAGTTGGGTATGGCTTTTATACAAAACTATCTTATGTACAGTACTGGGTTTTGTAGCCTCAGGATAATCCTAATAGCCAGTTTTATTCCCCCCCTTCCGTTGACGGGGGTCGTCGTGTTGACAACCACAGTTTTGAACGCTAAGGACCCCGCACTGCAGCGCTCAATGAAGAGGGGCAGTGGAAAAATGAACTTATAATATTAGAATTTGAATAGGTGGATAGCAGCTGTTCTTCGTCACCACCACTGTAATTTTTTGTTTATTTTATTGGATCTTTTTAATAAATATGATTAATGAACAATGAGAAATATATAGTAATTTGATAAACCTTTTTTTTACGTTAATGTTTTCTGGTCTCATTGGGATCATCATCCACTTGTGACAACCAGTCACTGTTCACCAGCAGCCAACCAGGCATCATGGAAGGCCCTCTTAAGTGGCACATTATTGAAGTGCCTATATAAACTTGGCGGTATACTTAATAATAGTAACAATATTAATAAAATCATTACACAAATTTACAATTGGTTTGACATATATATAGACAAAACAAGTACTGTACATAAGTCATTTTGTACATAGACAGTGCTGTATCATTTGGATCTTTACCTGACACTAAAACAGAACTGTGAATTCAAGCATTAAGCCATGTTGTAAGATTTTTTAGCTGTAAGTGATTTTTTTCTGAAAAGTATAAGCAGGTGAGTTTCTGGGATACAATTCTTAAAATGGATAAAGCCAGAATCCACTGGGAGGACATCATCACCAAGCTTTATGCGGCACTTATTTATAAAGTAAGCATATTTAAGATACTTTAATCGGCCCATAATGCTTCAGTGAAGGGGACAGGCTAAATAACCTTATCCTTGACAGTACTGCACAGAGGGGAAGAATTTGGGGCGATTAAAACCACTGCTTGAAGGAACAACTCCTACCTGTGAGTTCTTCATGAGAATGTTGTGTATGACACCTCAAGCTATCCAAAACAAAGGGAGTTGGTTGTTGTATTTGATGCAATATCTCCTGGTAATTTGGGTGTTGTACTAATATAATGGCTATTGACTTATGTTTTTCTATTAGTGTAATAGCTGCTGGTTCTGATGTGGTTATAAATAATAAGTGTTGAATTATACAATTACTTCTGCAATCTGTTTTTTATTTAATAATGCATTATTACCTCTCTACAGCATATACCAAAATTTGCTATCGAACCCCACCTCAAATATCTCAAATAAGTGATTTGACTCGGTAATAAGTTTCCCTCTCCACTGCTGGAGGCTCTGTCACACTCATGGCCCCAATAAATGACACTTTGCAATTTTACCCCTTTAGGTTTACTTGGTGCTGGATTAATAAAACATTGCTGTTAAATAATCAACAATCCCCATAGATTCGTTATTTTTTTCAAACTCGCTTTTTCCGGACTGGGGTCTTCTTCAATTAGTCTGGTGTATCGAGGTCCTACTGTATGTATATAATACAGTACAGTACAATTACTTCTAGTTTGTAATGCTGTATCTAAAACAATAGCCTCTGGAATCTCCTCTATTTGCACAATGTGGCACATCTACACTGATTGGATTAATAGAGGAGCATTTACAGTATATGAATACCTTGCTATTTGCAACCTTGCTTGTTCCCAATTGATATTTTAACACCCATATTCGACAATCGCAGCACATACCCCACTTATTCACAAAGAGAATTAGAAAAAAAATATCCATGGAGATTGCATGTTGCTATAAAAAAAAAAATGAAGAGCATGGATGTGTATGTGTGACATGAACATATCCTGTATCTTGATAAAATCACACAGGAAAAAGGGAAACAATGGAGCTCCAATGTTTCCCTTTTTCCTGTGTGATTTTATCAAGATTTATCTTATCCACATTTTCATTGTGGATCTACATGAAATATACTGTATGTGGACTTGACATGTATAATACCAATGAGTATTTGGAAGTTTTATGTACTTTATTAGCAGTTGAATTGCTAGGTATTGTATTAATGCAATAGTGATTAGCAAAATGAGTGTTAAATTGTGAAAATAACTAGTGGTATCTTGGATATTGTATTAAATAGAATAACCCATGGTATACTGAAATGTGTATTCAATGAACTGTCATCTGGGGAACTGTGTTGTATTAATATAGTAGCATCTGACTTTTGGTGTTGCATTAATAACTTATGGTTCCTTTTATGCTGTAATTATATAATACTTTTTGCTTCTTACTTCTCATTGTTTGTCAATATTATCACTTTTTTATATGAATGATACTGTATGAGGCAACCATAAGCTTCATACCAAACATGACATAAGTAGTTAAAAATACCTTGATGAAGGCTGTTTTTTTCATAATTTTCTCTGGGTAGCCTAATAACTTGAGTTTCTTCACTATCTTACAGCTCTGGTCAGTTTCCATAACCACACCGTTAGCAGCAATGCGGAACTCAGGCTGTAAGAAAAAATAGATTATAAAAATTTCATCATACTTTTTTCTTTTTTTGTGGGATTAGCCCACCAAACCACAGGTCAATGACCCACATCAGGGCCTGGGGGCGAAAATATAATTAAAATAATAATAATAATAATAATAATAATAATAATTATAAATAAATAAAAAAATTAAAAAAGATCAATAGTGAAAAACGATGTATGTACAGTATGTTGTGTTGTCAATAGTAAGAGAAACAATTGAGACCCTGCAATTGTGTGTAAATGAGCCAGAAAGTCAAATCAACAACCTGGGACTTGGTCACAATTTTTGTGATGCTATGGCAGCATACAAGGTACCTTTTGAGATAAAAAAATAAATATATTTTCTAGATGACAGCGAACTTGACATTTTAATCCAAAACTTAAGAAGCTTCTGTGTAACCCTACAGGCAACTCAATACAGTAGTAAATAACAATGAAAAAATTAGGAGAAAAATAATCTAGTGTATGGAACCAGAATGCTGATACAAACAACTGTACTGTATATCATTACAGAATGAAGTTCACACAAAGCAGCATAAAAATAATATGCAGAATCATGTGTACATTAATACAAAATTATGTGAATAACTAACAAATACTTGGTGAACTGTAAAGCCATAGACTAAAAAAAATATAGATAAATTTTGAACTTGACATGAAATTTGGAGCTTTATTGGGAAAATTCTTTCTAGATAAAAACTGATCCAGATATAACAGGATACATGAATGTGTCCATACAAGTCTTCAGTTAGACTAGATATTTCTTTTAGGAATCTATACTGGACATGGCACTTGATCATGTTAATGTAATCATCAACTGAACTTCTTGAGAGGCTGAAGGCATATTCCGAGTCTCATATCAAGGTTAAGGTACTGTACCATTATTATGATACTCACCCATTCTGTGATATTTGATTAAATTAATCTTCATGCTTTACCTCCTAAGTACTAGCTCCTGCTGGGTGCATTAACAACTTAAAACTTTATTCTCTTTCAGATTTTTGAGAGATTAGAATGCTTCAATAGTATTCCATAAATTTTAATAGGTCATCATTAATATCCAATCTTTGTATAATCAAGGGTTATCAAGGGTTGGTCATAAAGTGTAAGCCCAGACCAAGCAAATTATTTGATTGGTAAGGAATGGCATCCAGTTTTATGGTGGCTATACTAATTGAAATTTGCAAAGTTTATTACTAGAAAATAGTTATCAGTCTTACCACACGATCTGTGATGTTTTGTAGAGCAACAAATCCTGTGTTAACGAGAGTTATTGGTCCCCAGAACATTGCCTCTATATGTAGGTACTTCCTGGCATACTTCAATGACCGCATCCGGAAGTTGTCCTCCCTCTTGGCGTAGTACATTAAAGTCTGGAAGCGTCGCCAGCCCAGTGAGAGGATGAGAGGGTCTCGATTTTTAAGAATTTTAGGATACCAGCGATGAACCTTGATACGAACCTGTGGAAATGTACCAAAAAGTATATCAGAAGAGAATCTTTACAAGCCAAGAATTTTATTTTCAAAGGTGACAGAATAATTGAACAAAATAAATGGTGCTGTGAGACTTGCACAAGAACAAGCATCTGATGGGTGATGCTGGCCTGTGTGATGTGAAAGGTGTAAACTAAATTTTAGGGGCCTTGTTGTGAAAAAGGTGTAATAAAAGAATATACAGTAAAGTAACCTCTCCGTTTGCTGGAATCTTTGATCCCCAGGACTCAACAATGTATAGTACTGTAAAGAGTGGACAGTGTATGCCTACTGTAGCGTAGTGTGTAAAGGGTCTTTGTCCAATCCCTCCTTCATGGAGGAGATGGTACAGGACAAAGGCAGACCATCCTGTATCATCATATCAGCTTTTTTTCTTTCTCCAATACTGGATTTACATTCTGAGTTCTATAATAAATGTAACAGGGAAAAATCCTGGCCAAAAAAATCATGTCATGAAGTGGTGTCTTCATAGCCAATTCATATGACTGTAATGATATGTTGAAATAGGCAGCATTTATAAACAACAAATTATGGTGTTGCCTCTAGTCCTGACAATGTACCTCCTTTATGCTTTTAACAAAATGGATGAACAAACTTACCCTGACAAATCCCATGTTGTTTTCATTATCAAGCAAACCTCCAACAATGACTGGGTAGCTGGGATCAAAGTTAGTGATAAATTCACATGGGAAATGGCTAAACTCCATGCGAACATACAAGCCCGGTCGGTAACCTTCATATTGTACCCTCAATTCATCATCCAGTCCTTCAAATTCCTGACGATTTAGCTGTAGGAAAAATATCTTACTGCATACATGAACAAAAGACAAAACAATGAAGTACTTTCCTTCAAGAATATAATTTTCTTTTGATGCTGAATCAATTTATTAGTCCATAGACTTCAATATTTTTCATCTAATATTCAAAATTCCTTAAGTCAAGGATATTTCTCTCCATGTATTTATTTGAGGTATCTATTGATGTGGATATTTCTTTTTTATACACACTTTTGAGACAAGTCTGCCACACTGACATTACTGTATGTATGTATGTATGTATCTACACTTACCTGGGCCTGCTGATTCATTTCTGCCTTGAGAGAATCAAAGTGCTCTCCGCTGCCATTATCATCATACTCGGCATCAAACATCTGCTTCAGGCGTAGCTTCTTTTCAACAAGCTTTTCTTTGGCAGATTTTTCTTTTTTGACTTCTGGACCACTATCTGAAAGGTAGAATGCCTTATTTATATTGTACAATGATGTTCATATAATAGTTTCAAAGCTTTTATTCATAATTTTTACTAAGGGAAGGGGGGGGGGGGGATGAGCTGGGGGTCTAGGCCCTAGGGACTACTCAGGTCCCCAACAGGAGTCAAGGAGAACTTTTACATTCTTATACTTCGAAAGATAAAAATCATAAATTCCTTATCGCAAATTCCCCGATGAGATCTAATTTGGCAGGTAGAATGCTCATTTACACACATCCAGGATGAGCTAACACAGGATCCACTAAATGAGTGAGCAAAATACAAGACTCTTACCTTACACCAAATTATATACAAGTATCCCTCTTTTAGCATTAATTTGCTTTAGCGATTTTTTTTTGGACACTTTCTCACTTAACGTTAGATCAAAATTTGGTATAACGATAGCTTGACTCTGGGAGGAGGAGAACTAGAGATTCTGTGCTCTAAGTACATCTCTACCGTCATTTGTCCATGTTTACTCTATCCGAATTCCACCACCCACGCTGTGTACTCGGTGTTTGCAGCCCTGCCCCCGAAGACCGAATTTCCATGTTATTTATCCCTCGTTTAGCGATAATTTAGCTAACAAAGTTTTTCAAGAATGTTCCAGTTAAACTTGGGATACCTGTAGTGCTAAAGAATTTGCAGGAAGAGTAAATTACCTGGATATGCATGTTAATTTAAAAATGAAGCATGCTTTTCTAGCTGACAATTAGAAATTATCTAATTGGATAAAAATGTCATGTTGACTTGGAAATATAAAGATTACAGGAGGCCTGTATGATTCTTCCACTTGTATGTTGTGAAGAGAGTTATGTTAAATAAAAATAATGCTATTAAAGCAGTGGAGGTGCAAGAAGGTAGGACAAAAGAATAAGTTATCATCTATGACAGCCCCCAAGAAAGTGATGACTTATGATAAAGGTATTATTACTATAGTTAATCATTTTGGATGATGTTGCAAAATAAAATGATAGGCACGGGACGGATAGGATTTTTCACAAATGACTCGAGTTTGAATAAAATCAATATTTTGTCCATCAGAGACATGGCTTCCGATGAATGAAATAGGATGTGAAATTAACTAAAAAACAGAGACCCCAAAGCATTAGCCAGCTAATCATTGGTTGGAAACTATTACTAATCTCCTCAGGTACAGCCGAACAGATATATCAAGCTCACCCTCAGTCACTTCCTCATTTTCTTTTCCTTCAGTATTTGCACTGAATTTCTTTCCAGTCTCTAGATCTTCAAAGTCTCCATAGATGTCTTCTTCATCCATCTTGAGAAGTGTCTGAGCATCCTTATCATCTGACCAGTCCCCAGTCATGAAGCAGTCACGAATACTGTGCTGGAGCTGGATAAATACACAAGAACAAATTGGATACATCTTAAAGTACAATCAATTTACTTAAAAATGTCAGGCACTTTTTTTTTAACTTTTGACAACTGTAACTTAAATAATAAAGAAAATGTCATTAATTTACCTGTCCCTCCTACTTATCTACCACTCAACCTTCTAACCCAAAACCATTCACAATCTCCTTTCTTACGTGCTGTATATGCAATCATGAACAGCACAGAATCAATCTCACTAATTCTTTCAAGATGCTACGCTAGATGTGCTCTACTATGGCATCCCCCTCAGACAAACACAATATGTCCATATGGTTTATCCCGGCCACTTTATACAATTCGGCAACATACACACTAATAATTATCATGCTTTTAATTCCAAATATTTTAAGACACTTTGGCATTAAGTAACCTTCATAATTTCTGCCCTTTTTCTTAAGATATAACTGACTGCTAAGACATAACTTATTCCTCCACAATTGCACATCCAATCTCATAAAAAAAAGCTATAATTAATTAAAGTTAGAAGCATAATACTCGTGTCTTAATGTTTGTTGCATATTATAAGGAAATATAATATTTTTAGGTATGTAAAGTATTGTTGATACCAAGTGTTTGATGAGAAAGTTCATAGCCACATTGTACACCCTTATAAATCAACCTCACTGGCATCACCTACAGGCTAAAATAGGGCATGTAAATCTCTCTCTGTCAAGATATTTGTGAAGCAGTTGGTTTCTAACAGAAAGTTAATGGAGTATTAACCATAAACTGCCTCATCATTTAAGACT
This sequence comes from Homarus gammarus, assembly GCA_958450375.1. Lineage (NCBI taxonomy): Eukaryota > Metazoa > Arthropoda > Malacostraca > Decapoda > Nephropidae > Homarus > Homarus gammarus. The sequence continues at coordinate 2,996,360 of CAUDMG010001492.1, forward strand.
AAACCAAAGCACCAATGGATTGTCAGTCCAATACTATAACCCACATGCCAATATTTATGCTGAAGATCCAACTCCACTGCTTGCAATATTTAATATGTAATCTCATTAATTGTTAAGATAACTACTAGAATGATACTGTGCTCAATTCCTTAAGAGATTCAGACACTGGGGTACAAAATTAACATTACCTCTTCTACACTCCAGTCTCTAAGAATCGAAGGGACATAACGGCTTGTGTCCACTTCATCAATGAGAGCACGAGGCACTGGTTCTCCACCACTTGACTTTGGTCGTGTAGGTCGCTTAAACAGCCCACCAACTTCATCATTTTCATCAGCATTTCTCTCCTCCTCTTTAACTGTTTACAAAGACAATAAGGGATGTTAGGATGAATGAAAAACTTGGGATGAATGCGTCTAGTCTATACATGGGTACCATTTATTCTGTTAATATTAATAACTTTTAATCATACTCGTACCTAAATACATAAGACCTCAAGTGATATAAACAAACACATTGTATTTGCGTTAGTATGGAGGAAAGAAGTTGACAGCAACTAATTTGGATAGTGCTCAACTCATGTCCAAATGGTCATTGGTTCAATCCCAGCCCACTCTGCTGTAAATGGGGTACCTAACTTTACAGTAGAGGAAGAGAAGGAGGTAGAATGCAATACCAGCCATGATGTCTCTTAGTGTACTGAAGGCTTAGTACAGTATATAGTGCTGTATCCAAGCTGTCCTTAACATGCTGTCAATACTGAGACACATTTTCATGGTGTAAAGCAGATGGCTGTGTATTCAGGTATATGTTGATGACAATTTGAATGGACTACCCTGCTAAGTGGGAAAACACATGTGAAACTAACTCGAAAGGGTTGAATGCTGCAAATATACACAATACAAAATACTTACCATCACCATAAATATATTTTCTTAAATATGAAACAGTGCTTTGATTCCTATAAAAATTTTGTGTAGCTTGCTTGAACATGCTACTACGGTATTCTAGTCTGCCGTCTTCTTCTTCACTGCCTGAATCATCTTGATCACTATCACTTCCTTCTTCAATTTTCTTCTCAACTGAATTCATATTAACATTGTTATTTTGAGAAAGACCATCACCTTCATCCATTACATCATCTTCACTATCATTTTCCTCATTACTGAAACCACTATCACCACCACTTATGGGATTTATCTTGGGTTTCTGATCAGAGGACCTGGTTATCTTTTCTAGTAGGCCTTGAATCTTAACAGTCACATCAGAGTCTTTGTTATTTTTCAGATATGGAGTTCGCCTCTGTGACAGTGATCCCATAGAATGACTTGTACCACCATCATGATTTTGTAAACAACGGACATCCTGTAAATCAGCATCTAAATCATAATCATCAGAATCACTGTCTGAGTTGGGTTCCCTTTCTCTCGTCTCACAAGATGGTTGACTCTGAAATGAGATGAAAAGTCATATTTTTACCCAAAGTCTTAATATAGGGAAGACTGGGATAAAATTACACTTCTTTTAATGGTATAAACAAAACACTATAACACAAAATCAACAATGTATGATAAAACAACATATATATCCTAGCATGATACATAATAAGCCTCCACAGTATTATAAATAATCTAAGACCTTCAACTTTGACCTTTAATAGTCTTAAATCTGGTGTTCCATACTTTGTCTAATGATGAAACACATTCCTATGGTGTTTTACAAGAGTTTGGCTCCATACAAGGAACAGTTTACAGATACTCAAACAAAAGACAAAGTCACATCATTAAAAAGTTTGCTTTAAATGGATGCATCACAATGGTCTGACCTCTCTATCATCCAACATGTTACATTATTCTTATATGAAAGATTTGGGAAACACAACAGTACCTCTCTCTGGAAAACAAACTCATCACCCCCAGTCTGGTAATCTTTCACGGTTGCTAAATTCCCATTACCAGCCTTTTTTTTCTTCAATATCAAACCGACTGATAAGACAAATATCTCATCAAAATTACAGCTGAGACAGAACTTCTTTTAAATTGAACACCAAAAAAATAAAGGTATAAATTATTTCAAGCCACCAGAAAACATTCATGTCTTCACTCACCTTCGACTTTTTTCTTGGAGGGGCCATTTCATTTACCTCCTCTTGATCACTCTCTTCATCACTTTCATCATCATCCTCATCATCACTACTGTCATCATTGTCCTCAACCTCTAAGTTATCTGTGAAAATTGCCCGTCTTCTGACTCTGCCGGTGCTGTCACTCACTGTTTCATAAGCAGGAAGTTTGTCTCCTGCTTTCCTATGGGCATGGGAAAGATCTGATCAATTGGAACTAATCTTAATGAGAAATGGAGTTATATTTTAAAAACCTAATATAAAAAGCCCCCCAAAATAATGTGAGTGCTGCCCAAGTTAAAGAAGGCTTGTGAAAAGGCCTTTAAATTTAAAAGGGTATGAATAAAGGTTATATATGAACTGGTTGATAATAATTTATGCACTTGGTGGAAATATTTACTGTAGCTGCACAAGTAGGTTATTATACACAGATACACTGGAATTGCATATACAATACTGTACTGTATAGGCATGTCTGAAGTCTCTGCTGATTGCAATTGTTCTTCCACAGTCTTCTAGTACAGTGCCTTCCTTGTGAACAGTACATATGTATATTAAAACTCATACAAGGGGAAGTGTAATGTATATATGGTACTCAAACTACTACTACTACATAATAATAATAATAATAATAATGATATTAATAATGATAATGATGATAATAATAATAAAGTGGACATCTAATACCCTGTATACGATAATCTCCATTACTTACGAATAATTAATTTCATCTTTTCTGACGTCTTCCTCCTCCTCCTCCTCATCATCATCATCGTCATCCTCCTCAAGAACATCACTTGAAATAAACTGAGACCGAGAAAAAAGTTGTATCTGACTCTGAGCCTGTTTTTCATCTGCAGTTTTCTGGAGGCCCAACAGTGGTTCAAGAACACTATCTTCCTCTTCACTCTCTTCATCTTTAACCTAAAGAAAAAAATCACAAACTATTAGAGTCAACCCAAGCATATGCAGTTTACTATTACAAAATGAAAAACTCCTTTTTTAATAAAACAGGTAACTCATTTACACACTTCTGTAAATCAATATGGCGGCAAAAAATTTACTTTGCATTCCGTATAAACAGGTTGAAAATGTGAGCATGTGTGTGCTGTGTAATTCTACTTGTCTTGAACTTCTCTTTCCAATATACAAGTTGCCAATCTTTGAGATTTTTGTATCTTGTGATCTATCTCGTAGAAAAATGAGAGGGAGTAAATATAATCTACATAGATGTAATTTAGACCTTTACTACAAAATTATATAAAAATTATTCCAAATAACAATATCTAATGACATACAGTACAGTATATGCAAACATTCTAGTTGTGATATTGTACATTCAATTTACTGTGGCACACCACCATACAAAACCTGGGAGAGAATTAGGGGAAGGAAGTAGTGTACAATGCCTTTGATATCACCCAGACAAGCTAACAAGAAAGAAGGCTAAAAAACCAACAAAGTAACCAGAGTTCCCCCAATTTTGGAATTTATATCCTCGGGACACTGGTTTTAAGTGTCGCCTGCAGATGGAATGAGTGGGTGAGTGGGTGTCTTAATAAAGGAATCTCTAAAAACGTGAAGTGGTTCAATGTGATTCATCATTCGGTTAAAATGAGTGAAGGTGTTTATAAAATATATATGAAGAAGAATATAAATTACCAAGTAAAATATAAAATTTACATTTGTACCTTGACTTTGTTTCCATGATGTGAGCCTCCAAGATCTATATAGACCGCATCCTTGTCATAAACTATCCCACCTACTCCTGACATTGGTGCATATGTCAGTCTCTCCTTGGCATTCAGTGACCTCTTCTTCAAATGCTCTGGAAGTGGACATGGGTCTGGAAGGAAGCTGAGGTCCTTTATCTTAAAGTCTCCACAACCTGGGAAAATAATAGCAGGTAAATCAAACACCTAACTTCAACATAGTCATATTCCACACTAAATAACAAATGAAATCTAATAATACCGAGAGCAAATAATTTTCTGAATAAATGAGCAAGAGAGAGAATGGTAAGTGTGTAAGAATTGTGATGATGCCATAGTAACTGGGACTGAAAAAAAGGAACCTACCAGAATTAACTTAATTTGCTTCCCAAATAAATATGCAGGCAAGTGTAACTCCAAACCATCAACTCTATTCTGATCAACTACATGAGAAATGCACCATAAAACATTTGTATTATACTGTGGCTTGTAGAAAAACCTTCTTTAACTGCTTCTTATATGTTTTTTTCTGTTACACAGCTGGTGGCCAGTATCATGAGCTAACATGGATTTTCTCCTGATTCCCTCCTTCCCTTGTAACAGTTGTGGTATATCCATACACACCTTAGACAAGTGAAAATGATGCCCAACAATTATCAAATTGATCCAAACAATATTGTAAGACCAGTTTCACTGACAAGTCTCGGGTTAGTGCACACACAGACAGACATATGGCATGAATGACAACTAAACCTCACTCCTGACCGTCGCTCACCAAGAAGTAAAATTGAAAAATCATCAACAGAAAAATGAACCTTAAAAAAAGTGTTTCTCCAAGGAAATATGTTCCCTGATCACCTTATCACAGCTCTGTGCTCAGGCACTTCCACTACTTACACACTAGTGTACTAACCTTTGAAATAACCAATATAAAACATAAAAAAGAAATACAAATGGATAAATAGTGTATTCATTTATATACAATATTGTACACACATGCAACTGTAAACACAAACAATTCTAAAACCTACCTGGAATGTGGACCGACTGGGTCTTCTGGAAGGGTACGCCTCGCACATAGCCATAAAGAACAACATCTCGGTCGCACTTGGGGTTAGTTCTGATGCTCTCAGGATTGGTGATATCCTCGTACCTATCAACTGGATAAACACAGATGAGTTCTTCCTGGATCTTACAGTAAAGTGTTCCCTGCAATGCGTCATGACACAACACAGCCAATCTATAGTTCCACACATTCAATATCATGCACACAGCACAGTAGGGGGCAGTGAAATTTTGCTCAAAGCTGCACTCTTCAGGCATTGTTCCTTATACATATCTAAGACTCCATGCCAAATTTGAAGCTGATATGTCGAGGTTTAGTCTGCCGCATTTTCTACGGAAATTTTTAAATTTACCTACAGTACTAGCCAAACAGCCGCTGTGGCGGTGCAATGTTCTGTTCAGTGTTTATCAACTTTTTTTTCATATCTCTTATTTCATTTAAGTTGTCTTGTTGCAGATGAGTATGGTGCTATGTCTATATTGATTATCAGCCTTTTCTCATTTCATTTCTCAATGTTGTGTTACTGTACTGTAATGTAGGGGAGACCTGGGTAAGTTGCCGCTTGTGACCGATACTTGATTAGTGATTATGCTGGAGCTGCCATTGCTACTGCCACCTTAACTGACTATAGCATTATCACAAAGGATGACAAGAGTCAGGTTATTGGACCACATAAGCTGCGGGATGCGAGACAAAAATACCGATTTAAGAGGCAAGAAATTGAGATGGCTAGTTTAGATAATTTGACATCACTCTATTTTGATGGTAAGAAGACCGCCACTCGTGTGATGATAAAGAATGAGAAGACCGAAAAATGGAGTTCGAGGATGATGGTGAAAGATCATTATGTCATCATGGTTGAGCCTGGCAATGAATATCTCACACACGTGACTCCCAAGACTGGACACGGAAAGCAGATTGCCAAAACTATTCACGAGTTTCTGGTGGAGAAAAATCTAACCCAGCAGCCCATTGTGTGTGTTCGTTGTGATGGAACCAATGTAAATGTAGGATCAGAAAATGGAGTCATTCATCATCTTGAAATATTACTTGGTCACCCGCTCCATTATTTCATATGTCAGCTTCACGGAAATGAGCTGCCTTTCCGCGCAGTTTTTTATCACTATGATGGTAAACCAAGTGGTCCTGAGCATTGGCGTGGTCCCATTGGAAAGCAGATCAAGGAGTCTTTGTCTGAGCTTCCAGTTGTCGCCTTCCAGCCAGTCAGTTTCCCTGATTTCCCTGTGTTTAATGATGAAGTGGAGAAAGATCTGTCCTGGGATCAGAAAAACCTGTATAGGATTTGTAAAGGAGTTATCACAGGTGTTGTTGAAGATGACTTGGCTGCTATTGAGCCAGGTCCTCCCTGTGTGTCAAGGTGGAACACCTTGTGGAGTAGAATCCTCAGGCTGTATGTAGCAACATCAAGACCCAGCCATGAGTTGAAAAGAATTGTCATTACAATAATAAAGTTCAGTGCTCCAATGTGGTTTTACATCAAGATACACCCTTACGTAACACACGGCTCAAGGAACGTATTCCAGTCCCTGCTATATATGAAACACCTGAATAGTGAGGAGGAGACGATAGTGAAGAAGGCTGTCCAAAGAAATGCATACTTCGCCCACACAGATCAACTTCTTCTTGGTATGTGTGCAGATGAGGACATGACTGTTAGAGAAAAAGCTGTCTCAATGATAAGAAAAATTAGAGAGGAGAATCAGCAAAAGGAAGAATGCACTGGCAGATCTGAAGAGGAGGAGGAAGATTCTAATGCTGCTGTTGATGAGAATTTGTTAAACTATACTGATGGGGAGGGTAAAGATGGAGATGGGAATGAGGATGTGCCTCCTGTAGTCAACATGAGAAAGGTGGTGACTCCGAAACTAAAGTGGCAAGCAAAAAACTATCATTCCATGATTAACTGGAGGAATGAACTCAAGACTGAGCCTCCTTACATTGCTTCTCTGTCAAATCTACAGGTTAATGACATTCCTGAGACACCATTAGTGGTGCCCAAGTGGCCAAACAGCACTCAGGCGGTCGAGAGAGGCATAAAAGTGATGACTGAAGCTTGCACTGAAGTGACGGGATACGAATCGAGAGATGGATATATTAGGCAAAGATTATTGTCTAGGAAAATGATGCCAAGGTTCCGCACAAAAAAGAATTTCAATATGAACTTGTAATGATTTTCTATACGGTGTACCTGTAAAATAACATGTGAATTAAATCGATGTCACTCATGTAAAATTTATCATTATCCTGGAAAACATTAAATGACACCTAATTTTTGGTATACACTAAAAGTTGACAAAAAGTCGTTCGCGATGCGGCAGGGTAAGTATGCATGAAATGGCATGAAATTTTGCACAGGTGCTTGTTACAGCCCTACAAACGATGCCTGAAAAGTGCAGCCTGCAACTCAAATAAAAGTGTTTTTTCCCTGCCCCCTACAGCACAGTATACAACCAATGTAAGGACAGCAGCCTCATCAAACACCACAAGGTCAGACAGTTAGGTAGTGATCCAAGACAAATGAAGAAAATGGTAACAAAGGGTTGAGCTGTTTTAGCACCATTATGAATGTATAAAAAAAGCCCCAATATACTACTCAATAGCCCCTCATGCACAGCAAGGAAGATGTAAGTGTTATGAGAAACTTGCTGACATATGGTAAAAATACTGCACTACAGTATACATAAATGGGTGCACAGTATCGTAAAGCTATCAGTTGCATATAGACTCTCCCTCTGTTGTTGTCAATCATTAACATACATGACACAAAATAGTTTTCATTATCGTAATATAATTAGTTATTTTACCCACTCCAAATACTTCTTGAACCATACTTACCGACAACAAAAGGATGTGTAGTACGCCAAGTCAAGGGACGGAACTTCATCACAGAAATGAAGCGTCCAAGGTTTTTCACCTCATTTTTCAGGTACTCCTCATGAACCAGACCTGACAAGGAAACACAACTGAGTGAATCATTCAACAAGAAACAAAAGCCTATCTATCAAACTTCAAATCTATCCATTATCTTTACTCACCGCCTTTTGTGTAGGATGGAGTAAGAGGAATGGAAACCTCAATACAATGGGGAAACTGATACACAACAAGTAAAGAAAGCAACTGGGCAGAGCTAAGACATGAAGTAGTAATACAGGACACATATGATATGAGTGACTTACACATTCTAAAGTAACAGTGCTCAAATATTTGATGATATATATACTGTGCTGTACAATATTTCCAGTAACTGTTCAGGTACCGCATATGGATACTGAACACTCTCCTCAGTCCACTGTGAAATACGTGGATTAAATCATTATAAATGAAGAGTAAAGCAAAAATAATGAAAAGTAAAACAAAAATAAACTCTTTTTTCATGCAAAGGTTATAACCACATGACAGACACCTTCTAAACACTATTAAAATAAAGTTCTAGCTGGGAAATTCCACATAGAATAGTGCAGACAGATACAATTTTGAAACTACCAGAATGAATAAATAACAAGTGAATTTAAGTATTAAAAATGCTTGTAGAAACCAGATCGCGAAGAAAATCATTATCACAATACTGTACTAAAATAATTTTTACTAATTTTGCAACTTTAATATTTTCACTGTGTCTTTAAAACTTACCGTTCTCAGTACATAATTCCAACACAAAACTGTCTACCCATGAATGGATCCTTCCCTTATAGCTGATGACTTAAAAAAGATTATGAAAATTACTGCAAATACATTACTGCTGTAAATAGAACTATTCTGATACAGTAGTTTAAAGTACATTTATTCATGAAAAATCATAAAGTATGTTAAAATGTCTGATTTTGTGTTCTTAGCATGGCGTAGAAGTGACCGGTGTGGTTGTAATGAAATACCATAAATTAAAGTTAAACTAAAACAACCTTACAACTGAATGTGAATACAATACAATATCCTACCTGACCTCTTGACTCCTGTAAAACTTAACATAAGTCAGTATCTTGTTATCCTCTGTTCTTAGGAGACATTTTAAAGATTCTACCCGTTCACATTATTTCTCATTAAACAAAAATTTTCACTTCATATTCAGGTCACAGACTCAGAGATGACTTGAACAGCTCAAGGACCATGGAGTCAGCAAATTATCAATGCAAGTCATTAAAAAGACAACAAACCCAGTTACTTGGAGCAATGTAATGAGGAAAATACACTGACAGACTAATCAAGGTTAGATTTACATTTTTCATATTAACAAACCAATAAAGATTATGTTCCAGTGATATTATGAAATGGCTCAATCATCAGTTGAAGAGATCAACTTGGTCAGTCATCGGTTCAAAATGGAAGCCCTGGAATATGTGGTAAAATTCCAAACATGATTATCTTACCAGATAGGTAGAACAACTTGGCCCCAGGATAGAGCTCCACTTGGAATCTGTGTTTAAGAGCTTTCTTCTTCTTCTTTAAGGCCTTGTTATCCTTCAGCATGTCCAAGTGATTCAATACCTGAGCAAAAATGTTACAACAGATAAATAGCGAGTACAGTACTTTAGTTTAGTATTCAATCCATCACAACTCATTACCTTGCTAACATAAAATTAATAGGAAAAATATGAGTTTAGTGTATAGGCACAACAAGCCTCAAAAATGAGCATATGTTAATCTATATAAACTATATAGTATATGTACTGCCTTAAAGGAGTTACATGTACTGCATATTTCCTGTTTGAATTCAATGTATTCGTCTAATATCATTCTGATACAAAAGTATTAATGTAAGCTACGAAATTCATGATAAGGGGGTGACAACCATAACAAAATACAGAGGCATGGCACGGAAAAGTGTATTATTCCAAGCATGTTTAAAGAAAATTACTCAACTCACCCCCATGATGCGTGGCGTGCCATGAGCTCGGCATATCTCCAGGAACTCGAAGACTTCCATTTCAATGCCAAATGTTGCATCAATGAGCATAAGGACAATATCAGCAACTTTGGCAATGTCAATCATGCAGTTGATGTCATTGTTCACCTCTATGAATGTTAGTCTTCGTTTTTTACCTGATAAAAAAATGAAGCATATCAGGATTACTGTAATATAAAAGTGAAGATGAGTTGACATAAGTACCTTTACCTGAGCCTTTTCCTGTTGTTTTCTATACTGGTTACAAAAGTCTTCCCTATAACTTGCCCTCTGTACCCTTTGATCCAACCTACACAAAAGTGGGATAAGAATAAAACTAATAAAAGACATTTGTTTAACACTTCATACTCTGTAAAACCCTCCTTGGGGACCCAGCGGTGATAAAAAAGCTTTAAGCCATTCCATCTAAAAATGCATCTCAAGCCTGTTCCATTACCCTCACACAAAACACTACTCTCAGCCCCTCTTCTTGGTCCTTACTGGGCTTTGGTTCCTTTCCCATCACTGCCTTTTCCCTTTGTAATATGTTGGGTGATTCATTTCACTCTAGACTCTTTACCTTACTCCCATATTTCCTCCAATTTCAGTACATTACTATGGTAAGTGTAAATAACTACATTAAGCAGCTCTCAAGTTACACTTCTATTCACACGTAAGTTAGGCACCAACTTAATAGTACTGTCACAACATAGGACGTATTGTACTTGTCCTTTATACCTAAATTTGTTCTTGTATTGACAGATCAATTACATCTAAGCTAAAGCACCAACTTTATGTTACTGTAACCACCAGTAATTATTCTACCTTTAACTAAATCTCAACTTGTACTATACAGTACTTATATTTCTAAATCTGAATAATCTATGTTCCCCTCCACACTGAAAACATTTAAAAGACCCTCACTGTGACTCCACACCTCACATCTTAAGCACTATCAGTCTTCCCATATTATTTTCAAACTCTAAAAGATGTAAGATGATAATTAGTTTTTATAAAACAAAAGAAAGAAAAAGAAAAAAGATGCAATGCAATTATGAATGAATCACAATCACTATTATGTATGTTTATACAGTACAGTACCATGGTAGCCCTCTGTTGGAGAATGTAGTCAAAATAGTCATTTGAAACCCAAGGAGGAATTTTTTATTCCACCACATCCCTGGAGAAGAGGAAATTTTATACATATCCCTTCCACCTATTGCTATTTGTACTAACTAGTGTATAACACAACTGAACAGTATTACATAAGATAGGTATTTTACCAGCAACAATGGTGACAGGTCCATTGATCTCAGAAAACCTCTGGTTGGTGTAATTTTTGATCAGACATCGCAGTAAAGTTGATTTCCCAACCTTGGGTCCACCCACGACTGCCACAATCACAGGAGGCGGCTCCAAAGGTGTACGATCAACAACAGGTATGTGGTGCTTCTTGGATTTAATATCTTGGGTCCTGCAAGCAAGATTCAACAGTAACTTATATCTTGAAATTAAGATTCAACATTCAAATATAATATCTTGGGACATTCAATTAGAAATCAACATTAGGTAATAAACGTGACCACTCAATAAAAAAAGTATATGACTACAGGGCATGTGTGGAATTTCCCAACTAAGAACCAAGTTAAACAGAACTAAACTACTAGTTCATATGAGTCAGTAAGATCCCAATCTTTAACACAACAACTAATGTACAGTTTATACTTATGATTAGAAAAGATCCCAAGCTTTAACACAACAACTATTGTACAGTTTATACTTATGATTAGAAAAGATCCCAAGCTTTAACACAACAAGTTATGTATAAATATGCCTATGATTAGAAAAGATCCTAAGCTTTAACATTAATATTTCTTGTAATACCTACCATATATACCTGCTTTTGTTGTACCATCAAAACCGTTTTACTGGAAATTATCATGTAAACAGATAAGAAATTACCATTGCAATATATATATTTGCCAACTAAACATAATCCAGATAGCTCTGTCCTCTTGTTCAACCTTAATACTGTACAACCCATGTTGTACTGCTTCCCCATAATATTTGTTTTACAAATCCAATGTAATTTACATATATACACTTATAATATAAATAAAAAAATATAAATAAATAAATAAAATACCTGGTAAATAAATATTGAAGTGATAACCGTGGTAACATTCTGAGATGTTCTTATTACCACCATGCTATTGTACTATTCCAGATGATACTAAATGTTACATAGTACTTCCTTGAGATAAATGTACAGTGATCCCTCGGTTAACAAGCGCCTCGGTTAACGAGATTTTGGTTAACGATTTACCTTCCATAAGATTCTTAACTTCGGTTATCGAGCAATCCCTCGATTAACGAGTTTTTTACGAGCCGACCTCAACATGTTTTCGCTTGCATTTGGCGGTCCACCAGCTGTAGTATTAGTCCACCAATACAGTAATCGGTTCTAGGGCTTAAATTCCTTACTATTTTAGTAAATATCAAGAAGTTTATACTATTCAATAATTTTAAAAGTTTAATATTAACTTTTTTAGTCATTTTAACAATTATTGAACATAATTGAAGGTAAAGAAACTAGTTTCTGGCGTGCCATCCAGCCTGTTAACACACCAGACAGGCGTTAGTCTCTCTCTGTTTTCAGTGGAGGTAACATCTTGCTTGAGACTCTCTTCAACTAAATGCTTTTTTTCTGTTTCCAAGCAAATTATTGGTCATTTTGAAATTTATTTTACATATTGACAATACAGTGACCCCTCGTTTAACGAACACCTCGGTTAACGTAATTTCGATTAACGAACTGCCTTCCATAAGGATCTTCAATTCAGTTAACGAAAAAAATTCGGTTAACGAAGTTCTTACGAACCGACCTCAACATGTTTTCGCTTGCACTGACCGGGCAACCAGCTTTAGTATCAGTCCGCCAATACATTAATCGGTTCTAGGGCTTAAATTCCTTACTATTTTAGTAAATATCAAGAAGTTTATACTATTCAATAATTTTAAAAGTTTAATATTCAATTTTATAGTCTTTTTAACAATTACTGAACATAATTGAAGGTAAAGTGACTAGTTTAATGCGCAGCATCCAGCCTCTTAACACAGCAAACAGGAGTTAGTCTCTCTCTGTTTTCACTGGAGGTAACATCTTGCTTGAGACTCTCTTCAACTAAGCGCCTTTTTTCTGTGTTTCCAAGCAAATTGTTGGTCATTTTGAAATATATTTTACATATTGACAATATATAATGCAGTGCAGTGTTGATTTAAAGAAAATAATCTTGAATTACACCAAGAGAACTAAAATTTTATGGGTGAAATGGTGCCATGGGGTGACTTCTCTTCCACCCCAATGCCTTCTCTTCTCCCTTCTCCTCCACCCCCATTCTAATTCCCATCATCATCATCATCCAGGAGCCTTCTACATACACACCTCAAAGTAAGTGTACTTTTCTACCTTTTTTGTTGAATTTAGGCAATTTTCGGTGAGCTGGAACCAATTACCCAAAAACCCATTGAAACAATGGTTTCGGTTAACGAGTTTTTCGGTTAACGAGCAACCTGCTGGAACGGATTGTGCTCGTTAACCGAAGGACCACTGTATAGTATATATCCAGTGCTTACAGGAGAGCTCAGGTTCTCAACTGGCTCAGCCATGTTAATATTATTATTATAAACTCTGTATCTGTGTTTTTCTGGCTAAATAAACTGTTTCAATTCAATTCAATTCAACAACCATGGTTTTTCAAAAAATTTATCACCTTGATAAGAACAGTTCCCAAACTATAAACCCATACATACATCTTCAGGCAAACATCAACAAAAAGTGATTGTGTACCAACTTTTAATGACCAAGACCAAAGAACACGACATGTAACATTTATTGGCAGACTCGACATTATTTTGGCTATCATAAAAGTCACTTGTTTGCAATTGAAGATACAATGAGGAAGTTAGGGGAAAGCAAAGCTGAATGGTAAAGGAACGGAAAGACAAAGTGGATAGATGGGTATTGCTCTCTCTTTCTCGGTTTCTTGAGAAAATCTTTGCATTTCTTTTGTCACAATTAATTGGTCTTACCCCACGGTTGAGAAGTTCACAGGCAGAGATAAAAGCTTCACTTCTTGGTTGTTCATACATTCAGGCATATATTTACTTGCCTCAAATTGTAAACAAAATTTTACAGATCTTGTCCCTTTTGCAACACATTTACTTTGTTATCTGATTTTATCCATTGTGTTTTCCAACTAAATATTCTAATAACTATAGTTAGCGTAAGGCTGAACTGCAAGCTGAAACTGAATTAAGAAAAAATTTTTGCATGAGAAATTTCATTTTTTTTAATTGAATGATTAATATCCAAGGAAGAAAGATATAGGAAAACAATAATGATATAAATTTAATTTGTTCTTTGAAATACTGAGAAAACCCATTTAAGAGGATTTTAAACATCAATAACACGGAGTCTTTTATCAGTGAAAAATGATGAATGCTGCCCAAATCACGTGGGTATCAATAACCCAATTTCAGATTAAATGGTAAAAATTACTATATCAATACATTTAACAAGCAACCCATCTCACCTTACAAATCTCCTCTGGGCTTTAACTACGGAGTTAAAAGCAAAGGCCTTGGGATTACGTTGCTTATCCGTCAATTCCTGAACATGTTCGTTCTTAGCAGACTTTTTCTCAGCCTTACGTCCAGCATGGCGGTGGCTGTGTCCCTTCTTTTTATCAAAATCAGTCTCTTCCCCCATCTTGACAACTCAGAATTCTCTGAAACAAAATAGAATAAGGTATGAGGAAACAAGAATCTACCTTCAATTAACAACAGTAACAATCTCTCTTTTAGCCGGAATCTTCGATCCTCGAAAGTCTCCAATAGCTAGAATTTTTTTGAGCATACAGAGTAATTCTGGGAAAACCTCTCCATTCTGTGTACCTGAACAAATTTTAGAGATTGCATTATGTTTCTAACGTAGGGATGCGTGCCAAGAGCGTGAGTGGGTGGGCTCAGAGTGCTTGTGAGCTACGATTGACCATTACTGTCATGTGACTGCATGGGATGACTATGATTGCATGAACTATGTACAGTATACATGGAGGGAGAGGAGAGTGACAGTTAGCAGCACCTGCTACAGGAGATGGTACATGTACTGGACAAAGGCAGGCCATCCTGTAACATCATATCACCATTTGGCCTGTCTACATCACAAGCTCAAGACAACAGCATCTGCTGGTAAGTAGACTACAGTATATACTGTACAGTTAAAAAGTAGTACAGTATATCTTGCTTATTTATAATACAGTATACTGTACATGTACTGTGGTGTTTGCATAAATAAATACAGCTCTGTGTCTGATCAACTGCTGTTAAGTAGCTAAATGAAAATATTCCAGGGATGAAAGAAATTTGTCTCCATACCCGGAACAGCTCTACACCAAATATTTTGGCAAGTGGGGAGAGATAACTGTACTTGTACAGTATACTGTATCCATTATGGTCTTACAGTAAAAAACTGATAGATTACTAAATCTCAATGAAATAGTTTTCCTGACAACCTAACCTAACGAATGAGCAGTAGGCCTTGTTTAGTTAGGGCAGGTTAAGTCTTATTAAAAATAAGGGCTAACATACAACTCAGGACTGTCAGCAGTTCGGTAATTATGAAGGTGTTTTTAGACAGTTTTGTACACTGATTACTTTCAGTTCAATTAATTTTCTTGTGTAAATGCTTATTTTTCTAGATATAGGTTAGGTAAGGTTAGGACACGATTTCAGACATTTTTTTCCCCAACATAATACAGTATCGTTTTATAAAATAAGTGAAAATTGGGTATTTTTAAACCCAATTCCAAAAAAAACCAGCGTATGGTCACAAATCGAATAATTAAAAAAAAAAAAGGAACCTCGGAGGTTTTTTTAGACTAATATCAGAAACAGTTAATAGATTTGGACGAAAGATTTTGGAATCGTTATTTACAATCTATAGAACAGCTAAATGAAAGCAAGAATGCACATAACCTATTAGAGCATGTCCTAACCAACCTAACCTACAGTAATCTACCTAACTTACCATAAAAACCATTTAATACATACCTAATGACACTGAATGGTTTCCCGCTTGCATTTACAGGGTATCTATTAATAAACTGCAATTAAAGTTTCCACATAATTTTGTCTAATTCTATCAACTCTTCTGGTGCGTAAGACAGTGTCGAATTGATTTTATTAATTAATATCATCCAAAGAACAACTATGGAAAATCAGAACGATATATATAAACATGTTTGGGTGCTTATCGTCTCCTATACCTTTACCAGATATTTATATGGGCGGAGGGTTCGAGGACTACATCTACCGGTTAGGTTAGGTAGGTTAAGTCGGGTTCTGTGCATTTTTGTATATTTTTTTTTTATAGCTATTGTACCATGCAATTAAAATCTCCGGATAATTTGTTCCAATTCCATAATTTCTGTGGTTCTACTCTACTGAATCTTCACCTAAATGATAAATTAAAACTAAATTTAAAAAACCACTTCCTATTATTGAATTGCACTTATTGAATACATTTACGTTGCTTGTACGTATAGGCTATTGTACACAGATTTATCAAATATAAACAACACAAGCACTAGTTTACTTCTTATGATAATCTCGACACTTTATGGTAATTTCCCTTAATAAACTTACAACTTTTCACAATTTCACTAACAAATTATTACACAAATGATGGAACTTTACCTTGTTTTCAGTTTCTTTCTCTTACAAATACAGGTCACATGGTACTCGCTCTTTAAATGTGGACTTTTCTCGCTCCTTCTATGTCTGCGGTCGTAAATATTGACATATATTTACAAATTAACTGTATCTGTCGTCGGCAACATCACGCGTGTCCGCCACCCTGTTTTGTTTTGGTCGTCGGGGCTCAGGGTTACCAAACTTATGACATTTACGAAAATATCCACATTGAATGGCATAAACGATCTATTTATAATATATTTGTATAATATTAAATAGATTTATTAAATTTTTCATTGATATTAAATAATTTGATTAATTAGCAGTACAACAGAGCAATATTACCGTGGAAATTCTTTGGTATAGTAATGAACTGTACACACGAATAGAATAATTTTACTTTTATCTATATATTAAATAATTAATCAAGATTTCATGAGAATATTATAAATAAACAATATTAAACCAATATAAAGCAGCTTTACTTAAATCCCATTTCGTCGCACTTTCCTATTTACCAAGGAGTGTTACACCCATGAAGCAGCATTAATATACTCAAGTGAAGCTTTTCAGCTTTCCTCACTTATTTTTATTTATAATATGGGGGTAAAGCCTTAATTAAGAATAACGATCTAATTAATGTCAGAAAAATATAGTAACCAATTTTTTTGAAAATATGAACATATGCCAACAGATGAAATTTAATGTGGAAAATGTAAACTTCAAAGGGTAAGGATTAGAAACGGGAACTATTAGTTGAACAACGAACTTAGTTATCCTTTAACTGTATCTCGCGCATGTGATTTTGATTTTTACTTTTTTTTTATTTTTATCCTCTTCGCCACTGATCGGCTCGTTAGCCGCTTGGGCGGTCTGTCACGTCTATGTTACGTACTGTTGGCAAGTACTGGGCATGAACTGGCTCCAGGATGTATTTGTACCTGCGCCAGTGTTGGTCAAGTCTGTTCTAGCCCCTATCAATCAGTATTATATAAATATGGGCTAAGGACATATATTCATTATATACATTCTATCACCCAGACTATTGAGCATAAAGCTACATAAGCATTTGTTTTGTCACACCTCCTAGGGTGGACAGCACACAAACATTTGTAGTTTCACAGATTCAGGTTACAACCCATAAATATATGTCCCCAGGCCTCCGTGAGAGTAGGCCTGTGGAGTGTAGCCTCTTATCTCTGTGTTGACGTATAGATTACATACCCCCTTACAAGCAGACAGAGAGAGGTTCGCCTAGTTCACAGTTTCACACAGTTCACGAGTTCACAGCCAGACACCGTACCAAAGAGACGTGTGTGAGCATAGCTCCCAAGACTGTATCTCTCTCTAATTCTATCAGCTAATTACAACCTAATAGCTAATGCTCAGTAGTCTGTCAACAAACAATTCTGTAACTACCAGAGCATCCAATATAACTAGAAAATCACCACGTGTGTTTACATTAAACCAAGGAACCACAAATGAAGATAATAGAACCTGTGTACACTTGTGTATACTTACAAGCTAAGATAATTACAAGTGTAACCCAGGTGGGCTTGGACGACTCGACGACTCAACTCAACGACTGTATCAAAGGTGACACGCCGTGAGACTACCTATTATCTCACCCAGCTTCATCAAAGGTACCAGCGACTACTCTACACTCATTCAGGCAAGTGTTAACAAGTGAGATCGTTTGATATCAAACCCCGGCCCAAACAAGTCTGGTCTTGAAGGAGCTCACACTCGGTGCCGTCACAACACTCTCTGGCAGATTGTTCCAAGAGCGGGGGATCGGTGGTAGATGCGATACCGTTCTTGCCTCGCAAGCGAGATGTCACGGGTTCGATTCCCGGGCCGGTGGAAGTTGTTTGGACTTACTTCCTTGCCCTCACTAATCCCTGTTCACCTAGCAGTAAATTAGGTACCTGTTGTAAGTCGAAAATTGCGAATTCGTATTCAGGGAAAGTTGTTGGAGCTTCCAATAACTTCATGACATAAAACCACTGAGTCTTCAGGCTTCTACGCCCTTGACTCTTCAGGCTTCTACGCCCTTAACTCATGAGACATAAAGGCAAGCATGAACTTAGCATGCTTCCCTGTTGAGTGCTGTAAACGCTTCTGCGCTTCACCTTGCACAAGGATGTAGGGGGGGGGGGGGGCAATAAATAATAAAAAAAAAAAAAAAAAATGTTCCAAGAGTTCGCAATTTTCTGGACTTGTGGCTTCTTCAACCTTGAGCTGTGAGTGACGGTGTGACCTCTAGTGGAGTAGGTGTCCTCCAGCTCCGGGTATGGACACTCGCTTGAGTGGTGCCCTCTGAGATGTTTGTACACTTCAGTTAAGTCACCCCTCGCCCGTTTGTAGTATAAGCTAGGGGGTTGTAGACGCTCTAATCTCTCTGGGTAACTGAGGTGTGGCGGCCATCCTTTGGACATTTTCAATCAACGGGGTCTTATAACACCTACTAGCTTAGTTATTGTACACACACACACACTACTACAGCAACAAAGCCAGCCACGGGCCATAACGGCAATTTCTGTCATAGTGGCAGACGGGACTGTCACCCAAACAGACAGGGAAAGGGAAGAGCACACAAGCCAATGGTACCCGACCGGGAAAAAAATATGGACTGTGTCGAAGTGAATTTGGGGACTTGGATAGTAAGTGAACTTGGCGTGGTGAGGGGGGGGGGAGAGGAGGGCAGGAGGGGGAGGGGGGGGAAAGAGGAAGAGAGAGATAAGAGGGAGTTTATGGATGCACAGACATACACACACACGTACCAACCAGTCATTAGGAAAAGATTTGTACTTCCGGGTTAAGAAAAAGTGCCCAGGCGTGTTACATTTATATACAAGGTGGATAGAGGTTTTATATACGGGTGTTTTTAACAGAACCTTATGTGGTGGCGGGGGGGCGGGGGGGGGGGGGGGGAGGAAGAGGGAGGGAGGGAGGGAGATGGTGAGAAATTTCCTCTCTGGCACACACACACACACACACACACACACACGACAGCCTTTACACAACTACACCACATACAGACAGTTTATCGGAGGAAAACATATTCCTTTAATAATGTTGTGTGTGTGTGTGTGTGTGTGTGTGTGTGTGTGTCAGAGAGAGATGAACAAAGAAACGGACCATCACAGAGAAAACTTAACAATAATACCAACCCAACATCACTATTTTAGACCTTTGATAATTCTTGATTAAATCTTGAGAGAGAGAGAGAGAGAGAGAGAGAGAGAGAGAGAGAGATGAATCGAATCACTTGTGAGAAAATTATTTGTGTTTTTTTTCGTCATAATATTAATAGTGATATATAATACGCCTAATGGGGTATTAGAATAAGCTGCTGGCTAATTACTCCTCATTACAGTCTTACTTGGGTATTTTTAGCTCTTTTCTGCGGTAAATTTTCGCCGGGTAATTCATCAAGATTTTTCGTAAATGTTTAAAAAAAATTATCACACATACACATATATATACACAACACACACACACACACACACACACACACACACACTTAAAACAGCTCACACTAACACCAACCACCACTAAACACACTCACACACATTCTCCTTCTTTGACACTCACTAACTCACTCACTCACTCATTCACTCACTCACTCACTCACTGGAAGACGACCCAAGCATCCCCCATTACACACCACTAATGCACCTCTCTTGGGCAACACAGTCAAAATTACGAGACAGAAATGAGGATGGCGTGACGCAATACGGCCCCGCGTCATGCATGGCCCCGACCCTGCAGTTAAAACGTTGACGCCCCCCCCCCCCCCTCCACACTACCACCACCATCATTATCATCATCAATTCCTTACACTTTGATGACCTCATTTAAGTCTTGGTGTTTTGAAGGAGGTTGATGTGAAGTGAGCTGGTTTATTTCTGGGGCTTTCACCTATGTATTCATCAATGACCACCACTTTTGTCTAGGTGTCAATGGCGGGTAAAATCAGTTCCATTTATACT
Source organism: Homarus gammarus (assembly GCA_958450375.1). Taxonomy (NCBI): domain Eukaryota; kingdom Metazoa; phylum Arthropoda; class Malacostraca; order Decapoda; family Nephropidae; genus Homarus; species Homarus gammarus. The sequence continues at coordinate 3,016,911 of CAUDMG010001492.1, forward strand.
GACGTGTGGAGCTCTAAATGCAGGGAGTAAATTATTATCCCATTCAAGTTGGTCTTCGTTAAAATGAATCTAAGCCTAAGAACCACATTTCCCGCCACAAGCTAGGAGTGTTAGTGGACTATTAGTACGGTCAGGTTGCTAGGTTGATCAAGATGTGCCATATGCGTTCACTCATGTACCTAGAACACAGAAATGTATTGGTTCTCGTGTACTGTAATATAGCAAGTTACTACATCTGGTACATTTCGTGGTTTGTTGATTAATGCTGAATGAAAGTGTGCAGCCATAACTCAGACGTGGCCACTGAACACCTTACTCACAAACAAAAAAAACAAACAAGAAACTACTGGAATGAGACTTACGTTAAACAAAAACAACAACAACTACTAAATAGAAAATCAAGAACAACAATAAGATGATGAAGGAGAGGGAAAAAGGACTCAAAATATAGTCGGTGTTTACTTGAGAAATAAAACCTTCAAATTTCTTGGGTTTACAGAAATTGGAGACGAAAAACAAAACACGAACGTTATTTATTTCTTTTTAAGCCAGTGGGAGGGATGTTTGGTTATGTTATTAACTATACTTGTGAGTCTAGGTGTGAGTTGAGGCAGAAACTGAAAAAGAGAGAGAGAGAGAGAGAGCGCTCCTTCTCCTCTTCCTTCATCTCCATCCTCCCCTTCCCCTGTCTCTCCATACCCGCGTGGCGACCCCCTCCCCCCAACTCTCTCTCTGACTACCTCTAGCTGGGAAACAAAACTTAATCTTCCCGTTAGTGCTGTCCCATAGTGTTCGGCAAAGCCTCAGTGTATGGGAAAAGAGAGAGCCAGATTGCACTACTTGCACTACAACAAAAATTTAAATCCTTTCGTTTTACTTTGGCGAAGCTTAATTACTACTTAATGTCAGGGCTTCATATTAACCAACATTCGGATACGATTTACTTTGTATTTATTTCCTGTGTCCTAGAGTTATTGTTGTCTTAATGTACTTGGATATTTTAGGGGTCTTCAAGCACTATTCACCAATCCCTAAACATGCACCACACAACAATAATTTCTATAAACTAACGAAAAAAAAAGGACACTGTGTTTCAAGTTTGTCAGAGTCGTCAGAGTATGAAGGTAGAAATGAACCCAGAATAAGGTAGATGATTTTAGAAATGAATTGAATTGACCCCATCACCCCTACCCTCCCCTACCATCACTCCAACACCCCCTACCATCACTCCAACACCCCTACCCTACCCCACCATCACTCCAACACCAGCCTACCATCACTCCAACACCCCCTACCATCACTCCAACACCCCCTACCATCACTCCAACACCCCCAACCATTACTCCAACACCCCTACCATCACTCCAACACCCCCTACCATTACCCCAACATCCCCTACCATTACTCCAACACGCCTACCATCACTCCAACACCCCTACCATGACCCCAACACCACCTACCATTACTCCAACACCCCTACCATCACTCCAACACCCTCTACCATTACCCCAACACCCCCTACCATTACTCCAACACCCCTACCATCACTCCAACACCCCCTACCATCACTACCAACACCCCCTACCATCATTCCAACACCCCCTACCATTACCCCAACACCCCTACCATCACTCCAACACCCCCTGCCATTACCCCAACACCCCCTACAATTACTCCACCACCCCTACCAGCACTCCAACACCCCCTACCTTTACTCCAACACCCCCTACCATCACTCCAACACCCCCTACCATTACTCCAACACCCCCTACCATCACTCCAACACCCCCTACCCTCCCCTACCGTTACTCAAACACCCCCTACCATCACTCCAACACCCCCTGCCATCACTCAAACACCCCCTACCATTACTCCAAGACCCCTACCATCACTCCAACACCCCCTACCATCACTCCAACACCCCCTACCATCACTCCAACACCCCCTACCCTCCCCTACCGTTACTCCAACACCCCCTACCATCACTCCAACACCCCCTGCCATCACTCCAACACCCCCTACCATTACCCCAACACCCCCTACCATCACTCCAACACCCCCTACCATCACTCCAACACCCCCTACCCTCCCCTACCGTTACTACAACACCCCCTACCATCACTCCAACACCCCCTGCCATCACTCCAACACCCCCCTACCATTACCCCAACACCCCCTACCATCACTCCAACCCCCTACCATCACTCCAACCCCCTACCATTACTCCAACACCCCCTACCATCACTCCAATCCCCCTACCATCACCCCAGCACCCCCTACCATCACTCCAACGCCCCCTACCCTCCCCTACCATTACTCCAACATCCCCTACCATCACTCCAACACCCCCTACCCTCCCCTACCATTACTCCAACATCCCCTACCATCACTCAAACACTCCCTACCATCACTCCAACACCCCCTACCATTACTCCAACACCCCCTACCATTACTCCAACACCCCTACCATTACTCCAACACCCCCTACCTTCACTCCAACACCCCCTACCCTCCCCTACCATTACTCCATCACCCCCTATCATCACTACAACACCCCCTACCATTACTCCAACACCCCCTACCATTACTCCAACACCCCCGACCATCACTCCAACACCCCTTACCATCACTCCAACACCCCCTACCATTACTCCAACACCCCCTACCATCACTCCAATACCCCTTACCATTACTCCAACACCCCGTACCATTACTCCAACACACCCTACCATTACTCCAACACCCCCTACCATTACTCCAACACCCCCTACCATTACTCCAACACCCCCTACCATTACTCCAACACACCCTACCATTGCTCCAACACCCCCTACCATTACTCCAACACCCCCTACCATCACTCCAACATCCCCTACCATTAATCCAACACCCCCTACCATCACTCCAACACCCCCTACCCTCCAGTACCATTACTCCAACACCCCCTACCCTCCCGTACCATTACTCCAACACCCCCTACCATTACTCCAACACCCCCTACCATTACTCCAACACCCCCTACCATCACTCCAACACCCCTACCCTCCCCTACCATCACTCCAACTCCCCTACCCTCCATTAGCATCACTCCAACACCCCCTACCATTACTCCAACACCCCCTACCATTAATCCAACACCCCCTACTATCATTCCAACACCCCCTACCATCCCGTACCATTACTCCAACACCCCCTACCATCCCCTACCATTACTCCAACACCCCCTACCATTACTCCAACACCCCCTACCATCACTCCAACATCCCTTACCCTCCCCTACCATTACGCCAACACCCCCTACCATTACTCCAAGACCCCCTACCATTACTCCAACACTCCCTACCATCACTCCAACACCCCCTACCATCACTCCAACACCCCCTACCATTACTCCAACATCCCCTACCATTACGCCAACACCCTCTACCATCACTCCAACACCCCCTACCATTACTCCAACACCCCCTACCCTCCCCTAGCATTACTTCAGCACCCCCTACCATCACTCCAACACCCCCTACCCTCCCCTACCATTACTCCAACACCCACTACCATCACTCCAACACCCCCTACCCTCCCATACCATTACTCCAACACCCCCTACCATTACTCCAACACCCCCTACCATTACGCCAACACACCCTACCATCACTCCAACACCCCCTACCATTACTCTAACACCCACTACCATCAATCCAACACCCCCTACCCTCCCCTACCATTACTCCAACACACCCTACCATCACTCCAACACCCCCTACCATTACTCCAACACCCACTACCATCACTCCAACACCCCCTACCCTCCCCTACCATCACTCCAACACCCCCTACCATCACTCCAACACCCCCTACCATCATTCCAACACCCCCTACCATCACTCCATCACCCCCTACCATCACTCCAACACCCCTACCATCACTCCAACACCCCCACCATTACTCCAACACCCCCTACCATCACTCCAACACCCCCTACCATCACTCCAACACCCCCTGCCATCACTCCAACACCCCCTACCATCACTCCAACACCCCCTACCATCACTCCAACACCCCCTACCATCACTCCAACACTCCCTACCATCACTCCAACACCCCCTACCATCACTCCAACACTCCCTACCATCACTCCAACACCCCCTGCCATCATTCCAACACCCCCTACCATCACTCCAACACTCCCTACCATCACTCCAACACCCCCTACCATCACTCCAACACTCCCTACCATCACTCCAACACCCCCTGCCATCACTCCAACACCCCCTACCATCACTCCAATACTCTCCCCCTCCACTAATTGCATTACCTTACAGCATGAACTGTTTCTGTGTAAAACCAAACCTAATAATACTGTCCAACAGGAATTCCTCTGTCCAAAACACACCTGTCCATCTCCCTCCCCCTCCCCCCACCCTCCTTCCCTCCCTCTTCCCCCCATCCTCCCTCCCTCCCCCTGCACCCCACCCTCCTTCCCTCCCTCTTCCCCCACCCTCCTTCCCTACCTCTACCCCCACCCTCCTTCCCTCCCTCTACCCCCACCCTCCTTCCCTCCCTCTACCCCCACCCTCCTTCCCTCCCTCTACCCCCCACCCTCCTTCCCTCCCTCTTCCCACCCACCCTCCTTCCCCTCCCTTCCCCAATTTCAAAATGGATCCGTGTGCCAGTCTGTCTGTTTGTCTGTCAGTCACTCTGTCTACTCCACACCAGCCATTACAGTGACGGAGAGTGTGGTAATTCCAGGTTATGTATCCACCTGTATTTGTATCTAGAGAGAGAGAGAGAGAGAGAGAGAGAGAGAGAGAGAGAGAGAGAGAGAGAGAGAGAGAGAGAGAGAGAGAGAGAGAGAGGCCTTCAAGTCATTTAAACTCTGCTTTAGGTTACCATCCTCTTACAACCACCTGAGAACTCCCTCACACCTCACTAACTACTCTCTCTCTCTCTTTTTCTCTCACTCCCTCTCTTTATCTCCCTCCCTCCTCTCTTTCTCTCACCCTTTCTCTCTTTCTCTCACCCCCTCTCTCTCCTTCTCTCACCCCCTCTCTCTTTCTCTCACCCCCTCTCTCTTTCTCTCACCCTTTCTCTCTTTCTCTCACCCTTTCCCTCTTTCTCTCACACTTTCTCTCTTTCTCTCACCCTTTCTCTCTTTCTCTCACCCCCTCTCTCCTTCTCTCACCCTTTCTCTCTTTCTCTCACCCCTCTCTCTTTCTCTCACCCCTCTCTCTTTCTCTCACCCCTCTCTCCTTCTCTCACCCTTTCTCTCTTTCTCTCACACTTTCTCTCTTTCTCTCACCCTTTCTCTCTTTCTCTCACCCCCTCTCTCTTTCTCTCACCCTTTCTCTCTTTCTCTCACCCCCTCTCTCCTTCTCTCACCCTTTCTCTCTTTCTCTCACCCCCTCTCTCCTTCTCTCACCCCCTCTCTCTTTCTCTCACCCCCTCTCTCTTTCTCTCACCCCTCTCTCTTTCTCTCACCCTTTCTCTCTTTCTCTCACCCTTTCTCTCTTTCTCTCACCCTTTCTCTCTTTCTCTCACCCTTTCTCTCTTTCTCTCACCCCCTCTCTCTTTCTCTCACCCCTCTCTCTTTCTCTCACCCTTTCTCTCTTTCTCTCACCCTTTCTCTCTTTCTCTCACCCTTTCTCTCTTTCTCTTACCCCCTCTCTCTTTCTCTCACCCCCTCTCTCTTTCTCTCACCCCCTCTCTCTTTCTCTCACCCTTTCTCTCTTTCTCTCACCCCCTCTCTCCTTCTCTCACCCTTTCTCTCTTTCTCTCACCCTTTCTCTCTTTCTCTTACCCCCTCTCTCTTTCTCTCACCCTTTCTCTCTTTCTCTCACCCCCTCTCTCTTTCTCTCACCCTTTCTCTCTTTCTCTCACACTTTCTCTCTTTCTCTCACCCATTCTCTCTTTCTCTCACCCTTTCTCTCTTTCTCTTACCCCCTCTCTCTTTCTCTCACCCCCTCTCTCCTTCTCTCACCCCCTCTCTCTTTCTCTCACCCTTTCTCTCTTTCTCTTACCCCCTCTCTCTTTCTCTCACCCTTTCTCTCTTTCTCTCACCCCCTCTCTCTTTCTCTCACCCTTTCTCTCTTTCTCTCACCCCCTCTCTCTTTCTCTCACCCTTTCTCTC
>CAUDMG010001492.1:3028034-3040534 GCA_958450375.1 Homarus gammarus
TTTCCACCAGTCAGGAACACCAGGACCAGGGTTTCCACCAGTCAGGAACACTAGGACCAGGGTTCCACCAGTCAGGAACACTAGGACCAGGGTTTCCACCAGTCAGGAACACCAGGACCAGAGTTTCCACCAGTCAGAACACTAGGACCAGGGTTTCCACCAGTCAGGAACACCAGGACCAGGGTTTCCACCAGTCAGGAACACCAGGACCAGGGTTTCCACCAGTCAGGAACACTAGGACCAGGGTTTCCACCAGTCAGGACACTAGGACCAGGGTTCCACCAGTCAGGAACACTAGGACCAGGGTTTCCACCAGTCAGGAACACCAGGACCAGGGTTTCCACCAGTCAGGAACACCAGGACCAGGGTTTCCACCAGTCAGGAACACCAGGACCAGGGTTTCCACCAGTCAGGAACACTAGGACCAGGGTTTCCACCAGTCAGGAACACTAGGACCAGGGTTTCCACCAGTCAGGAACACCAGGACCAGGGTTTCCACCAGTCAGGAACACCAGGACCAGGGTTTCCACCAGTCAGGAACACCAAGACCAGGGTTTCCACCAGTCAGGAACACCAGGACCAGGGTTTCCACCAGTCAGGAACACAGGACCAGGGTTTCCACCAGTCAGGAACACCAGGACTAGGGTTTCCACCAGTCAGGAACACCAAGGACCATGGTTTCCACCAGTCAGGAACACCAGACCAGGGTTTCCACCAGTCAGGAACACCAGGACCAGGGTTTCCACCAGTCAGGAACACCAGGACCAGGGTTTCCACCAGTCAGGAACACTAGGACCAGGGTTTCCACCAGTCAGGAACACCAGGACCAGGGTTTCCACCAGTCAGGAACACCAGGACTAGGGTTTCCACCAGTCAGGAACACCAGGACCAGGGTTTCCACCAGTCAGGAACACTAGGACCAGGGTTTCCACCAGTCAGGAAACCAGGACCAGGGTTTCCACCAGTAAGGAACACCAGGACCAGGGTTTCCACCAGTCAGGAACACCGACCAGGGTTTCACCAGTCGGAACACGACCAGGGTTTCCACCAGTCAGGAACACCAGGACCAGGGTTTCCACCAGTCAGGAACACTAGGACCAGGGTTCCACCAGTCAGGAACACTAGGACCAGGGTTTCCACCAGTCAGGAACACCAGGACCAGAGTTTCCACCAGTCAGAAACACTAGGACCAGGGTTTCCACCAGTCAGGAACACCAGGACTAGGGTTTCCACCAGTCAGGAACACCAGGACCAGGGTTTCCACCAGTCAGGAACACCAGGACCAGGGTTTCCACCAGTCAGGAACACCAGGACCAGGGTTTCCACCAGTCAGGAACACCAGGACCAGGGTTTCCACCAGTCAGGAACACCAAGACCAGGGTTTCCACCAGTCAGGAACACCAGGACCAGGGTTTCCACCAGTCAGGAACACCAGGACCAGGGTTTCCACCAGTCAGGAACACTAGGACCAGGGTTCCACCAGTCAGGAACACTAGGACCAGGGTTTCCACCAGTCAGTAACACCAGGACCAGAGTTTCCACCAGTCAGAAACACTAGGACCAGGGTTTCCACCAGTCAGGAACACCAGGACTAGGGTTTCCACCAGTCAGGAACACCAGGACCAGGGTTTCCACCAGTCAGGAACACCAGGACCAGGGTTTCCACCAGTCAGGAACACTAGGACCAGGGTTTCCACCAGTCAGGAACACTAGGACCAGGGTTTCCACCAGTCAGGAACACCAGGACCAGGGTTTCCACCGGTCAGGAACACCAGGACCAGGGTTTCCACCAGTCAGGAACACCAAGACCAGGGTTTCCACCAGTCAGGAACACCAGGACCAGGGTTTCCACCAGTCAGGAACACTAGGACCAGGGTTTCCACCAGTCAGGAACACTAGGACCAGGGTTTCCACCAGTCAGGAACACCAGGACCAGGGTTTCCACCGGTCAGGAACACCAGGACCAGGGTTTCCACCAGTCAGGAACACTAGGACCAGGGTTTCCACCAGTCAGGAACACTAGGACCAGGGTTTCCACCGGTCAGGAACACCAGGACCAGGGTTTCCACCAGTCAGGAACACCCACTCACCTTGCAGGTCCCCGCCACTCAGCCAGATTCCGTCAATTGACTTCCTCTGTGCTGGAGGTGGCCGCCGCCCGCCCCTGGTGACCTCCAGCAGGAAATTAACTAATTAAATGAAACCGTTCACTACTCTCCGATACGTTTACTTCCTCCTCCTGCAGGCAGTAACAGAGCAGCGCCGGCAGTAACAGTGGCAGTACCGGCGGCAGTAACAGTGGTAGTAAAGTACAAGTAGTAGTAGTAATAGTAGTAGTAGCAGTAGTAGTAGTTGCTGTGGAAGTAGAGCCACTACCATAAGTACTACCACCACGATTACCACCACAATCACAACCAATTCTACCATCAGTACCACCACGATCTTCACTACAACTACCACGACCAATACTACTACCACCACCATCACAACGACCAGTACTACCATCACTACCACCACGACTACAACCACTTCCACCACAACCAGCACTAGGTTAGGTTAGGTTTACACCACAATTAGATGGGGTGGATGTAAACTTTGATAGAGGTGTCAGTTTGCTGTCCAGGGCCAACACAAGTTACTGAAGCTCTGATGGTTTAGAAAATTGGTCACTGAAGATGATGAGTTTGTTTATTTAGAATGCCTCTTCTTCTTCTTCTTCTTCTTATTATTATTATTATTATTATTATTATTATTTGTTACTATGTCTACTACTACTATAAATAATTCGAATGTCTTTTGCAGGCATTCTGTGAGAGAGAGAGAGAGAGAGAGAGAGAGAGAGAGAGAGAGAGAGAGAGAGAGAGAGAGAGAGAGAGAGAGAGAGAGAATAGCGTAAATCACAATGTTGCAGAGGTCAACTATGCACGCCGTGGCTCAAGACCTACCACACAGTGTTGCAACATATCGGGGAGGTGGTATTCTGACAGCTTGGATAGGAAGTAAGACTGGCGAACGTTTTCTAAAGAGTCATTAAGCCAAGCCAAGAAGGTAAGGGAAGGCAGTCTTGTTCACTGAATTATGTCTTAAATACATTCTCTCTTAGCTTACCGAGGCAAAGGAAAATGTTGGGGTATTGTTTGACTGAAATTGTTAACCTGAGACATAGTTGTGTTTGGGACCAGGATATAGTGATAGTTGTTATTGTTGATGTTATTGTTATTGTTGTTGTTATTGTTGATGTTATTGTTATTGTTGTTGGTATTGTTGATGTTATTGTTATTGTTGTTGGTATTGTTGATGTTATTGTTGTTATTGTTATTATTATCATTAGTGTTACTGTTATTGTTGATGTTATTGTTGATGTTATTGTTATTGTTGTTGTTATTGTTATTGTTGTTGTTATTGTTGATGTTATTGTTGTTATTATTCTTGTTATTTTTATTATTATCATTAGTGTTACTGTTATTGTTGATGTTATTGTTGTTGTTATTGTTGATGTTATTGTTATTGTTGTTGTTATTGTTGATGTTATTGTTATTGTTGTTGTTAATGCTGATGTTATTGTTATTGTTGTTGTTAATGCTGATGTTATTGTTATTGTTGTTGTTATTGTTGATGTTATTGTTGTTGTTATTATTATTGTTATTGTTATTGTTATTGTTATTGTTGATGTTATTGTTATTATTCTTGTTATTGTCATTATTATCATTAGTGTTACTGTTATTGTTGTAATTATTGGTTTTATTATTATTATTATTATTATTATTATTATTATTTATAAGAACTCCAGTAGCCACTTAAAACACACATGAACTCCACACACTTTGATGTCCGTGTGTTTCTTGGTCTTCAGTGGTGTGCGTGCATGAGAGGATACCATGAACTTTATTTTTATTTATTTATTCATTTATATATTTGCTTAATCGTGTATTTATTTATTTATTTATTTATTTAGTTTTACTTTATTTTTGTGAGGTTTACGATCGTGTTGATGATGATGTGTGATGCTGTGGTGTTGTATTGGATATAGTGGTGATATAGTGGTGATATAGTGGTGATATAGTGGTGATATGGTTATAACCTTAATATTATAGGAAGTTTTGGAAGCTTGGTTTTAGTAGAGGAAAATTATAGACCCATAAAAGGAGTTATAGGAGAAAAAACATTATATATGGAGAAATATAAATATATATTCATCCTATAATTTAACCCTCTCCAAATCGCGAAGAAAGAGAATTCTCCCATAATTCTCACAGAAGGTGGAGACATTTTGTGAGTAATTTGTATGTAAAAAATAAATGTTATATTCAGCTTCCACAAAGACTTTTCAGTGTGTGTGTGTGTGTGTGTGTGTGTGTGTGTGTGTGTGTGTGTGTGTGTGGTAAATTTATTGATGTGGGTCCATTATGGGGAAGGAAAAAAGACAGACAGACAGACAGATAGACAGATAGACAGACAGACAGACAGAGGATTACAATAAGTTATGAGCAGGTTTTGGCTTCCAGTAGTGTGGTTTGTTGACTGATGTGTGTGTGTGTGTGTGTGTGTGTGTGTGTGTGTGTCTCGCTAAGCTTCATGAATCAAAGGGGCAAGATGAAGGCCAACACACACACACACACACACACACACACACACACACACACACACACACACACGGCTATTTTTCACGATGGTGGCAGTAAACACAACGTCATCACCACCTGGGGAGGACACGTGAGAGCTGATGTTTCTTAAGAGTGTACAGGAAGGAGAGGGGATTGTGGTAAAGAGGAGGAAGAGGGGGAGGAGTAGGTGGTGGTGGTGGATGAGAGGTGGGTAAGGAGGAGGAGGTGGGGGTGGTGGTGGGTGAGAGGTGGGTAAGGAGGAAGAGGAGGGGGTGGTGGTGGGTGAGAGGTGGGTAAGGAGGAGGAGAAGGGGGTGGTGGTGGGTGAGAGGTGGGTAAGGAGGAGGAGGAGGGGGTGGTGGTGGGTGAGAGGTGGGTAAGGAGGAGGAGGTGGGGGTGGTGGTGGGTGAGAGGTGGGTAAGGAGGATGAGGAGGGGGTGGTGGTGGGTGAGAGGTGGTAAGGAGGAGGAGTAGGGGGTGGTGGTGGGTGAGAGGTGGGTAAGGAGGAGGAGGAGGGGTGGTGGTGGTGAGAGGTTGGTTAAGGGAGGAGGAGGAGGGGGTGGTGGTGGGTGAGAGGTGGGTAAGGAGGAGGAGGAGGGGGTGGTGGTGGGTGAGAGGTGGGTAAGGAGGAGGAGGAGGAGAAAACGGAGACACAAGAATAAGAGATGAGGATGAAGAGGAGGAGGAGTAAGAGGGTGAGGAAGAGGAGGAGGAGGGTGAGGAGGAGAAAGAGGAGCAGGGGGGAGGAGAGGTGAGTGAGGAGGAGGAGAAAGAAAATGTAAATCTAAAAATACTGGAAAGGCTTTATGGTAACGAGAGAGAGAGAGAGAGAGAGAGAGAGAGAGAGAGAGAGAGAGAGAGACTCACCTCATACCTGTACGTCGTTATCTCAACCTTACCTGAGTTTTACCTTCCCAGTTGACAGGTTCTTATATCGACTTACTGGTAAGGCTAAGTCTCCTACCTGACCTAGAGATAACTGACTGACTGATTGGTTGACTGACTGACTGACTGGTTGATTGACTGACTGACTGACTGATTGGTTGACTGACTGACTGACTGACTGACTGACGAACTGATTGACTGACTGACTGACTGTCTGACTGACTGACTGAATGACTGGATAAATACTACTTTCTGATACATATTAAAAAGTTTCACACCTAGTTAGGTTAAATTTGAACTATCTAATAATATTAAATTTATGTTAAAACGTTAATTATTATTTATGTTAATATGACCTAATTAACATATCAAGACCTATGTTATATGGCTATGTTAACACGGTCCATCAGACATAATAAACCAGCTATGTTAAATCGGTACATCATAATAAGAACAATGTTAAAAAAGAATTTAATCTGGCTATGTTAACACGGTTCAGCTATGTTAACACCGGACACTACAGCACAATGCATAAATAAACACAATTTCCTTTGCCACTCAGGACTGTGGGGTGTACATCGGTTTATTTGCTGTACCGTAATGGTGTGTGGGGGTGTGTGAGGGTGGGGAAGCGAGTGTGGGTGGGTGGGGAGGATACAGTTCCATCACTACAGTTGTTTTATTTTTCTAGTTTAATAAAATATTGCGTTTGTGTGTTGTGAGAGAGAGAGAGAGAGAGAGAGAGAGAGAGAGAGAGAGAGTGTGTGTGTGTGTGTGTGTGTGTGTTTTCATTGTTGTTCTTCATGGCTACATCATCATCATCATCATCATCATCCTGTTATTCTTTCATCCTTCTCATACCATTTACCACCATCCTCCTTCACCTCATACCATCACCATCCTCACTCCCTCCTACACCATCCTTCACCTCATACCATCACCATCCTCACTCCCTCCTACACCATCCTTCACCTCATACCATCACCATCCTCACTCCCTCCTACACCATCCTTCACCTCATACCATCACCATCCTCACTCCCTCCTACACCATCCTTCCCTCCATCCAACACCATCCTCACTCCCTCCTACACCATCCTTCACCTCATACCATCACCATCCTCACTCCCTCCTACACCATCCTTCCCTCCATCCAACACCATCCTCACTCCCTCCTACACCATCCTTCCCTCCATCCAACACCATCCTCACTCCCTCCTACACCATCCTTCACCTCATACCATCACCATCCTCACTCCCTCCTACACCATCCTTCACCTCATACCATCACCATCCTCACTCCCTCCTACACCATCCTTCACCTCATACCATCACCATCCTCACTCCCTCCTACACCATCCTTCACCTCATACCATCACCATCCTCACTCCCTCCTACACCATCCTTCATCTCATACCATCACCATCCTCACTCCCTCCTACACCATCCTTCACCTCATTCCATCACCATCCTCACTCCCTCCTACACCATCCTTTACCTCATAACATCACCATCCTCACTCCCTCCTACACCATCCTTCCCTCCATCCAACACCATCCTCACTCCCTCCTTCACCATCCTTCCCTCCATCCAACACCATCCTCTTCCCCCTCCAACCACCACATTCCTCCTACCATCCTAGCATTCCTACAGTCAGCTCCTTAGTTCTGCCCCTCATCCTACGCCCCTTCCCCCAGGACCCTCATAACTCAGGAGGAGGACTCAGCCCCTCCTAAATCCTGCATGACATTACCGTTGTATTTCCTAGGACCTCTGTGGGTTCTCAGACTTACAGGACATATAACGTAGAGGAACCACAGGACTCGTAGGATTTAAGGTTCGTAGGATTCAAAGCACTTGTGTGTGTGTGTGTGTGATGGTGTAAATATGTAATTGTGTCATAGTGTGATTGTGTATACGTGTGTGTGTGTGTATTAATGTGACTGTATATGTGATTATGTATGTATGTATGTGTGTGTATGTAACTGGATATGTGATTGTGCATTTTGTATGTGATTATGTATGTATGTATGTATGCATGTATGTATGTATGTATGTATGTCTGTATGTGAGTTAGTCTCTTTTTAACAGAATGTGGTGCAGTAGTAATCAGTTTGATGGGACTAGGGCGCAGTAAAACTTGGTGTTTACACAGTTCTGTCGACACACTTGTTTTTGTTAAATGCTGATGATAAAGTTTTAATTGCTCTCATTTTTTGACAGGACTTTTATTTAACATTGATGTTTGAGTTTAATGGTATTACCTGTACCTAGCTGAGAGAGCACGACTGTATATAGCACTTTATTATTGTTGATGTTGTTATTATTATTGTTAGTGTTGTTGTTTTGTTGGTATTATTATTATTAATATTATCATTATTATTATTATTATTATTATTATTATTATTATTATTATTATTATTATTACAACAAGGAACAGAATGTGAAAGACTGGTTGTAAAGAGCGTACAAGAAAGAGATGGATAATAGGAGAAAGGGATAGGAGGAGAGGGGAAGAATAGGTAGTGAAGAATGGACAACAGAGAATACAATACCATCCCTTAAATAAAACCCCATCCCCTTAAAACCTACCCCCCCCCCCCTTTAAATACCACCCTTTCTCAATATCACCCCTTTAGGATCACCCCCATGAAATAAGTTTAAGGAAGTAGGACTAGTGGCTAGGGAGCTTAAGAGGAGATTAGAAAGAGGCATTTATTACCTATCATAATATTAGAGCCAAGGGGAAATATTTCTCCTTGTACGGGTGAAGACTTGATACCAAAACAAAAAACAATAACACGAACTATGATCAAAACAATAGGTGAATTTTTTTTACGTAATCTATAGCTGCTCTCTCTCTCTCTCTCTCTCTCTCTCTCTCTCTCTCTCTCTCTCTCTCTCTCTTGCTAAGTGATACGAGTGGAAAAAAAATATATTTTAATTATTTATATTTTGCTCATTGAATAGGTCAACAATGGCAGATATTATGACGATGGTATTTTTTTATTATGTGTGTGTGTGTGTGTGTGTGTGTGTGTGTGTGTGTGTGTGTGTGTGTGTGTGTGTACATATAATTTTACCTGCTTTGTTTGGCTTGTGAATGAATGAATGAAAAACAAAAAAACAAAAAAAAACTTTACCTTGTTTAAAACTCTTTTCGTGTGTTTGTGTAAATTTTCTAGGTTAGCCTATACACAAAAAAAAACAAACACTAATTCTATGTATCCGAGGTGTTTTTTCCCCTTGTGTTTATTCTACCTCCTGTTCGGCTATCCTAAAAAAAATAAATAAAAAACAATCACCATGTTTGTCCGTAGAAATCTGTTTTAGTCGTAGTATTTTGTGATGGTTCTGTTTAATTGGTCGTGGTTGCTGGTGTTTTATCTGCGAGTTTTATCGCTGGAGGTCCGGTGTGTTTGGATGAGCAGCTGGTTCGGTGGTTAGTGTGTGTGTGTGGGGGGGGGGGGGAGGGATGTGTGTGTGTGGGGGGTGTGTGTGTGTGTGTGTGTGTGTGTGTGTGTGTGTGTGTGTGTGTAGTTGCCGTCAGAGAAGGCAGTAGAGTTGCCAATACCCATCAACACCTCACCTCACTCATTCGTGTTTACAGAGGGGGGTGAGTGAGGCCTTTGAGCTGGGGTGACAGACTACCAGCCTCCACCCCACCTCCCCTACCCACCCACACACACACACAAACTCCCTGGTAAATGAACTTCCTCACCTCTCCTCACTTTCGCCCCCATCACACCTCCCTCACCTTCCTCATCACCCTCCTCACCTTCCTCACCCTCGCCCCACCACCCTCACCTTCCTCACCCCCTTCCCTCACCTTCCTCACCCCCTCCTCCTCACTCTCACACCTGCAGGCTATCGATACACCAAACACCATCTCGGTCAATGTGGTCTCCATATTTGTGATCTGGTCTCTTCACATATCTAAACATAAATGATCGGGTCTCTACACATATCTAGACATAAATGATCTGGTTTCTACACATCTCTAGACATGAATGAGCTGGTTAATTTGTCGTCTGGTTACGAAGATATTATGTCATACTTGCGCAATAAAAGACCACCATTATCGGCAGAAGGTTTTAAGGCGAACGTTCTTTTGGCGCACTCACCCCCATAAGCGTAGTAGCCATTGCAGGGTATAAGACGAGAAAGCCAGACGATTTTGATTGCTTGTACTGAGGGCGTTTACAAGGCGTGGACCCTCTGCAGTATCTGGCCTGTAACGTGAATATCTGTACTATAATTTCTTGGCCGTGATGCTGTACTGAATCCAGATTTGTTATTGCTTTGGTTCTTGTAATGCGACTCGGTGTTGTGTCTTTTACTAGGATAAACAGGATAAACTTGTTGCTAATACAAGTCTATTTATTTATTCATTTATTTATTTAGATTCAGTATTCTCAAGGAGTCCCATTATTCAGGGTATAAGTTCGACGCAAGATCCGGATTCATCATTGTTGTCGTTCTTGTACTGTATACAGTAGCCGTTTTTGACACGTCATAATTTCACCTGCTTCATAAAACGATAATATTTACCTAACCTTGTGGAAATCATTGGCGCTCTTGACGTATAAGATGGGAGAGACTTGAGATAAACAAACACTTTCTTGGAATAATTAAACAAATAACTATACTTAAAAAAAAAAAGATGAAAAATAAAAGTAAAATAAATAATGAGATAAATACGAAATAATAACATAGATAAAATAGGTTATCAACATACGGACATCAGTTAATACACATGACCAAAATATATACAATAATACTATATTGAGAGGTTCAGTGAAGGAGACTCGACCAAACCAAGTGGAAAAGTAAATGAAAGGTGGAGGTGGCGGGGAGGAATAAAACTTGGGGGAAGAGAATGTAGGAGAACATAACTCGTGGTAAAGTGTGGAAAGAAGGTTAGAGGGAATAAACGATCTGGGCCACAGTTTACTGACGCTCAAGTGAACCTCCACAACACTGCCGCCACATGGTCAATATTACTCACACATACCGTATAAACGTTGGGTCTTTATGGTTAACACCTTATTGATAAACACAAGGAAATAAACACAAATTATATATATATATATATATATATATATATATATATATATATATATATATATATATATATATATATATATATATTGTTAATCCCAGTATTCACAGTGAACTGGTTGAAATATTCACTTTTTTCAGGTAATTCTCCAGTTGGGTGCAGCATGAACCATCCATCATAGGAAACTGAGATTTAAAGTAAAACCATAGGGTGTAAATATTCATGAAGTCTTAATCAGTTTTATACATGTGTTGCGGCAGCTGGTCCCCGGCCCTCCTGGGCCATGGTCTAAATTAACCAATAGAATTGGAACCTAACACTAAATGATTGGTTAGGTTAGGGACACATGTGTCTGGTCACCTGCGCTCCTCGTTAACAAAGGTTCGTAAATGATATACATAATTTCTTTATATAACTCAACATGACTTAAATTTCCTATAACCACCAGACCAGTTGTGTCGTGTTTGTGGTCCACAGTAAACACGACCTGATAACACTGTGACGCGTAATGCAAAAAATCGTCATGGAACATTTTCCCAACACAAACATGGCGGGGTAATACACCCACCCACTGTGCTCCTCTAACTAGTGAACAACAATTACCGGGAATAAAGTGAACATATCTAACAGTTCATAGGTTAGGTTAGGTTAGGTTAGATTAGGTTACCACACAACCACACCATCACAACACCACCACACCATCACCACACTACCACACCATCACAACACTACCACACCATCACCACACAACCACACCATCACAACACCACCACACCATCACCACACTACCACACCATCACAACACTACCACACCATCACAACACCACCACACCATCACCACACTACCACACCATCACAACACCACCACACCATCACCGCACTACCACACCATCACAACACTACCACACCATCACCACACTACCACACCATCACAACACCACCACACCATCACCACACTACCACACCATCACAACACTACCACACCATCACAACACTACCACACCATAACAACACTACCACACCATCACCACACTCCCACACCATCACCACACTACCACACCATCACAACACTACCACACCATCACCACACTACCACACCATCACAACACCACCACACCATCACAACACTACCACACCATCACAACACTACCACACCATCACAACACTACCACACCATCACCACACTCCCACACCATCACCACACTACCACACCACCACAACACTACCACACCATCACAACACCACCACACCATCACCACACTACCACACCATCACAATACCACCACACCATCACAACACTACCACACCATCACCACACTATCACACCGTTACCACACTACCACACCATCACAACACTACCACACCATCACAACACCACCACACCATCACAACACTACCACACCATCACCACACTATCACACCGTTACCACACTACCACACCATCACAACACTACCACACCATCACAACACCACCACACCATCACAACACTACCACACCATCACAACACCACCACACCATCACAACACTACCACACCATCACCACACTATCACACCGTTACCACACTACCACACCACCACAACACTACCACACCATCACAACACCACCACACCATCACAACACTACCACACCATCACAACACTACCACACCATCACCACACTATCACACCGTTACCACACTACTACAACAAGTTCATATGATTGAGTTCCCCCCCCAAAAAAAATTTTCCCGAATATTTTTGTTTATGTGTTTGTTTGTTTAGTTGTAACAGAACAGAAAAATATTGAATCCAAATGGTCGAGGTTATTAGTTGGTAGCTTGTACTGGCAACGAGAGAGAGAGAGAGAGAGAGAGAGAGAGAGAGAGAGAGAGAGAGAGAGAGAGAGAGAGAGAGTATAAACCCTGATCCCGTGGCGAGAAGGAAACTAACCCAAGTTATCTTTAACCTAAC